>CM038678.1:756723221-757243787 GCA_021605205.1 Aegilops longissima
ATTTTGCAACAAATATATGGTAGGTCCTTCACAAAAAAACTCATTTTGGGCACTCGAAAAAATGGAAAATGAATTTCTCGTACAAAGAAAATGAAAACTTCCTTAGGCAACATTGTTTGTCATTCCAAGATGCACCCATATGCCTGATATGAGGTCATTTGAACAAATTATGCCATGAATGTGGCCATAAGATTGATCATTTGGCTTGAAAACCATGAATCTTCACGCATGATAGCTCATTTCTGAGAACACTTTTTAAAAATAATTACCGTATTACAAGTTTATTATTTTTCTTGGAAACTTGGTCATATATAATGACACAATGCGAAGGTTTCCCAATTTTTTGTTTTTTTTTGAATTTTTTATGCCCGTTTCAAAATGCGGTCAAAACGGCGAGAATGACCGTTCCTAGCTAGTGGTTGAATCTTGGAATTTTTTTGGTTTTTCTATGATTAAATAGGTACTTATGTACCTAGAAATGATTTTTGGAAAAAATAAAGAGCAAACTACGAGGTAGCTACAGTTCAAATTTGACCCGCTTCTGGCTAAATCGACGGGAATTTGTCTTTTTCACGAGAGGTGGATCAAAACTTTTGGCACCCAACCATTTGGTCAATTGTGCATTAAATATGTCCTAGTATTTTAGAAAATTGATTTGGTACAATTTTTCAACAAATATATGGTAGGTCCTTCACAAAAAACCTCATTTCAGGCACTCGAAAAATGGAAAATGAATTTTCCGTGCAAAGAAAATAAAAACTCCCTTAGGCGACATTGTTTGGAATTCCAAGATGCACCCTTGTGCACAATATGAGATCATTTGAACAAACTATGCCATGAATGCGGCCATAAGATTGATCATTTGGCTTGAAAGCCATGAATCTTCACGCATGATAGCTCATTTCTGAGAGCACTTTTTTTAAATAATTACCATATTACAAGTTTATTATTTTTTCTGGAAACTTGGTCACATATGATGACACAATACGGAGGTTTTCCAATTTTTTGATTTTTTTTTTGAGTTTTTTATGCCCGTTTCAAAATACGGTCAAAACGGCGGGCTTGACCGTTCCTAGCTAGTGGTGGGGTCTTGAATTTTTTTTGGTGTTTCTCTGATTAAATAGATATTTATGTACCTAGAAATGATTTTTGGAATAAATAAGGAGCAAACTATGAGGCAACTGCAGTTCAAATTTGACCCGCGTCCTGCTGAATCGGCGGGAATTTGTCTTTTTCACCAGAGCTGGATCAAATCTTTTGACACCCAACCATTTGGTTAATTGTGCATTAAATATGGCCCAGTATTTTATAAAATTGGTTTGGTCCAATTTTTTGACAATTATTTGCTAGGTTATTTAAAAAAAACTCAATTTTGGCACTTGAAAAATGGAAAATGAATTTGGCATGCTGCATCCTTAGCAATGAGCAATTTGCGGTGGAGGTGCTAGGAGTGGTAAAGTAATTTGCTGGAACCGCCAAGTTGGGTTGCTGGAATTGTTGATTGAGGATGCTTCATCCCCGGCGATGAGCAGCCTCGGGAAGGTGCTAGAACCGGCGAATGCTACAACTAGAGCACGTTGGGGTGATGCCAACGTTGAGGCGACAGACTACGGTTGTGCGCAACGGCGCAATGGCGGGAGGGTCAACTATGTGTTCTATCTGATGGAGAACGAGCAAGATGGGGAAGAAAGTATAACGTGGGGAGTGAATCAAATGGTTACACACGAAAACATCGTAGGGTCGCGAGGCGACCGACCCAAATTTAGGCCGTTTGACCAGCACCTAACAGCCTCCTTTTGGAAAATGGTATGGTCCAATATTGCAACACATATTTGTAGGCATTTAAAAAAATCAGAGATTTGGGTCCAATTTTTGGATTTTCGAGCGTGAGCCAGCCAGCCAATGAGAAGCGAGGAAGCACCTCCACGCGGATCACCAAGTTGGACACGATCCGAGCCATCCATCACGTGCCCATCCAACGGTTGATCTTATCCTGAAAAAACCAAAACCCTAACCCACCTACCCACCCACCCTTTTTCTAGATCCGATCCATCCCCACCCTCCTCTCCCTCATCTCCTCTCCGCCTTCGTCTCCCTCATCTCCCACCGCCGCCATCCCCACCCACCACCGCCGCCAGATCCACCAGAGCCCCCTCCCCGCCGCTTCCTCCTCCCGACCCCACCCCCGTCCTCCACCTGCTCCGCGTGCCCAAACCCGTCGTCTTCGATCCCGCCCCTCAAATCCACCCTACGCCCGCATCCGACCTACTCTAGCTTGCTCGCTCTGCCAGAGAGGAGGGGCGCCGGAGCAGCGGGCGTTGGCGGAGATGGAGAGCAAGCGGGTGCTGGTGGTGGGCGGGAGCGGCTACCTCGGCCAACACCTCCTCGCCGCGCTCGTCGCCGGGTGCGGGGGCAACGGCGTCAATGTCGACATGGCCTTCACCCAACACTGCGGGGCCGCGCCGCGGGCGCTGCTCGACGCGCTCCTCAGCGTCCGCGCCTTCCGCGTCGACCTCCGCTCCGGTGACCTTCGGACAGGTACGCGCAACTCCCCTCCCATTCCGCGAGCGCCCCATTCCGTCCTGGCCGTAAGCGTTGTCGTGTGTAAGGAGGAGAAAGACAAAGGGAGTTGGACGACGGCTAGGGAGAGGAGGCAGAACGAGAGAAAAGTGGACGATGGGCATCAGTGAGATCTCAAGTGGGTTTGTCCCTAACTCTCTCCATCCCTAACATCTCCTTAGAAGGCCCCTTCTATTCGCTGATTCAAGCCTTCAATGAGTTCTGAACTGTTCTTCCCTCCGAAAATCACTGCTGCTTCCTGTAATCTGTGTAACTGCCTTAATACATAGCTTGAGAACCTCGAGCGCTTGTTGCTTGATAATATTTCGCTAAGACCTGTGTTTGTTACTGCTCGTCTTGTTACTTTTGCTTGCTTAATTTCTGTCCTTGATTACTGATAAAAAATTTGTTGGATACTGGTGATGTGTCTAATCTTCAAACTATACTGCTTTGAGAAATTTGGAAGTTTTTGTACACATTTCCCTGTGAAGAACATGATTAATTCACCCTAATTTTACTCCGATCACTAGCGCCTCCTTAGACTGGACACTGAAATCAGCATATATATTTAGAATGAGAGGCTGCCAGGAGCTATTGCCCCACAAGGATGAGTTTATGATTCAGTTGGTGCAGTCTTCACATTACCAACTCTAGCAAACTACCATCATGCGCATAATGCGTTTGGTTGATCTGCCCACATATCGTTTACCACTGATTTTTCTCTGACCCTTGAATACTTGCCGTAAAGGTTAGAGCACTGTGCGAGAAGGCCAAGGAGATCTTCATGGAGGAGAGCAATGTTCACGCATGCTATATTTATGTCTCTAAGACGTCGTCCTTGCCAAGTCTTCCATTTCCTCTCATATATGGCTTGCGTGCTGCAGATCCGACCCCCCATCCTTCCTTCCTTGTGTCGGCAGAATCACAATGGCAAGAGACGACCGACGTGTGTACTGGACCAGGAGGTGGAGAACCGACCAACCTCGACATGGCCTCTTTGCCATGCCATGGTGACCTCCTCTTTGCTCTTTCCTCTGTTTCATTGCCGTGGATGGTTGTTTCTCAGTCCAGCTGAGACATGTGTAACACACATCTCAACACATCTAGTAGTAGAGCAACAACGACAGAAAGAAAAAACACCTTTGTGATTGTTTCAATCTTTAATTTAGATCGAATTGTTCTGTTCATATTTGGGGTGGTTCTCGTATAGAGATGTATTTCTCTTGGATTTATGTCTACAGAAGCTGCATGTAGAATTCTGGCCTCTTACCTTTTTCATTGAAAGTAAAAGAGAAAAGGTTAATTTTATCTATTAGCATGGCCATACTAGAAGGTTAATTTTTTTGAAACAGATTACAAGGATAATTTGAGTTATCCGTCATCTCCAAAGCTAAACTGATGTAGTTCTGCTGACCAGCCTGTGTGTTTCACTTCAGGTGTGAGGAGGAGCCTGTGGCTGAGACTGCATCAGCATAGATGCTGCAACCCATCACGGCGACTTCCTCGACCTATGTTACGGCCGATGCAGCAATAACTCAGGACACCATTCATGCCTTGCTGCCACTTCTATGTTTTCTTTCTCTGTTATAGTTACTTATGCGATTTATTCATGTAAAATCTCTACTTTATGCCAATAGCTGCCTGTACCATTGTTCTACTATCTGTGTGATGCTGAACAATATGTTGTTAATCTGTTGCTAAATTCTCACCAAATGCACATTTTATTTCCTTATTAGACCTACTGTTAAACAAAGGCTTAACTTGTAGCATTTTTTCTTAAAAATAAGTAAAGAATTCCTGTAATTTTTCTGTTGGAAATGAGTTATTAGTTGTCACCTGCCAATGTTGGGATGTAGAGTAAGGTCGGGCTGTTGTGCATGTAACTTTATTCCTTATCAATACCGTCAGACATCAGAAGAGCCATGGTCCCGTACAAGCATTTCTCTTTTGAATGCAGCCATGGTCTTGCAAGCAATTGCGGCTGGTAGAACATGCTGCTATTGTGTTGTACTGCTTGCAGCATTTCTTGCTTGATAGTGGCAGTAGTAACTCAAGTAAGGTCCAGTAATAAGTTATTTAACATGTGTTCTTGTTCATTAATATCATAAAATTAGGAGTAAGGATTTAGCTTTCATTTTGCATTCACTCAACGATTGTGGCAGTCAAATTTAGATGTCTCCTCTGTTGTTTGAATCCACCCTGGTTACATGACATCTTGTTAGTGTGGTGTGATGAAAGATTCAGGTTTTTTCTATTGATTTGTTTCATCATCATTATGCATGTGTACTTGGTGAATCAGGGACCCATTAGGAGCCAAATGCCTCTCTTAAATACTTTTATTAATATTCTATTTGTATTTTAGTTTGTGGCTTAAGGAACTGAGCAAGGGAAACCATTATACCTCGTTCTTTGTTTTGCATATAAGCTTTAATTTTGTTGGATCATTTATGTCAAGTAATAATTCTTTGTTCTGTGTTATGGTAAAAGAAGATATGATTATAACAATTTCTTTTACTTAGGCGGACTAGGTACAAGAAAAATGAGATTCGAGCTAGGTAAAATAAAAGATGGGGAGGGAGAAGGAGGAGGCATGGCAACAAGAAACTGAGTACCTTGCCACTGCTTTGCTTGCAGGTGACATCCATTAATCTCACTTAGGTGAATCTGTAATTTTGTTAGAATGCACCCTTTTGGGAATTCTGGACTTCTCTTTTGTGGTAACGTAATGATGTTAGATGTCACTGGTTTTTGTATATGGGCAAGATGAATTGAATTTGATGTACACACATGCAGATGATGGACACTCATGAACATCAAGCAACCATACTAGTTACTACCTAGGTGTTCCATACTAGTTGATGTATATGGGCAAGATGAATTGAATCATGTTTTACTTCCAGAATTAGTGTGCCCTCATACTGTCATCACATTGCGTGTTTTTCTTGCTTCATACATGTATCTCAAGCATTGTACTTCTGTGTTTGCTTAGGCGGATAACTACTAAGTGATTAAAATTATTATGTACTTGTGAATTCTAAGCTTATATTGGTGTCTTGCGATCATGTTCTAATTAATGTGTATAGTGCAAGCACTTGAATTTGTCTAAATGCATGCACACAAGTTAAGTTATCTTTTGAGAAATTGTGGTGCATTTTTTCTGTTTCTCAAATACAAAATAACTTGATCCTTTCAGTTGTGACATCCCCATTGTTGTCTTTATGATGCTTTTTGTGACTAATATAGTGTATTTACAGATTGTTCGTAGTCACTAGTATCACTGATAACAATGCCTTGTTTTTGTTCTTCTATTTTTTGTTTATGTACAGACTGACTGCAACTTTAATATGTTGTTAGATGTGCTTTTATTTTGTTTCTGACCATTCTATTTTATAACATTCAGATTCAGATGATGGCCTTCATTAATGTTTCATCGCGAGCACTATGGTGAAGAAGTCGAAAGAAGCAAGGCATGCATGATCTAGGCATGCATGCACACTCTTGTATCTTTGCTTCAGGACTTTGTTGTAATGCTGAGTTTTCTTGGAATTTGGATGTAGTGCTGATTTTGCTGAGAATTTGATGTATATTTGCATGATAACAAAATTCAAATGCTGGGAGTTATGTACATATTCTTAGAATAATAATCTAATTGGAAAATATGTTGGCATTGAATCTGGGCTGGTTGTATGTTGATGATATTTTTTTGGATAAAAAATAGGCATGTGCCAAAGTGGCTGGAATGTCTATTGAACAAAATCTATTTGGGCTTTGAAAAGTCTATGGCCCAGTAACAAAAGCTGAAAATTAAAAAGAAATTGGATGGTAAAAAATAGAGGCCCAAGATAGAAATGGATCACAAAAAGGCCACGATCCATGAAATAAAAAGGCTATAATGTTGGGCCTGGCCCATGTGGCTGTCCAGAATTAATAGGGAAAAAATATATAAAAGGCTGAATTGTTGGGCTCGGCCCATGTAAAACATCTAATCGGACCGGGCTGAATCTTGTCAGTGACCTTTTGAATTGGTCGTAATTTTGCCACGTCAGATTGCCACGTCGGATCCGATGTGGCCTGGGCAGACAGCCAGTGACCAAAACAAAAGTTCATGGGTTCAACGACCTTACTTTTTGGTAAACGCGTCTCGACCTTCTCACAGAGAAGGTCGTTAATTTCAGTTTACGACCGCCGGCTTTTGACCTTCTGTTTTTGGTCACAAAAAGGTCGCAAATGAAAAAAAATGACCTTTCAGTGACCAATAGTCAAGGTCACAAGTTGACATATTTCTTGTAGTGTTAGCTGCAGTCCAGTACTCGCCTAAGTTTGAAAGATCCTACCGAACGGTACAGGTCGACCGCGACCCCCCCTGGGGGCTGCACCATCAAGAAAAAGGACGAGATTGTGTGAGCGATCCTCACACTCGGAGGCTTAGCTGCAGTACAGTACTCGCCTAAGTTTGAAAAATCCTACCGAGTGACGAGCGATCCTCTCACTCGGGGGCTTAGCTGCAGTCCAGTACTCGCCTAAGTTTGAAAATTCCTACCGAGTGACGAGTGATCCTCTCACTCGGGGGCTTAGCTGCAGTCATGTACTCGCCTAAGTATATAAAATCCTACCGAGTGACGAGTGATCCTCTCACTCAGGGGCTTAGCTGCAGTCCAGTACTCGCCTAAGTTTGAAAAGTCCTACCGAGTGACGAGCGATCCTCTCACTCAGGGGCTTAGCTGCAGTCCATTACTCGCCTAAGTGTAAAAAATCCTACCGAGTGATGAGCAATCCTCTCACTCGAGGGCTTAGCTGTAGTCCAGTACTCGCCTAAGTTTGAAAAACCCTACCGAGTGGCGAGCAATCCTCACACTCGGGGGCTTATCTGCAGTCCAGTACTCGCCTAAGTTTGAAAAACCCAACCGAATGGTACGGGTCAACCACGACCCCTCCCCCCGGGGCTGCACCGTCAAGACGAAGGAAGAGATTGTGCGCACTGCCAAAGGCTCATCAAACAGCTGACGCCAAGGCGAGCTGCTTTCAGGAACGTCAAGACCATTGCTGAATGCCTCGCTGATGAGCTCGTCAATGCTACCAAAGGCTCATCCAACAGCTAGTGCCAAGGCGAACTGCTTTCAGGAACGTCAAGACCATTGCTAAGTGCCTTGCTGATGAGCTGATCAATGCTGCTCAAGGATCGTCCAACAGGTCGACTGCGGCCTCTTCCTCAGAAGCTGCATCGAGAGTACAAAAACCAATCCGAGTGAAGAACAAGTTCCTCTCGAAGACAAACACAACATATTCAAAGATAAGCCAAGTTCAGATAAATCCGAAGGTTCCTAACGGCGGATTAAAGTACTCGGACGTCAGGCCCGAAGGAGTTTCAACGATTACAAAATCACTCGGCATTCCGAGGCAAATGAGGGTGAAGCATAATGTTTTTTCGATCACTCGGCGGGAGAAGGGCTGGCTGGATCGCAAAAGCTGTCAAGGTCAATGCTATCCGCAATACGAGTGGCAGCCTCAAGGAAGGTGTCCAAGAAGGACTGGGAGGTGTGCTTCTTAGTATTCATGACCTTGAGGGCCGCCAACTTGTCTTCTCTCGCTTCCTTGCAGTGCACTCGAACCAATGACAGGGCGACATCAGCACCACAATGAGCGGATGACTTCTTCCACTCCTGCACTCGACCAGGAATCTGATTGAGTCGAGTCATCAGCGACTCGAGATCTTGAGAAAGTTCCGCCTAAGGCCAGAGTTCGGCGTCAACCCGGGTCATCGCCGCCTTCAGTCAAGCCAGATAGGTAACGACACCGTCCAAGCGTGATCCCAACCGCAGCAAGTTCATCGCAACGTCATCATTCACAGGATAATTGATGGGGTCAAGACCTGTCTCGACCCGCCCGGTCTCAGCTTCAAAATCCTGGCAAAGTTCTGCGCAATAATGAAAAATAGTGAGTCGACAAATACTACAACATACTTCAATCGACGACAACTAACCAGTCGAGCGGCTGTATCTTCAAGCTTCAGAACCAATTTCGCGGCAAGTTGTCCCAGATAGGACTCTAGCTTGCCTGTCTTGGCTCCGAGGCCTCCGACTTCATTGGTCAGGTTCTTCTTGTCCTTCTTCAGTTGCTCAACTTCCCGATTGGCTTCCGAGACGGCAGTCTTCAGCTTCGCATTCTCCTCTTCCAACTTGCCGACTGAAGCCAGCTTCTTGTTCGCAAGCATTGTCTTCTCATGTGCTTCCTTCTGAGCAGCAACAAGGTCCTGGTCCTTCTTCTCCAAAGCTTCCTTCATTCTCTCTAAAGAAACAACAATCTTCAGACGAGCCTGAAGTTGACGGTTTTCACTATGCACATCTGCTTGTGTGAAGTCACTCGGTTCAAAGAGACTGAAAGAAAGGACAGTGAAAGACGCGAGCTACTAGGTGTGCAAGACTCGATTGGTTACCTTCCATGATGGTTGTTTCTTCTTGAGCAGTCTTGAGGTTCTTCTTCGCGAGTTCAAGATCAAGTTCAAGGCTGATATGCTTCTTCTTTAACTCAGAAAGTCGAGCTCCAAGATCACAAGACTTCTGCAGTCGGCGAGAAAGATATATCAGTCGACAAAAATAAAAGACAATGACAGTGAAAGTTACTCTAAGACTACTGCTAAATCAAATATTCAACAGTAGTCTCGGGGACTACACCTAGTTGGTGCACTTAGCGTGCCCCCACTGATCTAGATCAACACTCAGCATGGTCTGCCCAGCGTGAGTCAAAAAAAAACAAGGCAAAAATAAGATTCTAAGACCTCAGCCGACTGCCAGCAGTCGACCGTGGTCTCGGGGACTACACCCAGTGGGTGCACTCGGCGTGCCCCCACTGGTCCAGATAGAATAACAAGACTCGACACGAGTCGAGTGTAATGGAAGACTTCCTAAACTCCAAACACAGGCACACCCCAGTGGGTGATCAGATATAAAATAGCATTCACTACAAGAAACCTATTAATCCATGATGGATTTCCGGTGACAATTTTAAAATCTGTCATGAACCCCGTCGTATAGACCCGCAAGCCCACCAAAGCCCGCCTAAAAGCCCTAAACCTTTCCCCATATAAAAGCTAACCCTAAGTCACTCCCGTCCCCAACCCCTTTCCCCATCCGCCGCCACCACACCTCGCCTCTCGTCGATCCCGTCCTTCGCCTCCACCTCCCCCTCCCCGCCTCCAAGCGATGATGACGGCCCGAGATCTACATGGCGACAACGGCTGCTGTGGCTTGATGGAAGCGGCGGCCAACCCTAGCCGCCGTGGCGCACCTCTGCTACTCACAACAACGACCCACAGCATGGATCTGCGGGAGAGGCCTCCCTTCTCTGTCTCCCAGGCTGCGTACCTGCCTCCTATCCGGAGATTTGGAGCAGCAATCGCCGGACAAGGAGAGGACGACGACCGTGACCTACGGGAGGCCCGACCTCGACCTCGCCGGCGACGTCTACGCCCCACAGAAGGTCCCTCCCTGCTTCCCCCATCGTCTCATGTCTCCTTCATCACTTCCTTTTCTCCCCCATCCCCAATCGAAGTTTTTTTTCTTCGATTCAGATCAGCAGGACCTCCCTGCCTCTCCGGTTCGATGGGCGTTGATGACCGGGGCCCTCGCTCGAGCTCGATGACGAGGTCCTCTGTCCCGACCACCATGATTCCCCAGCGAATAAGAAGGTCGACCCCCTCACCCTGTTTATTTTTATTTCGAAGTGATTGCTGCTCTGCTGTTGCGTATTTCTCCAGGGGCTATCCATTTTTCTTGGACTGAATATGATGCAGAAAATGTGGCCTACTTCGTTTTCCTGATACTCACAAGTTACAGCCAACGATAGACTAGTTCTGTTGGCTATTTCCTTTTCCTTTCTCACCGTGCGAGCACTACCAATGTAGAATTTTTGAGATCTGCTAGTTAGTTAAGCAACTACTAATTTAATAATTAAATGCCCATGAGATGCTCTTGTTGGTTCGTTCAATTTTTCTTGTTTGTGGAATAAAAGTAATTTAGTAATCTCACTCAATCGATTGACCAAGAGTAAGATTGTTAACTAGCGCTGCTATTACACTGCTGCTCTGTTATATATTATGTACAAAGTTTATATTTGTTATCATCATTTGGTTGATCAGTCCTCCTCATCTACTCCTCGCCTACTCTTGCTCTCGCACTAATTACATATACAAGTTTAGTGTCAGATCCGTGAAATGTACTTACTACCATCATTTGTTTGCAGCAAATATTACAAATTTTGTTCATCGCACCTTGTCGTACTCAGATACAAGGCATTATTTGCTGCCATCTTGGATTGTAACAATTGGGTTTATTTACTATATTATTCTGTAAGATTTTTCTAATGCTAGTTTTCTGGATTGTCTAGCCTGAACAACCTCTAACATTGGTTTTCATGGAGACAAAATGAGAAGCTGATCCATTGAGATATTGGCTATACAAAAGAGGATTCCTTGCAACGGCAATCCATGGTGACAGAATACAGTAGGTAAATACATATTCCGAACTCTTCTGCCATTGCCTAACTTGTTCGTTAGCAGCAATATAAAACCGTAATCCCAGCAAATTATAGCTAATATTTTACTTTTAAATATCTGCCATGCTGTTCTAACACTGGAAGCTAAACAACAAGATACATTTTTCTCAGCATGCTATACTTGTATGAGTTACAGATTTTATAAGTATCAAGGATATATCTAGCTTAAGCATATGTACACCTCTTGTTATACCTACGGCTCTGCTTGGAGTATCTCTGCTAAGATTTTAGCTAGTTTAATATACCTCGTGTCCACCTGTTATGCTTAGCTGAATATAAGAACAATTAGGATGTCGTTATCATTACAATAGCAATGATAGCTGTAAGTAGTTATTCCAGACATGTGATTCACATTGTTTTCGAATGAGGGAAAACCTTCGCCTTGTATATTAATAAAGAAAGAAAATGTCAAACTATATGTATGTGCCAGACTTGCACATGTAACAGAGAGATGTGCTCACAGATTGCTGCTAGTCTGTTTCCTGTAACCATGTAAATAGATTGTTTATTACATGGCACTCCTTTGACATTTTCTTAAAGTTTCTTGATGATTCTATACCACTTCAATATGTTACGCATTGTTTACTGTTGTCGGTGCTTTCAGATGAACTTGCAGCATAAACATTTGAGTTTCATGTGTAAACTTGTTGACATACGAACATTTGAAATTTACGCCGACCGGTTCGAGGATCAGAGGCTTCGCGTCGTGCATACTGTTTGTTAGTGATGCCATGTTTTTGGTTTTTGGCATAGATACTTTGTTATTATCATTTGTAGGAATTGTAAGATTTAAGAACTTTGGACAGTACACAATTCCTTTTTTTTCGTGTGTTCTAACTATCTTGTTTCAACTATCTATTCATATCACAAGTATCAAACGTTGTAAATATGCTAGGTATGGTATGCAAGTAAGATTGGGAACCGGGCTACTTGGTGTTGCTCATCACAATCAGCCAAGACATGATGGTTGCCATCAAGAGGGCCGACAGCAATAATCTAAATAACAGCCTTGATAGTTTGTATGGTCTGTTGATGTAAAATGAATTGTACTCATTCCTACGTGTGATGTGTGGTATATCTTTGTCAATCTATATTCTAAGTTATCATTTTGTAGAGGATTTTGTAAACTGCTATGTTATAGATACATACGGATTGTTGCATACTATGTTGAACTGTGTAATGTTATACACTTTGCAAATACTTTCTCTTGGGGCAAAATTAGCATTAGGATTTGTGAAATGCATTATTCTAAACACGTATTGGGTAAATATTGGGTCAAAAGAAATAGGCTAATGTGCTCAATCATGACGAATTTTGTGACGGAAAATAATATGCACATAGATGGCCACGTCATTCGAATTGGGCGATCAAAAATCCTACATGGCGTTGGTCCATGACGGCTTGTTCCGTCACAATGGATTGGGCTTGGGCGGGCCTGGGGCAGATCCATGACGGACAAGAGCCGTCATGTAAGGCAAGGTGTCAAATTATGACGCGATATACATGACGGATTTCAAATCCGTCATGGACGGGCACCCTTGACAGTTTTTCATCGATCCATGACGGACCAGAACTGTCATGTATTAACAGATTTCTTGTAGTGATTCAAAAGTTCAGTCGGAGTTCGCTGACCTTAACATTCGTCTGCAGGGCAGTGCTGGCGTTATAAGCTACCTGATTGGCCTCGTGCATCACCTTCACCTGCTCCATGACAAGGTTCAACTGGCGAAGAGCCTCCCTGGCAGCACTTGGTGAATCGTCTGGGGTCTGATATGCAGCAAAGAGTGATGGCTCCAAGGCGGTCGAAGCAGCTACTGGGTCAGACGCGTGGAGTTGCACTAGAGCGGCTGGAGCCGGAGCAGTCGACCCCGACGGAAGATCAGTCTTCAGCGGGCTGGCGAATGTGACGTTGGTCCGAACCGGATCTCCGGAACGCTCGACCACCGCCTCAAGCACCGGCGTCAACTGAGGGACTTGAACTTCAAGCCTTCTCCTGCTTGAGCCCCCGCCTCTCCTCCTCCTCTCCTGCAGATGCACTTCTTCTTCTTCATCATCAGGAAGCACGACGACTTCTCGCGGAACTATAGAGAGAGAAAAACATCAGAAATTCAGCCGACTGACAACTCAATCAACTAAATGAAGCCTGGTCGAACGGACTTACCAGCTCGGGAGGTGGGCGCATCGTCAGTCTCCACGTCTCCTAGTGCTTTGTCGATATCCATGTCAGTTGCAGCAGAGGTTGGGCTAGAAAGATACATGATCCATTTGGTCAGAACAAAAGCTTCAGTCGGCCTAGATAAATGCAAGCAAGATACTCACCCTGAAGCGACGGGGACGTCCATCTTGATCCTCGGCAAAGTATTCCGAGCCTTTGGAGGAGCAACCTTGGGCTGCTTGGCGGCCTTCTCTATCGGCTCTGGAGTCGACGTCCGAGTTGATACGTCCATTTTGCATCATGCTTTTATATCAATATGTATTGCAATTTGGGCTGTTATTACACATTATATCTCAATACTTATGGCTATTCACTTTTATTTTACAAGGTTTACCATGAAGAGGGGGAATGCCGGCAGCTGGAATTCTGGCTAGAAAAGGAGCAAACATTGGGAACCTATTCTGCACAACTCCAAAAGTCCTGAAACTCCACGAAACAACTTTTTGGAATTTATAAGAATTTATGGGCGAAAGAAATAGGCCAGGTGGCCCACACGGGGCGCCCCCCTAGGGCGCGGCCCCGTATCTCCTGGGCTCCCTGGTGGGCCTCCGGCGTCCATCTTCTGCTATATCATCACTCTTACCCTGGAAAAATCATGGGCAAGCTTACGGGACGAAACTCCGCCGCCACGAGGTGGAACCTTGGCGGAATCAATCTAGGGCTCTGGCGGAGCTGTTCTGCCTGGGACACTTCCCTCCGGGAGGGGGAAATCATCACCAACGTCATCACCAACGTTCCTCTCATCGATAGGGGGTCAATCTCCATCAACATCTTCACCAGCACCATCTCCTCTCAAAACTCTAGTTTCATCTCTTATATCCAATCTTGTATCAAAACCACAAATTGATACCTGTGGGTTGCTAGTAGTGTTGATTACTCCTTGTATGTTACGTATTTTGGTCGGTAAAAATTCATTATATATACTCCCGAAGGTTTTGACCAACGTATCACGCAAATATCCTCTGTTTTCGCTTTGAGCTGTTTCTGTTTCAGATCTAGAGCATCATGTCGTCTCCAAGCGCTCCCAAGGACAAGTTTTTCGAGAGGGTTATGAACCCCTATCTCGCGGAGGTGCTGCATCACCCTCAAACAATTGAGATGCGTGAGGGGGCGCTGCACATCCGCGATGTGGAGGGACCAAGGCGTACCGGGAGGTGGAGACAAAGCTCGAAGCCATGGAGCAAGAAGTTTTCAAGTGTCAAGGGATGGTGGAGCGTGGACTCAATGCCAACAAGATGATGATCACGGAGTTCGCCAACAACCACAAGCTGGATGCCAAAGTCATTGGGGAGACCATCTTCAAGCTTCAAGAGGAAATCGAGCACCTCCAAGCCCAGATTTATGACCTGCAAAACCAGAACTGTGAGTATGAATATAGATTCAAGCGAATGAGTTTGGTTGCAGATTTGAGGATCCCGGAGACTCGATCATCCTTTTATGATGGAGATCATATGCCTTGGAAGACGGATGACAAACCTACATCATCAACAACTCCTACTTCACGACCTCCGGAGAAATAATCACTTGGGTATGGGCACTCCCCTTGGCAACTGCCAAGCTTGGGGGAGGTGCCCCGGTATTGTATCACCATCACACTCCTATCTTTACCGCTTTATTTAGTTCGATCCTTTTAGTAGTATCTTGATCTAGTAGAATGAAGTTTTGATATCAAGTAGTTTGAGTTTTGCATTGTGATCCCTTTTTGTAATCGAGTCCGTGTGCTATCTATAATAAAGATTAATGTTGAGTCAAGGGCTTTGCTCTGTTGCTATGATCTTGAAGAAAGTAGAAAGAACAAAATAATTCATATTGATCTTATGGATAGTGATAACTTCACATATAGAAAGTATGAGGCATAAAAATGTTGAGAGTTGATGAACATAGCCTTGGTCATCGTTGCAATTAATAGGAAGTGATAAGGAAAGAGGGGTTCACATATAAATATATTATCTTGGACATCTTTTATGATTGTGAAGCACTCATTAAGTATGACATGCTAAAAGAGTTGATGTTGGACAAGGAAGACAACGTAATGGTTTAGGTTTTCCGACATCTCAGTTAAAGTATATTGTCATTGACCTTCCAAACATGTTGAGCTTGCCTTTCCCCTCATGCTAGCCAAATTCCTTGCACCAATTAGAGATACTACTTGTGCTTCCAAATATCCTTAAACCCAGTTTTGCCATGAGAGTCCGCCATACCTACCTATGGATTGAGTAAGATCCTTCAAGTAAGTTGTCATCGGTGCAAGCAATAAAAATTGCTCTCTAAGTATGCATGACTTATTAATGCAGAGAAAATAAGATTTGTACGAACTTGTTGTGGAAGTAATAAAAGCGACGGATTGCATAATAAAGGTCCACATACAAGGGGCAATATAAAGTGACGTTCTTTTGCATTAAGATTTTGTGTGTCCAACCCTAAAAGCGCATGACAACCTCTGCTTCCCTCTGTGAAGGGCCTATCTTTTACTTTATGCTTTTACTTTATGCTTGAGTCAAGGTGATCCTCACCTTTCCCTTTTTCATTTTATCCTTTGGCAAGCTCTTCGTGTTTGAAAGATCATGATACATATATCGAATTGGATGTAAGTTGGCATAGGCTATTATTGTTGACATCACCTAAAGGTGAATACGTTGGGAGGCAACACAAGAAGCCCCTATCTTTCTCAGTGTCCGGCTGAAACTCTATAACCACAAGTATTGCGTGAGTGTTAACAATTATGGGACACTACGAGATAGTTGAGTATGTGAGCTTGTTGAAAAACTCTATTATTGACTCTTTCTGATGTTACGATAAATTGCAATTGCTTCAATGACTGAGATTATAGTTTGTTAGTTCCCAATGAAGTTTTTGAACCATACTTGACATTGTGAATTGCTTATTACTTGAGCATAAGAAATCATATGACAAAATCCATATATGTTGCTGTTATTAGAATGATCATGATGCCCTCATGTCCGTATTTTATTTTTATCGACACCTCTATCTCTAAACATGTGGACATATTTTTCGATTTCGGCTTCCGCTTGAGGACAAGAGAGGTCTAAGCTTGGGGGAGTTGATACGTCCATTTTGCATCATGCTTTTATATCAATATTTATTGCAATTTGGGCTGTTATTACACATTATATCTCAATACTTATGGCTATTCTCTTTTATTTTACAAGGTTTACCATGAAGAGGGGGAATGCCGGCAGTTGGGATTCTGGCTGGAAAAGGAGCAAACATTGGAAACCTATTCTGCACAACTCCAAAAGTCGTGAAACTCCACGAAACAACTTTTTGGAATTTATAAGAATTTATGGGCGAAAGAAATAGGCCAGGGGGCCCACACCCTGTCCAGGAGACAGGGGGCTCCCCCCTAGGGCGCGGCCCCTATCTCCTGGGCCCCCTGATGGGCCTCCAGCGTCCATCTTCTGCTATATCATCACTCGGACCCTGGAAAAAATCGTGGGCAAGCTTATGGGACGAAACTCCGCTCCCACGAGGCGGAACCTTGGCGGAATCAATCTAGGGCTCTGGCGGAGTTGTTCTGCCGGGGACACTTCCCTCTGGGAGGGGGAAATCATCACCAACGTCATCAGCAACAATCCTCTCATCGAGAGGGGGTCAATCTCCATCAACATCTTCACCAGCACCACCTCCTCTCAAAACCCTAGTTCATCTATTGTATCTAATCTTGTATCAAAACCACAAATTGGTACCTGTGGGTAGCTAGTAGTGTTGATTACTCCTTGTTGTTGATGCTATTTGGTTTACTTGGTGGAAGATCATATGTTCAGATCCTTTACGCATATTATTAGCCCTCTGATTATGAACATGAATATGCTTTTTGAGTAGTTACATTTGTTCCTGAGGACATGGGTGAAGTCTTGCTATTGGTAGTCATGTGAATTTGGTATTCGTTCGATATTTTGATGAGATGTATGTTGTCTTTCCTCTAGTGGTGTTATGTGAACGTCGACTACATGACACTTCACCATTATTTGGGCCTAGAGGAAGGCATAGGGAAGTAATAATTAGATGATGGGTTGCTAGAGTGACAGAAGCTTAAACCCTAGTTTATGCGTTGCTTCGTTAGGGGTTGATATGGACCCATATGTTTAATGTTGTGGTTAGGTTTACCTTAATACTCCTTTTTGTAGTTGCGGATGCTTGCAAAAGGGGTTAATCATAATTAAGTGGGATGCTTGTCCAAGTTAGGACAGTAACCAAGCACCGGTCCACCCACATATCAAATTATCAAAGTACTGAACGAGAATCTTATGAACGTGATGAAAAGTAGCTCGACGATAATTCCCAATGTGTCCTCAGGAGCTCCTTCCTCATTATTAGAATTTGTCCAGGCTTATCCTTTGCTACATAAAGGATTGGGCCACCTTGCTGCACTTTATTTACTTTATTTACTTTTTGCTCGTTACTATTTATCTTATCACAAAACTATCTATCACCTACTATTTCAGTACTTGCAGAGAAAACCTACCTGAAAACCGCTTATCATTTCCTTCTGCTCCTCGTTGGGTTCGACACTCTTACTTATAGAAAGGACTACGATAGATCCCCTATACGTGTGGGTCATCAAGACTCTTTTCTGGCACCGTTGCCGGGGAGCGTAGCGCTTTTGGTGAGTGGAACTTGGTAAGGAAACATTTGTATAGTGTGCTGAAATTTTCTGTTACTTGTCACTATGGAAACTAATCCTTGGAGGGGCTTGTTTGGGGTATCTTCACCCCAACCAGAAGAGCAAAGAGATGCTCCTCAACCTACTGAACCTTATGAAAATATTCACTTTGAGATTCCTTCGGGTATGATAGAAAAACTGCTAGTTAATCCTTTTGCAAGAGACGGAACATTGCATCCCGATTTACACCTTATCTTTGTGGATGAAGTTTGTGGATTATTTAAGCTTGCAGGTATTCCCGATGATGTTGTCAAAAGGAAGGTCTCCCCTTTATCTTTGAAGGGAGATGCAATGACATGGTATAGGCTATGTGATGATATGAGATCTTGGAATTATAAGCGATTGAAGTTGGAATTTCACCAGAAGTTATATCCTATGCATCTTGTTCATCATGATCGTAATTACATATATAATTTCTGGCCTCGCGAAGGATAAAGCATCGCTCAAGCTTGGGGGAGGCTTAAGTCAATGTTGTATTCACGCCCCAATCATGAGCTCTCTCGGGAAATGATTATTCAGAATTTTTATGCTCGGCTTTCTCTCGATAATCGCAACCTGCTCGATACTTCCTGTGCTGGTTCTTATATGCTGAAGACTATTGATTTCAAATGGGACTTATTGGAAAGAATTAAACGCAACTTTGAGGATTGGGGTTCCGACGATGGTAAGGAGTCAGGTATGACACCTAAGTTCGATTGTGTTAAATCTTTTATGGATACCGATGCTTTCCGTGGATTTAGCTCTAAGTATGGACTTGACTCCGAGATAGTAGCTACTTTTTGCGAAACTTTTGCTACTCACGTTGATCTCCCTAAAGAGAAGTGGTTCAAATATAATCTTCCTGTTGAAGTGAAAGTAGTTGCACCTATTACAGTCGAAGAAAAGACTATTACATATAGTGATCCCATTGTTCCTACTACTTATGTTGAAAAACCTCCTTTTCCTGTTAGAATAAAAGATCATGTTAAAGCTTCGGCTGCTGTTCGTAAGAGTAATACTAGGACCTATACACCTCCTGAGCAAATTAATGTTGAACCTGGTATTTCTATGATTAAAGATCTCTTGGATGAGGACTTAGATGGGCATGTTATCTCTTTCTTGGGTGAAACTGCTAATATTGCTAGACCCGATACTAAGACACGTAGACCTGTTATAGGCACGCCTGTTATTTTTGTTAAAATAGGAGATCATTGTTATCATGGTTTATGTGATATGGGTGCTAGTGCTAATGCGATACCTTATGATCTTTATAAAGAAATTATGCACGATATTGCACCTGTTGAATTAGAAGACATTGATGTTACTATTAAGCTTGCTAATAGGGACACCATTAAACCGATTGGGATTGTTAGAGATGTTGAAGTCTTGTGTGGGAAAATTAAAAACCCTGCTGATTTTCTTGTTCTTGGTTCCCCACAAGATGATTTTTGTCCCATTATTTTTGGTAGACCCTTCTTGAATACTGCTAGTGCTAAGATTAATTGTGAAAAGAATATTATCACTGTTGGCATAGATGGTATGTCTCATGAGTTTAATTTCGCTAAGTTTAGTAGACAACCTCGTGAAAGGGAACCACCTAGTAAGGATGAAATTATTGGTCTTGCTTCCATTGCTGTTCCTCCAACTGATCCGTTAGAACAATATTTGTTAGACCATGAAAACGATATGTTTATGAAGGAAAGGGAAGAAATAGATGAAGTGTTCCTTAAACAGGAACCCATGCTGAAACGTAACCTTCCCGTTGAAATTCTTGGGGATGCCCCTCCACCCAAGGGTGATCCCGTTTTTGAACTCAAACCCTTACCTGATAAAATTAAGTATGCTTATATTGATGAAAAAGAAATGTATCCTCTTATTATTAGTGCTAACCTTTCAGAGAAAGAAGAAGAAAGATTATTGAAAAGTCTGAAGAAGCACCGAGCCGCTATTCGATATACTCTGGATGATCTTAAGGGCATTAGTCCCACATTATGTCAACACAAAATTTCAGTGGAGGAAGATGCCAAACCAGTTAGAGATCCTCAAAGACGATTAAATCCGAAAATGAAAGAAGTGGTAAGAAAGGAGATTCTAAAGTTCCTGGAGGCAGGTATTATTTATCCTGTTGCTGATAGTGAATGGGTAAGCCCTGTCCATTGTGTCCCCAAAAAGGGAGGTATTACCGTTGTTCCTAATGATAAAGATGAATTGATCCCGCAAAGAATTATTACAGGTTATAGGATGGTAATTGATTTCCGTAAGTTAAATAAAGCTACTAAGAAAGATCATTACCCTTTACCTTTTATTGATCAAATGCTAGAAAGGCTATCCAAACACACACATTTTTGCTTTCTAGATGGTTATTTCGCTTCTCCCAAATACCGTGTCATGAAGGATCAATCTAAAACTATTTTTACTTGCCCTTTTGGTACTTTTGCTTATAGATGTATGCCTTTTGGTTTATGTAATGCACCTGCTACTTTTCAAAGATGCATGATGGCTATATTCTCTGATTTTTGTGAAAAGATTTGTGAGGTATTCATGGATGACTTCTCTGTCTATGGATCCTCTTTTGATGATTGTTTGAGCAACCTTGATCGAGTTTTGCAGAGATGCGAAGACACTAGTCTCTTCCTGAATTGGGAAAAGTGTCACTTTATGGTTAATGAAGGCATTGTCTTGGGGCACAAGATCTCCGAGAGAGGTATTGAAGTTGATAAAGCCAAAGTTGATGCTATTGAAAAGATGCCATGTCCCAAGGACATAAAAGGTATAAGAAGTTTCCTTGGTCATGCCGGCTTTTATAGGAGGTTCATTAAGGACATTTCTAAAATCTCTAGGCCTCTGACTAATTTATTGCAAAAAGATATTCCTTTTGTCTTTGATGATGATTGTGTAGAAGCATTTGAAACACTTAAGAAAGCCTTGATCACTGCACCTACTTGTTCAGCCACCTGATTGGAATTTACCTTTTGAAATTATGTGCGATGCAAGTGATTATGTTGTAGGGGCTGTTTTAGGGCAAAGAGTCGATAAGAAATTGAATGTTATCCAGTATGCTAGTAAGACTCTTGATATTGCCCAGAGAAATTATGCTACCACTGAAAAAGAGTTCTTAGCAGTTGTGTTTGCATGTGATAAGTTTAGACCTTATATTGTTGATTCCAAAGTTACTATTCACACTGATCATGTTGCTATTAAATATCTTATGGAAAATAAGGATGCCAAGCCCAAACTCATTGGATGGGTTCTCTTGCTCCAAGAATTTAACTTGCATATTATTGATAGAAAGGGAGCTGAGAACCCCATTGCAGACAACTTGTCTAGGTTAGAGAATGTTCTTGATGACCCATTGCCTATTAATGATAGTTTTCCTGATGAACAATTAGCGGTTGTCAATGCTTCTCGTACCGCTCCTTGGTATGCTGATTATGCTAATTACATTGTTGCTAAATATATACCGCCTAGTTTCACATACCAGCAAAAGAAAAGTTCTTTTATGATTTAAGACATTACTTTTGGGATGATCCACACCTTTATAAGGAAGGATTAGATGGTATTATTAGACGTTGTGTGCCTGAGCATGAACAGGAACAAATCCTACGCAAGTGTCACTCTGAATCCTATGGAGGGCACCACGCTGGAGATAGAACTGCACACAAGGTACTACAATCTGGTTTTTATTGGCCTACTCTTTTCAAAGATGCTCGTAAGTTTGTCTTATCTTGTGATGAATGTCAAAGAATAGGTAACATTAGTAGACGTCAAGAAATGCCTATGAATTATTCTCTTGTTATTGAGCCGTTTGATGTGTGGGGCTTTGATTATATGGGACCTTTTCCTGCCTCCAATGGTTATAGACATATTTTAGTTGTTGTTGATTACGTTACTAAATGGGTAGAAGCTATTCCAACTAGTAGTGTTGATCATAACACTTGTATTAAAATGCTTAAAGAAGTTATTTTTCCGAGGTTTGGAGTCCCTAGATATCGTATGACTGATGGTGGTTCACACTTTATTCATGGTGCTTTCCGTAAGATGCTCGCTAAGTACGATGTCAATCATAGAATCGCATCTCCTTATCACCCGCAGTCTAGTGGTCAAGTAGAGTTGAGCAATAGAGAGCTCAAATTAATTTTGCAAAAGACTATGAATAGATCTAGAAAGAATTGGTCCAAAAAACTTGATGATGCATTATGGGCCTATAGAACCGCATACAAAAATCCTATGGGTATGTCTCCATATAAGATGGTTTATGGAAAAGCATGTCATTTACCTCTTGAACTTGAACATAAAGCATATTGGGCTATTAAAGAGCTCAATTATGACATCAAACTTGCCGGTGAGAAGAGGTTGTTTGATATTAGCTCACTTGATGAATGGAGAACCCAAGCATATGAGAATGCCAAGCTTTTCAAAGAAAAAGTAAAATGCTGGCATGATAAGAGGATACAAAAGCGTGAGTTTAACGTAGGAGATTATGTGTTATTATTCAAATCTCGTTTAAGATTTTTTGCAGGAAAACTTCTCTCAAAATGGGAAGGACACTACGTTATCGAGGAGGTCTATCGTTCTGGTGCTATAAAAATCACCAACTTCGAAGGCACAAATCCAAGGGTGGTAAACGGTCAAAGAATTAAACATTATATTTCGGGTAATCCTATCAATGTTGAAACTAATATTATTGAAACCATAACCCCTGAGGAATATATAAGAGACACTTTCCAGAAGGTTCCAGACTCCGAAAAGGCACAGGTACGTGGTACGGTAAGTAAACCGACTCCAAAACAACTCTAATGGCAATTTTTATCAGTTTTGGATTATTTAAGAATTTTAGGAAGAAAGAAATAGTCTGAAAGGGACACGAGGCTCTCACGAGAGAGGAGGCCGCCCCCCCCCCCTCCCTGTAGGGCGCGCCCCCTATCTCGTGGGCATCTCGTGTGCCTCTCGGACTCCGTTTTCTTGTATGTTGCGTATTTTGGTCGGTAAAAATTCATTATATATACTCCTGAAGGTTTTGACCAACGTATCACGCAAATATCCTCTGTTTTCGTTTCGAGCTGTTTCTGTTTCAGATCTAGAGCATCATGTCGTCTCCAAGCGCTCCCAACGACAAGTTTTTCGAGAGGGTTATCAACCCCTATCTCGCGGAGGTGCTGCATCACCCTCAAACCATTGAGATGCGTGAGGGGGTGCTGCACATCCGCGATGTGGAGGGACCAAGGCGTACCGGGAGCGTGGAGACAAAGCTCGAAGCCATGGAGCAAGAAGTTTTCAAGTGTCAAGGGATGGTGGAGCGTGGACTCAACGCCAACCAGATGATGATCACGGAGTTCGCCAACAACCACAAGCTGGATGCCAAACTCAATGAGGAGACCATCTTCAAGCTTCAAGATAAAATCGAGCACCTCCAAGCCCAGATTTATGACCTGCAAAACCAAAACTGTGAGTATGAATATAGATTCAAGCGAATGAGTTTGGCTGCAGATTTAAGGAGACTCGATCATCCTTTTATGATGGAGAGCCTATGCCTTGGAAGACGGATGACAAGCCTACATCATCAACAACTCCTACTTCACCACCTCCGGAGAAATAATCACTTGGGTATGGGCACTCCCCTTGGCAACTGCCAAGCTTGGGGGAGGTGCCCCGGTATCGTATCACCATCACACTCCTATCTTTACCGCTTTATTTAGTTCGATCCTTTTAGTAGTATCTTGATCTAGTAGATTGAAGTTTTGATATCAAGTAGTTTTGAGTTTTGCATTGTGATCCCTTTTTGTAATCGAGTCTGTGTGCTATCTATAATAAAGATTAGTGTTGAGTCAAGGGCTTTGCTTTGTTGCTATGATCCTGAAGAAAGTAGAATGAACAAAATAATTCATATTGATCTTATGGATAGTGATAACTTCACATATAGAAAGTATGAGGCACAAAAATTGTTGAGAGTTGATGAACATAGCCTTGGTCATCGTTGCAATTAATAGGAAGTGATAAGGAAAGAGGGGTTCACATATAAATATATTATCTTGGACATCTTTTATGATTGTGAAGCACTCGTTAAGTATGACATGCTAAAAGATTTGATGTTGGACAAGGAAGACAACGTAATGGTTTTTGTTTTCCGACATCTCATTTAAAGTATATTGTCATTGACCTTCCAAACATGTTGAGCTTGCCTTTCCCCTCATGCTAGCCAAATTCCTTGCACCAAGTAGAGATACTACTTGTGCTTCCAAATATCCTAAAACCCAGTTTTGCCGTGAGAGTCCGCCATACCTACCTATGGATTGAGTAAGATCCTTCAAGTAAGTTGTCATCGGTGCAAGCAATAAAAATTGCTCTCTAAGTATGCATGACTTATTAGTGCAGAGAAAATAAGCTTTGTACGAACTTGTTGTGGAAGTAATAAAAGCGATGGATTGCATAATAAAGGTCCACATACAAGGGGCAATATAAAGTGACGTTCTTTTGCATTAAGATTTTGTGTGTCCAACCCTAAAAGCGCATGACAACCTCTGCTTCCCTCTGCGAGGGCCTATCTTTTACTTTATGCTTTTACTTTATGCTTGAGTCAAGGTGATCCTCACCTTTCCCTTTTTCATTTTATCCTTTGGCAAGCTCTTCGTGTTTGAAAGATCATGATACATATATCGAATTGGATGTAAGTTGGCATAGGCTATTATTGTTGACATCACCTAAAGGTGAATACGTTGGGAGGCAACAAAAGAAGCCCCTATCTTTCTCAGTGTCCGGCTGAAACACTATAACCACAAGTATTGCGTGAGTGTTAACAATTATGGGAGACTACGAGATAGTTGAGTATGTGAGCTTGTTGAAAAACTCTATTATTGACTCTTTCTGATGTTACGATAAATTGCAATTGCTTCAATGACTGAGATTATAGTTTGTTACTTCCAAATGAAGTTTCTGAACCGTACTTGACATTGTGAATTGCTTATTACTTGAGCATAAGAAATCATATGACAAAATCCATATATGTTGTTGTTATTAGAATGATCATGATGCCCTCATGTCCGTATTTTATTTTTATCGACACCTCTATCTCTAAACATGTGGACATATTTTTCGATTTCGGCTTCCGGTTGAGGACAAGCGAGGTCTAAGCTTGGGGGAGTTGATACGTCCATTTTGCATCATGCTTTTATATCAATATTTATTGCAATTTGGGCTGTTATTACACATTATATCTCAATACTTAAGGCTATTCTCTTTTATTTTACAAGGTTTACCATGAAGAGGGGGAATGCCGGCAGCTGGAATTCTGGCTGGAAAAGGAGCAAACATTGGAAACCTATTCTGCACAACTGCAAAAGTCCTGAAACTCCACGAAACAACTTTTTGGAATTTATAAGAATTTATGGGCGAAAGAAATAGGTCGGGGGCCCACACCCTGTCCAGGAGACAGCCCCCCCCTAGGGCGCACCCCCTATCTCTTGGGCCCCCTGGTGGGCCTCCGGCGTCCATCTTCTTCTATATCATCACTCTTACCTTGGAAAAAATCGTGGGCAAGCTTACGGACGAAACTCCGCCTCCACGAGGCAGAACCTTGGCGGAATCAATCTAGGGCTCTGGCGGAGCTGTTCTGCCGGGGACACTTCCCTCCGGGAGGGGGAAATCATCACCAACGTCATCACCAACAATCCTCTCATCGAGAGGGGGTCAATCTCCATCAACATCTTCACCAGCACCATCTCCTCTCAAAACTCTAGTTCATCTCTTGTATCCAATCTTGTATCAAAACCACAAATTGGTACCTGTGGGTTGCTAGTAGTGTTGATTACTCCTTGTAGTTGATGCTATTTGGTTTACTTGGTGGAAGATCATATGTTCAGATCTTTTATGCATATAATTACCCCTCTGATTATGAACATGAATATGCTTTGGGAGTAGTTACGTTTGTTCCTGAGGACATGTGTGAAGTGTTGCTATTAGTAGTCATGTGAATTTGGTATTCGTTCGATATTTTGATGAGATGTATGTTGTCTTTCCTCTAGTGGTGTTATGTGAACGTCGACTACATGACACTTCACCATTATTTGGGCCTAGAGGAAGGCATAGGGAAGTAATAAGTAGATGATGGGTTGCTAGAGTGATAGAAGATTAAACCCTAGTTTATGCGTTGCTTCGTTAGGGGTTGATATGGACCCATATGTTTAATGCTGTGGTTAGGTTTACCTTAATACTCCTTTTTGTAGTTGCGGATGCTTGCAATAGGGGTTAATCGTAAGTGGGATGCTTGTCCAAGTTAGGACAGTACCCAAGCACCGGTCCACCCACATATCAAATTATCGAAATACCGAACGAGAATCTTATGAACGTGATGAAAACTAGCTCGACGATAATTCCCAATGTGTCATCGGGAGCTCCTTCCTCATTATTAGAATTTGTCCAGGCTTATCATTTGCTACATAAAGGATTGGGCCACCTTGCTGCACTTTATTTACTTTATTTACTTTTTGCTCGTTACTATTTATCTTATCACAAAACTATCTATCACCTACTATTTCAGTGCTTGCAGAGAAAACCTTACTGAAAACCGCTTATCATTTCCTTCTGCTCCTCGTTGGGTTCGGAACTCTTACTTATCGAAAGCACTACGATAGATCCCCTATACTTGTGTGTCACCACGAGTGCGTTTCTGCGTGTGGGTACTTGGGGCCACACTCTTTCCACGCCCGCTCACCGGGTCATGGTGTTGCTTGGATCGGCGTTCACAGCGCGGCGGCGAGTCGACTTCTTCCTCATCGTCTGGCTCCTCGCTCTCCTCCTCCTCCTCGTCTTCATCCAAAGATTCCCATTCACCGCTCTCCTCCGCGCTGGCCTCTCCCTCCTGGTCCTGCTCCAGAGCTTGTTCACCGTTGGGCATCGAATACATGTCAGTAAAAACCTACAAGACAAGAAGTCGAGTAAAAGTCAGTCGAGCTCAAGTACAGTCGGAATGTGTATGCAAAGACAGTCGGAATAAAGAACATACCTTGTCGGGCTGCTTGTCGTGCTGAAGGGGATGACTCGCCTAGCTCCTCTGGGGTTGTCCTGGTTGCCTGTAATGCTCTTCAACCACATGGCCACGTTCTTGGCTGGCACTTCCTCTGGATGAACACGAGCGGTGTCGTCGGACCCAGAATACAGCCACATGGGATGGTCACGGGCTTGAAGAGGCTGGATGCGTCGACTGAGGAATACTTCTAGCAGGTCCATGCCAGTGACTCCCTCATTAATCAGTTGGACCACTTTCTCAACCAGCATCTTTGTCTCCACGTTCTCAGCAGCAGTCACTTTCAGTGAGGAAGGAGTCTGGACACGGTCAAAAGTGAAGTGGGGGAGGCCGGTCGACTGACCTGGAGTTGGGAGGTCCTGGTAGTAGAACCAGCTCGAATGCCAACCCCTAACCGATTCAGGGAGAGTCATGGAAGGGAAAGAACTCCTCTGCCTCTTTTGGATACCCAAGCCCCCACATATCTGGATGACATGGGTCTTCGAGTCACTCGTTTTCTCTTTCTTCACCGCTAGGGAACGGATGGTGAAAATATGTTTGAAAAGGCCTCAGTGCGGTCGACACCCCAAAAAGTTTTCGCACATCGACACAAACGCGGCAAGGTACGTGATGGTATTGGGAGAAAAATGGTGGAGTTGGGCACCGAAGAAGTTCAGGAAGCCCCGGAAGAAGCGTTGCGGAGGGAGCGAAAAACCCCGGTCGACGTGGGTGGCGAGCAGTACACACTCACCCAGTCGAGGCTGCGGCTCCGTCTCCCCCTCAGGCAGCCTTGCTGCACCCTTGGCGATCAGCCCGGACTCCACCAGCTCATCCAGATCTTCTTGCCGGAGCGAAGAACGGATCCAATTGCCCTGGATCTAGCCTAGCGGCAGCCCCGAGCGCGATGACGACCCGCGTTTCTGCTTCTTGCCTTTCGCCGCCCCCGTCGCCTTCTTCGCGCGCTCCATCGCTGCCGTGTTGTCCTTCACCATGGCGGCAGAGCGACGGCGTCGAGAGCAGAGGAGCTAGATGCAGTGAAGAAGCAGAGGAAGAAGAAAGATAAACAGACACGCACAGTGCAGGCGCCCTGGCTCCGTCGCCTTATAAAGGACCGCTTCCGAGTGGCTGACGCATGGGGCCAGGCGATCCTGTCAAATCCCGCAACAGTCGCGCGCAACGTACGTGGCCAAAAAGGTGGCGCAGAAATCGAGGCACTACTGTTTATCCGCCCCTCTTACTTCGGCATGCCCCGTCTCGCGCGCTTCCCTGAAATTTCGTATCCCGTGAAATCCAGGATACACTGCTATCAATCGCGCCAAAGATCCTGCACCCCAAGACAGCACTCGGTAGATGACGCTACAAGTTCAGTCGACAACTTTCTGAATGGATCAAGGCGACTGAATCGATGATGAAGTACCAACGTAAGCCTTCCATCCTGCGTAAAACACTCGCGAGGTGCAAAGCTCGGAATAAGTTCAACTTCAACCTATTTCCCACTCGGACCTTAATCCATTCGGGGGCTACTGATGAGGATACAGACCCGGGGTAGGGTCATAGGCCTGACCTCTACGTCCTACCCAAGGTCACTACCCTAGAAGATAAGAAGTCCAAGAGGCAACGAAGAACCCCCAGTCAAAGATGCCGAGTGCAATCCACTCGACCAGTCATATCACTCGGGAATCCCCCTACCTGTTGTCACTCGACCATATGAGGAATCACTCGACCTACTGAAGACCAGGAGTCACTCAGCACTGCAACGGTCGGACGTTCACTCCGTAGTCTTTATGGTCATTAATAACACTTATGGTTGGCGTTATCAGTAATACGCCTACTTTATGTACATTAAGGCCCTTGTAATGGAGGGTGGCTGGCGTCCTGGCGCACTCTATATAAGCCACCCCCCTCCTCTGAGACAAGGGTTCGCACCCCTGTAACATCACACATATAATCTAGTCGACCGCCTCCGGGCACCGAGACGTAGGGCTATTACTTCCTCTGGGAAGGGCCTGAACTCATAAATCTTGTGTGTACACCTTCACCATAGCTGAGATCTTGCCTCTCCATACCTACCCTCCTTTCTACTATCAGTCTTAGAACCACGACCGCCGGCAAAGAAAATGAATATATGAGTTATTAAATAGTTGATATCAGGAAATGACGAACTAAAGAGGCCGACATATAGTTAATAATGATTGAAATTACCTGTCGACTATCCCTTTCACGGTTGAGTAGGTGTGTTTTTCTTTAAGTAGTGAGTCCAGTACTTCAACTGTTCCTTCATCAACTTTAATGATTAACAAGATCCAATGGTAACTTCATGCACACACGTTTGCATGTCTTAATTAAGCGGACATGTGCATAACACTCATCAACTACCCTAAACCCTATACACTTAATTATTAACATCTAGCTAGCTAGTAAGTAAAAACAGAATTTGTAGTATAAGACAGTGTGACTCACGTGTAGTTGTAAGGAAGTAGTATATGTTCATTGGTATTGAGGCGCTTCAAGAAATCTAGCATGTTTTTCTCTACTTCTTTTTGATACCATTCATATGTCCATGTTTCTTCATTAATGGAATTTGGGTCAATGAACCCAATGCCATAGCGTCCAGCTTTTTTCATTTCATACATCTTCATCCTGCATAATACCACAGAAAAGAATATAGTAAGGATAATTACAGGTAATGATCGATCAATGAGCACTACAGCTAGCTTGAGACTTGAATTACAGAAAGAAATCACTTACAGACAACACAAACTGACGATGGATTTGTCGAGTGCATCTTGATGGAATAATTGAAATAGTTCTGAATACTCAATGGACAGAGCTAGCTTATGGAAGTAATACTCTTCCTTGACTTTCACCATGAGGCCCTCTCATTGTTACTCTTGGTAATTTTCATGTAACCATCATGCAATTGATACATTCTTGTTGGGAGGTTCTTGACCTCCTCAGGCCTTACCAAAGGTTGGCCGCGGACATATTTCCATTTTATCTCCTCCTCTTTAAGCTTAGGCATGGGCTCAATCTCGAGGAGTTGTCCAACAGTGATACCGAGCATTTCAGCGTTCCGTCTATGCTCGTCGGTTATTACCAGCTGACCGGCGCCGGTACTCTCATGTGTTGGTACAACAAGCGGGGATCGATTCGCTACTGTTCTCCCAAAGTGGGAACGGTTTTCCCGCATTTTTGGCCAGCTGCTTGGCTCGAGCTCGAGCTCGACCCCTTTTGTCGTGCTCGATGTGCCTTCCTGATTTGGCACTCATAGTCTGAGTCAACATGCTTGGGAGCTGGTGGTTGCGCCATATGAATAAAGTGGTCAATCTTCTCCACGGGCACTTTCTCCCTTGGCGGCGGTGCTGGTTTTGGTGCGAAATGGGCCTCCACTTGGGCCTGCACTATGGCTTCGTTTTGCTCCTTGTTCATGTCGTAAGGCCTCTGCAGAAGAGGCGCGAGGCTTTTTGGACCATATTGAAATCGCTTGCCTCCGCCTGTACCTCCTATACTACCTCGACTTGTAGCACTACGCACCATAGCTGCGGCGGCTCTCTTCCGCGATTGCTGAGGCAGCGGAGACGACTAACGCGGTGTCGGACTTGGAGGAGGAGTGGCACGCATTGGTGGACTTGGAGGACGAGGAGTGGCCTCACGCGTTGGCTGAGTTGAAGCAGGAGGAGTGGCCTCACGCGTTTGCTGAGTTGAAGTAGGAGGAGTGGCCTCACGCGTTGGCTGAGCTGAAGCAGGAGGAGCGGCCTCACGCGTTGGCTGAGTTGAAGCAGGAGGAGTGACCTCACGCGTTGGAGGAGCGTGAGTCGTTTGCTCCTCGTCACCTCCTGGAATTTCAAGCTCTAGCTGACGCGGTATCGGTGGCCTTCGAAAGATGATGCAATCCTTTCTCTATAGGATGATATGATGTATGGCCTCTCCCAGTGTGTGCTCCTCGTCACCTCCAGGAATGTCAAGTTGTAGCCCCGAATAATGGTCCACCACCTGATCAACCACGACACGAGCATAGCTGGCTAGAATCATTATGCAATGGTAGGTTGCTCCGGGGGGATTTGTATAAGCAATGGCGTCCGCCGCCTTCACGGATATGTTCTTTATTTTAAAGTGTAGCTCAGAGTTAGTGTTCTCCATGATGTCATCCACAGGGTATCTATCCAGCAGTGCGTCGCCCGGGGCGGAACCCACGCTGCTTCTCAGCATGGATGGGACTGTGCTATCCAATGATGGATCATTCGCTAGTTGCGGCCGCTGCTAAGACCCCCTTTCCTGGCTAAGCGAGTCGATCTACTCCTGCTGCCTCTGCAATTTGAGTGCCAAGTCCGCGTGCGCTGATTCTAGGCCTTGAAGCCATTCTGCTTCCTGCTTCCTCTGCTCGTCCTCCAGCTTCTTCTTCTTCTCCTCCTCCATCTTCCTTCTCGCACGGCTTCTGTAGTCGGCGTTCCACTCAGAAAAGCCCTCATACCACAGAACAACGCCCTTGCCTCGTGTCCTTCCCGGGTGTTCATGATTTCTCAGGGCGCGCGTAAGCTCGTCGTTCTCTCTGTTGGGCGTGAACACCCCCTTTCGAGCTTCTTCTATTGCGATAACTAACTTATCATCGGCTCCTTTAAGACATGCCTTCTTCGAAACCTCACCTGTCTTCGGTCCAACGCCCCCCCCCCCCATGCGCATAGAACCAACTTCTGCACCTGGGGGGGGGGGGCAGCTCAATGTAACTGGAGTGACCTGTGCAGCCAACATCTCTTGTTCAGACTTATCCCACTTAGGCATTGCCACCGCGTAGCCACCTGGCTCCAGCCTATGGAATTGCTCCTTTTTTGCGGCATTGGCCTTGTTTTTTATGGACCGTTTCTTAGATAATCCTGATTCCTTGAATTTTACGAAATCGTCCCAGTGTTCTCTTTGGTTCTCTAGTGTTCCCTTGAATTCTGGAGTCTTCTTTCCTGCATTGACGTAGTCCTTCCATACAGTTTTCTTATGGTTGTTGAATGCAATTGCCATCTTCCTAAGAGCAGCGTCCTTGACTTTCTCCGCATCTGCAGCTGTGAAATGATCTGGTAGGGTGAAATGTTCCATGAGATCTTCCCAAAGCGCTTTTTTGCTCTGTCATCGACAAAAGTAAGATCTAGACGGGGCTTTGATGGCTTTTTCCATTCTTGAAGGGAGATCAGGAGTTTGTCCTTCACAAGAACTCCGCACTGACGAACGAACTTGTTCGCAATGTTCTTAGGCGCCATTGGTTCGCCATTAGTTTTGATGGCATTGATGTTGTACTTTAGCCCTTCTTCAACTTTTTTCCCGGGCCTCACACTCTAACTGTAGAAGATTTGCTCGATCCGGAGGGCTGAAAAGAAGAAAGATCGATTCGTTCATATATGTTCAAATCATTTAAAACATGCGATGATCACCAGATGCCTGCTTATATAAATATACTTCGCTGGTCTCTGATTTACCAAGATCAACATTTTCTTCGCCATCATAATCATTAACTTCGTCGACATCATAATCATTAATTTCTTCGCCATCATAATCCATGACTTCATCAATTCGGTCGTCGCGATTGAATATCATATCATCACCCTCCCCATTATTGTTCAGATATTGGGAGCTGTCATCTTCTTCATTTCGACTATCTGGCGCGCGAGGGGAGTGTATGATCTTGAATAGGGCCTCTTCTACCTCGCTGCCGGTATTGTCTGCCATAGCTTTTATTTAACAAGACCAGAAGAAATACAAAACAATTTAGTATTCAAATTACAATATGCATTGATACGTCTCCAACGTATCTACTTTTCCAAACACTTTTGCCCTTCTTTTGGACTCTAACTTGCATGATTTGAATCTTATATCTTATATTTACTAATTGGAGGCACCATACGAGACTCCATATTAATCCACATCATTAAAATTAATCACACCGTTGATCTATATAATCGATCAATCTTAACCCCATGATTTATGTTACGTATGCATTGAAAAAAAAAGGTGCAACATACACGTGACAAACACCAAACCTGTTTCTCAAAAAAAAACCTGAACTAACCTACACGTATAGTTAGCAGATTATAATCGATCAATCTTAACCCCATGATTTATGTTACCTATGCGTTGAAAAAAAAGGTGCAACATACACCTGACAAACACCAAACCTGTTTCTCAAAAAAAACCTGAACTAACCTACACGTATAGTTAGCAGATTCGGAAAAAAGGGAACATGTTCAAAGAAAAAAAGGGATCGTGGTCAGAGACCCAAGTATATACGATCAATAGTCCAACATAGAATTTGTAGATGCACCGTCCTCATCCTCTCCCCTTGATGCATGACCTTCTATTTCTCCCGGCGTTGTTGTGCACCGTTGCTACCAGGCTTGAACAATCTGGCCAGATTGTTTGAAGGAGGCCGGAGTTATCCAGCGCCGTCAAGGCGGCGGACGCCACACCCAGCAAGGGGAAACCAACTTCACGCATGCCTAGAAGTAGCAGGCCTCTTTGAATCCAGCAGGATGGTGAAGGCCACACCCAGCAAGGGGAAACCAACCTCACGAACATCTAGAAGCAGCAGGCATTTGAGTCCAGCAGGATGGAGCAGGCCACGCCCAACAAGGTGAAACCGAACCTCATGCATGCCTAGAAAGCAACGAGCATCCGAGTTCAGCAGGATGAAGGCCACGCCCAGTAGGGGGAAGCTTGGGCAATGCAGCATGTTCTTAGAAGGAGATAAAGAGCGTGGTGGAAGACCCTGGCTGTTGTGTCGCCACATCCTCGCTTAGACTATCCTGGCCTTCTAACATGTCTCCATGCTATACCGGTTGTATCTGTATGTCCGGCGTTGCAGCCTTTAATCCTCTGATATGAATATGATGCACCTCCTCACGTTCTTCTGAGTAAACTTCTGATCCAAGTTCCCACGGGGGGCAGTGTAGCTGAGCCAGTTAGGCTTGAAGAAGTGTGATGGTGGTCGGTGCAGCTGCAGCTGCAAAAAGGAGCAACCTTGACCTAATCTTGATTTTTCGTGTGGACTAGATTAGGGTCAAATTTCTGTTGATTGGTATCTCAATTGCTCCCATACACACGGAATTGTTGAGGTAAGACTATACTTTCTTTCTGAAATAGCATTCAAATTTTATAAATTAATCAAGATATTATGTTTACTGATTGTGTCAGAAGCGTAGAAGCACCATGGACGATTGTTATTTGAGTAGATGGTACGTGGTCAAGGTTGGAGAATTGGTGTGGTCCTCTTCCATATTGTCCACGTTCTCTCACTTTTCTGAAATATCTCCCTGCATTTTTAATATAATATATGATCTCTTCCTTTTTGAAAGTTGTTTTTTAATGCACAGGTGCCTCACCATAAATTATTTACGCATATGCTAAATTGGTGAGTCTTTTAGTTCGGTAGAACTTTGTATGTTGGTACATGGTTGTGCTTCAGTATGTATCATGCCTTCTATGTTGCAGTTCGTTGTTTCCTTCAAATCTTACATTCTTAAGAAGTTGCTTCCCACTACAAAGTATTCTCTTAACATGCAAATGGTCCAGCTCAGCATGCCATGTCATCAGATATCACCCGATCACAAGTCAGCGATTACAAGAGAGACCACCATAGGTTGACAACAAAACATGTGATTAAATTATAATTTGCATGTAGTCATTCCTTGGTCACCGAAGAAACCATCATTTCATCTTCAATTCAGTTAAAGCTACAGAACGCACCTGCCACAAGATACAGCGTTAAATGATGCACCGAAGCCCAGCAAAGAAGCCCGATCGTCTCAAGTCCAACCGTCTCTCTCTCTCTCCCCCTGATCTATAAAGAAACAGTCTTTCCATGAACAAAGAACCCCAATCGATCCAACCCAGCCTGTCACTGCTGGAGCGCCACCCATCCTCCGCTGCTCACCGCTACATGGCCGCCCCCTCGCTTGCTCACGCCGCCCGTCCACCACCGCACCGTACCGCTATTTGCCGTCTGTTTTGGCCGACCGGTGGCGGCCGGTATGGCGTCTCCTGGCCGCTCGGACAAGGACCGGGCGTGGTTCCATTGCTGCTGCCCCAGGTCGTCGAGGAGCAGCACCATCGGGCTGGGCACACCCCCCTTCCTCTGCTGCAAGGTGCGGTTGGAACGCAGGCTATCCGCCGTTTGGTCACCCGCTAAGTTGTTGTGCTCCGCTACTATCGTCGTTGGCGAGGAATCCGGTTCTATCTACGTCTTCCCCAAGACTCCAAATTCTGGTTTGCCACATAGATTTTCAGGTCAGCACCGCCCATTTACTTCACTGCTTCTGACTATGCTTCTCGATGTGGAGGTCATGTGATCCCATTGTTCTTGAGAAGTTTTTAGCTTGCTGAGACTGAATCCCATGTTCACCTCTAATGTATGCGTGCACACTATGTACTAGCCTTACTTGCAATCTAGCTAAATCCTCGTGGATTTTTATGGTGATTTCACGGTTTGAGCAATGATCCCGATGACCGTACACTCGAGTGCTACCCCGGTGAGAGCCTCAGCCATGGCGTGGACTGAATCCAGCACCTGCAGTTACGAACAATTTTGTCTCCCTCCGACTGCAACTTTCTCCTCTGATGACGGAAAGTTTTTTTCGGCAAGCTGAGCTTCTACAACTAGGAAATTTCAGACTACTGGGACGTTGTCTGTCAAGTATAAGTCATGTATTCTGTTCTGCTATATTTGATTTCTTTTGCTTCGAGTGTTACTTATAAAGTAATATCACACTAATGATATGTCACCCAATTAGATGGTGGCATGGGTACATTTTCTTTCTCATTCCTCCGGTAGCATCACTTCCCATTTACTCTTGAGACTTCAACTCCTTTCTCCTCTTGATAGGGTTGGTAACCGAGGGCATCATAATTTCTTCCCAATTTTGCAATTAATCTCCATTCACCACCAAGAGGCAATTAAAATTATCTTTTGATCTCTCCATTCCTGTCCATTCACATTCTTCCACACGGGCAACACCCACGACCCAAATATTATCCCTCTTCGATTGATCTTCCAACACCTCCTCTGATCTTCTAGCACCTCCCTCTAGATCCAGGTCATCCTCTATTGCATCCATGCAGTTGTGTATAACTTGACATGGTTTGGACTTGGGAGTTTTAGCTGCAGCTAGCTAGCCCTGATGGATATGGTTATCCATTAGGATGTTCTCCACGACCAGCCACACCATCCTTTTGAAGTCTTCAGTATGCCAAGTGAGACACATCCTAATCTTTAAGGTCTAGGTTCTAATTGATTTTGATGCCCTGACTTGGGTTCCATGTTGCAATTTTCGTGTCATAACATGAGTTATGACGTGCTAAATTAATCTCTTTCATCTCCATATTGTTTTTGTTGTATTCTAATGTGCAGACAACTCTCCATACATTTGTATATCAAATCTCAACACAGTCCAAAGAACAAGTTGTGGCCTTCAAGTACCGCGTACCCTACACTTCCCTCAATGCCAAACTCAGGCTTTTGCTTTATTGTTTTACAGTTGATGTCTAAGCTTTCTAGATGCTGACAGGAAGACAAGCAAAGTGATGTAATATTGGAAGTACCATCCCTTATTTCCATTTACAGCACCCATGACTATATGTTTGAAGGCGATTCAGATTTACATGACGGTCTATTTCATCTGAATTCGATTACAGGTTAGGGAAGCATATATTAATGGTTGTGCTTGCTATTTGTGATGCACATGGAAATGGCAGGAGAAATGCCAACGCATATAAGTACTAGGACTTAGAGGGGGGAATTTACAGCCGGGAAACAAAAAATTTGTAGTTTTTCAGCACAAATATTATCTCATGTTTTTTTATGGTATTGAATCTCACGTTTCATAACCTTTGTTTCTTCATGTTTTTCAGTGGATGTCCATTCTTCTGCTTAAATCCTTTGTTAGCTGCAATTTGATTTCTGGGATTCAAGGTAATTATTACTTATTTTTGTTGAGATATATTGTCATGGTCATCAACTGCGTAACCTTTCATTTATCTTCATGATGATAATATCTGTTTCATGAAAGATAAGATCATTGAAGAATTGATCAGCACTACAAGAAATATGTCAACTAGTGACCTTCTGTCAATGACCCTGGAAGAATTGGTCATAGATCTATGACCATTTTAGACCAATTGGTCAAAAGCTGTTCAGGGGGCTCCAAACCCTAAACCATTGCGACCATTTTGGTCAGAAAGGTCGTAATTTCCTTACACGAAATGGTCACAAAGCAAACAGTGCTAGTCCGCTGCCTTATTTCTAGTTGTTAATGACCAATATAGATGGTCATAGCCTTGTAGATTGTGGTGGGTTGTAATGACTAGTCGCCATCTCATCAGTTTTGCCTGTGTCATGTCCATGTGGCAGTTTTTGCCCTAGGTTGTGAAGCAACCTATATTTCTGTTATTCCAAAAATTCCCAAAAAATTCTCATAAATGTTTTGGATCATATCTTCATCAAATGTGTCAAAAACATTCCTTGCCTAGTTCAAAAATTATTCGAAAATATTCATTTTCCTATTCTGTTCAGAGCAGCACTTTGTGAAGGAAGTACCACTTTGGCATGTCCAAATGGTATCCATTTTCTACAGTGATTTCCTATGCTCAAATAACCATCCTCCACCAAATGCCAGCTCAATCCATTCATTATTTTGAGCCCAGCTTCAACATTTGTATTTATGTCCAGTCTGGTACTTTGTAAAGCAAGTACCACCTAGGCTCCTCCTTTTGAGGTGAAAATTTGTGAAGACGGTCTTCTTAGTAACTGATCATCCTCAGCCAAAACTCACGCCCATTAGCCATGTGCATTTCCCGTACCGCAAATCAAACACTTGGCTGCTTATTCATGTTTGACCATCGATCGGTCTCCTCGTGAGAATCTTATGTTGTGATTTTCTTCCTAGCACCTAATTGGGGAGTGCCCAACCCACTAGACATGCCTAGGCTGCCCAGAACACATGGCAATGCCACAGTCACGCGGTGACCACGCGGCGGGCATGCGAGCTTACGCGCTCTAGAGTTGGGGCCCTCGGCTACCGTCCAAACGTCGATGTCTCGCCATAAAACCATGTATTTCTGATTAAATAGTTACTCCCTCCGTCCGAGAAAAGTTGTCCACGCGGACATTTTACGAATACCCCCTCCCCTTTCCTCCAACAAGCCATGCAGCCCATCGCGCCTGCTCGGTCACCTTGCCATGCGCCGGCCGCCTGCTCCGCCACCTCGCCGCCTGCTCCGCCGTCTCGCTGCCTGCTCCGTCGCCTCGCCACGCGCCGGCCGCCTCCTCCCCCTGGTCTCGCCGCTTCTAATCGTCCGCACCAGGAGATCCAGAGGGAAGGATCCCCTTTTCTACAAAGCCCGCCACTTGCCGGCTCCGGCGGCGGCGCTAATGTCCTGGAGCGAGTTGGGGCTCGACCTGGAGGCATGGAGGATCCTCGAGTTCCTCGTCCTCGAGCTCCTCATCCACCAGCTCCTCCTCCACACGCTGAGCGGCTGCTGCAGAAGTCAACGGCGTGGGGAAGACGACCATGGCATGCGGAAGACGAAGACTTGCTCCATCCACATGCCACTTCCCCGTGCTCGTCTTGCCGCTGCCATTCCCTCCTCGAGCTGGCGGACTGATGATGGAGGGCCCACCCTCTTCGTTCCACCGGCGCCGCTGCTGCCGCTTCTGCTGCCTGCTGCCTGCTGCCCGCTCGCCCACGGTAGCGCAAGTCCGTCTTCTAGCTGCTGATTTCTGTCAGGTGAAGCAAGCAGGTGAGCTGATTTTGTTCTTGTCGTCTTGGTTTGTGCAGTGATTGTAGGACTTGGTGCAGAGGAATGGAATACGAGTACGGATGTTGCCTCTGTTGATCTCAGGTGAGCTTTTAGAAGAGAATCAGACCGAATTGCTTTGCATTTGGTTCAGTAGCAAATGGAATCTATGGTGAATGGAGCATTTCTGAACACATTAGTAAGTTGGATATCACACTAGAGTAGAAAGAAATAAATGAATGCATGGCATCATGAAGACATTAGTGAGCCAGTGTAGTTACAGAGCAAAAGTTCAGACATGGAGTATTAAGTGAGCTAGTGCTGTTCATCTAAATGTTCAGAAATGCTCAGAAAAAGTTTAGGAAAAGTCCAGAAATCCACATAAACATCATATTCAAATGCATCTTATTTCATGTCATAAAACTAGCTGAGTGCATGCGTGGACATTGTTTTTAAATTCAGTTGTAGAATGAACAGTGACCAAACTAGAACAGTAGGCCAGACTAGAATGAACTTTACATGGAGTAATTTTGCTTATCTTTCTCCAGGGTTCTCTATAATAAAGCAACTCACAAGTGGCCATAAAAAAGTGAACAACAAAATGCACTTGTTTTGAATAATCATACACTTGCTCTAAATTGCTTAAATGATCATTAGGATGTTTAAAGAAATAGTGTTTAAATAATCTTTGAAGTAACAAAAGCAAAGTATTGTACTCTTGTTGGCCACAGTTTCTGTTCTAAGTAACAAGAGGAATGGTTTTGAGTTTTGACTCTGACAGTGAATTTGACTCTGTATCAATTAGCTGAACTTGATTATGTATCAACTAAACTCGATTTTTTGCTGGCAGTGGAATAATTAAACATACATGCTCACGCAGTGTATCTAGATTCTTGTTACCCATTTCTGGTCTCCAAGGAGCTCGGCGATCACCTGACGACCCTCCGTTTGAACGTCGTCCAACTGGCTGAACATATCTCTATGTTGATCACTGCCCTTTGCCTGTCGTGGATTACTTGACTAGTGATGAGTGAGTAGTGATAATGTTATTTTTCTAAACTGTTGATTTTTCTTTGAAGATCATGGGGGTATGTCGGTTGTCTCTTAATTGCAACGCTTCCTCGAGGAGTTCCTGCCTGTTGTTCTTGGTTTGGAGAAAAAGTCTAAACTCTAGGCTATCCCTTTTGTGATCTAAGACTCGGTCCTTGATTAAAACTGTGATGTCTTTTTTTGCTTGTTCTAATCTGTTTGACAAAAATTTAGCCAAAAGTTTGTTAAGAGAAGCAACTTTTCGCCCAAAGAAAACTAAATTTGGAGTAGCATTCATTTACTGTCAATATCTAGTTACCTTACTGTTTTGCTATTGCCTGTTGATCTTGACATAATTGAAGAAGAAGAAGAAGAAGAAGAAGAAGAAGAATCTACCTAATTCCTTTCGATTGTAATGACCCTATACAAATTCTTACAAATTGATCTACTGAAATTCGGTTCGATTCAGTTTGCTATATTGTGCTCAGGTAATATCCTCTGTTCAACATCATGGATCTGCTCCAGTAATTTCCTCCATTGCTTCTTGTCCAGTTTGATTTTACCCTCTGTTCTACCCTCTGTTCAACATTCACAATTGATCATTATACTCCACTGTCATCATTAACAGCCATTTTTTTGGCAGTACTAAAATTTTTCCATCAGAAATCAACATCAATGTTGAGAAATTGACAGTTCAGAAACAAAAATTTCAATCATGGCAACCTAAAGATTGTTCCATCATCATTACAAAAATTGACAATAATCCACTGTAATGTTCTTATTGGAATTACAGAAACAAAATTGACAGTACTTAACACTCCATGTCATAGTAAACATTACAGAAATTGACAGAACACTTATAACTGGTGAAAATGCTACAGACCATGAATGATTCCAGAGATGTTTTCCTTCTCCCATTTTAGACCATAACAGTTAACTGGACTTTTTTTGTAACATTTCTTCAGAGGACATGATCAATTGTGTTTCAAATTACAGAGCAAGCAAGGTACACAATGCAATGTAAAGAATTGTGTTCGAAAATTGGAGCTTCTGGAGCACATTTTCTCACCGGCAGTAGCAGAAGTAGGAGCTTGAGCAAGGTACAGGGCCAAGCCATGTACTTCTTCTCTGAGTGCTTGTAGAGGAGATAATGGGACTGGGAGCAAGGTACAGCTCCGGTACTAGAGATGAAAAAGCAAGGAGCCTTGTAGTACTTCTTCTCACCGGCAGTAGCACGGGCAGGGGACCTCTGGTGAAAGCAGACGAGCAGGGGAGCTCCGGGCGTCAACACGAGCAAGGGAGAAGAAGCAAAAGGACCTCGAGCTTGAGTTCCAGGCCCGCAAGAGAGAGCTTGGGATCCAGGCGCGGCGGGAGCTCGCGGTCCAGGCACTTGAGACGCCGTCGCGCGCAGGTCCTGGGCGGCGGCGATGCAGGTCGTGGGTGGCGGGAGGGGATATCGGTGGCGCAGGTCCTGGGTGGTGGAGGAGCACGTCATGGGCGATGACATAGCAAGAAATTGGGCGGTGGAGGAGCACATCTTGGGCGGCGGAGGAGCAAGAAATTGGGTGGCGCATGACCTGGGCGGCGGCGGAGGAAGCAATTGGGCGGCACACGACTTGGGCGACGGAGGAGCACGTCCTGGGCGGCGGTGGAGCAATCAATTGGGTGGCGTGGGTCCTGGAAGGCTGAGGAGCAAGCCCTGGGCAGCGCCGGCACAGGTCCTGGGCGACGACTGACCCTGGCGACGCACGCGGCGACAGACAGAGAAAGAAGGAAGGGGACGACCACCAGTATGTAACAGATTTAAAGCTGCGAGGGCGCTTTTGCAAAATTGGTAGTACACTACGCTGGTGACAACTTTTCTCGGACGGAGGGAGTACTTATTTACCAAGAAATGATTTTTGTAAAAAATAAATAGCAAACTATGAGGCAGCTGTAGTTCAAATTTGACCCGCTTCCAACTGAATCGGCGACAATTTGTCTTTTTCACCAGAGGTGGATCAAAACTTTTTACACCCAACCATTTTGTCAATTGTGCATTAAACATGGCCTAGTATTTTATAAAATTGATTTGGTCCATTTTTGCAACAATTATTTGGTAGTTCCTTCACAAAAAAACCTCATTTCGGGCACTCGGAAAATGGAAAATGAATTTTCCGTGCAAAGAAAATGAAAACTCCCTTAGGCAACATTGTTTGGAATTCCAAGATGCACCCTTGTGCACAATATGAGATCATTTGAACAAACTATGCCATGAATGTGGCCATAAGATTGATCATTTGGCTTGAAAGCCATGAATCTTCACGCATGATAGCTCATTTCTGATAACACGTTTTTAAAATAATTACCGTATTACAAGTTTATTATTTTTGCTGGAAACTTGGTCACATATAATGACACAATGCGAAGGTTTTCCAATTTTTTGATTTTTTTTGAATTTTTTATGCCCGTTTCAAAATGCGGTCAAAACGGCGGACTTGACCGTTCCTAGCTAGTGGTTGAATATTGGAAAACTTTTGGTGTTTCTATGATAAAATAGATACTTATGTACCTAGAAATGATTTTTGTAAAAAATAAATAGCAAACTATGAGGCAGCTGCAGTTCAAATTTGACCCGCTTCCAACTGAATCGGCGACAATTTGTCTTTTTCACCAGAGGTGGATCAAAACTTTTTACACCCAACCATTTTGTAAATTGTGCATTAAACATGGCCTAGTATTTTATAAAATTGATTTGGTCCTTTTTTGCAACAATTATTTGGTAGTTCCTTCACAAAAAAACCTCATTTCGGGCACTCGGAAAATGGAAAATGAATTTTCTATGCAAAGAAAATGAAAACTCCCTTAGGCAACATTGTTTGGAATTCCAAGATGCACCCTTGTGCACAATATGAGATCATTTGAACAAACTATGCCATGAATGTGGCCATATTATTGATCATTTGGCTTGAAAGCCATGAATCTTCACACATGATAGCTCATTTCTGAGAACACGTTTTTAAAATAATTACCGTATTACAAGTTTATTATTTTTGCTGGAAACTTGGTCACATATGATGACACAATGCGAAGGTTTTCCAATTTTTTGATTTTTTTTGAATTTTTTATGCCCGTTTCAAAATGCGGTGAAAACGGCGGACTTGACCGTTCCTAGCTAGTGGTTGAATCTTGGAAAACTTTTGGTGTTTCTATGATAAAATAGATACTTATGTACCTAGAAATGATTTTTCTAAAAAATAAATAGCAAACTATGAGGCAGCTGCAGTTCAAATTTGACCCGCTTCCAACTGAATCGGCGACAATTTGTCTTTTTCACCAGAGGTGGATCAAAACTTTTTACACCCAACCATTTTGTAAACTGTGCATTAAACATGGCCTAGTATTTTATAAAATTGATTTGGTCCATTTTTGCAACAATTATTTGGTAGTTCCTTCACAAAAAAACCTCATTTCGGGCACTCGGAAAATGGAAAATGAATTTTCTATGAAAAGAAAATGAAAACTCCCTTAGGCAACATTGTTTGGAATTCCAAGATGCACCCTTGTGCACAATATGAGATCATTTGAACAAACTATGCCATGAATGTGGCCATATTATTTATCATTTGGCTTGAAAGCCATGAATCTTCACACATGATAGCTCATTTCTGAGAACGCGTTTTTAAAATAATTACCGTATTACAAGTTTATTATTTTTGCTGGAAACTTGGTCACATATAATGACACAATGCGAAGGTTTTCCAATTTTTTGATTTTTTTGAATTTTTTATGCCCGTTTCAAAATGCGGTCAAAAAGGCGGGCTTGATCGTTCCTAGCTAGTGGTTGAATCTTGGAAAACTTTTGGTGTTTCTATGATAAAATAGATACTTATGTACCTATAAATGATTTTTGTAAAAAATAAATAGCAAACTATGATGCAGCTGCAGTTCAAATTTGACCCGCTTCCAACTGAATCGGCGATAATTTGTCTTTTTCACCAGAGGTGGATCAAAACTTTTGACACCCAACCATTTTGTCAATTGTGCATTAAACATGGCCTAGTATTTTATAAAATTGATTTGGTCCATTTTTGCAACAATTATTTGGTAGTTCCTTCACAAAAAAACCTCATTTCGGGCACTCGGAAAATGGAAAATGAATTTTCTGTGCAAAGAAAATGAAAACTCCCTTAGGCAACATTGTTTGGAATTCCAAGATGCACCCTTGTGCACAATATGAGATCATTTGAACAAACTATGCCATGAATGTGGCCATATTATTGATCATTTGGCTTGAAAGCCATGAATCTTCACACATGATAGCTCATTTCGATAACACTTTTTAAAATAATTACCGTATTACAAGTTTATTATTTTTCCTGGAAACTTGGTCACATATAATGACACATTGTGAAGGTTTTCCAATTTTTGATTTTTTGAATTTTTATGCCCGTTTCAAAATGCGGTCAAAAGGCGGGCTTGATCGTTCCTAGCTAGTGGTTGAATCTTGGAATTTTTTGGTGTTTCTATGATAAAATAGATACTTATGTACCTATAAATGATTTTTGTAAAAATAAATAGCAAACTATGATGCAGCTGCAGTTCAAATTTGACCCGCTTCTAAATGAATCGGCGAGAATTTGTCTTTTTCACCGAGGTGGATAAAACTTTGACACCCAACCATTTTGTCAATTGTGCATTAAACATGGCCTAGTATTTTATAAAATTGATTTGGTCCATTTTTGCAACAATTATTTGGTAGTTCCTTCACAAAAAACCTCATTTCGGGCACTCGGAAAATGGAAAATGAATTTTCTGTGCAAAGAAAATGAAAACTCCCTTAGGCAACATTGTTTGGAATTCCAAGATGCACCCTTTTGCACAATATGAGATCATTTGAACAAACTATGCCATGAATGTGGCCATAAGATTGATCATTTAGCTTGAAAGCCATGAATCTTCACACTTGATAGCTCATTTCTGATAACACTTTTTTTTAAATAATTACCGTATTACAATTTTATTATTTTTCCTGGAAACTTGGTCACATATAATGACACATTGTGAAGGTTTTCCAATTTTTTTGATTTTTTTGGAATTTTTTATGCCCGTTTCAAAATGCGGTCAAAACGGCGGGCTTGACCGTTCCTAGCTAGTGGTTGAATCTTGGAATTTTTTTGGTGTTTCTCTGATTAAATAGATACTTATGTACCTATAAATGATTTTTGGAAAAAATAAAGAGCAAACTACGAGGCAGCTGCAGTTCAAATTTGACCCGCTTCTAGCTGAATCAACAGGAATTTATCTTTTTCACCAGAGGTGGATCAAAACTTTTGACACCCAACCATTTGGTCAATTGTGCATTAAATATGGCCTAGTATTTTAGAAAAATGATTTGGTCCAATTTTGCAAGAATTATTTGGGAGGTCCTTCACAAAAAACCTCCTTTTGGGCACTCAAAAAATGGAAAATGGTTTTTTCGTCCAAAGAAAATGAAAACTTCCTTAGGCAACATTGTTTGCCATTCCAAGATGCATCCTAGTAGATGTATAATCACACAATGCGAAAGTTTTTCATTTTTTTTGTGAATTTCCTATGCCGATTTCAAAATGTGATCAAATTTGCCCGCATGACCCTTCTTAGTTAGGTGGTTAATCATGCAAAACTATTGGTTTGTCCATGATGAAATAGCTACTTTTGTATCTAAAAATGATTTTTTTAAAAATAAATAGCAAACTATAAGATATCTGTAGTTCAAATTTGACTCGTTTCTTGCCGAATTGGCTGTTTCTCAAAATACCTAGAAAGATAGGAAATGCAATCAAATTGATGATCATCGATGAAAGGTGGTCTAAATTAAGTGAAAATTTTAGTGATGCCATTTTGCAAAATATTTTTGGTAGCTGCCTCACAAACCTCCCTTGTTTTTCACACTAAGAAGAGGAAATTTTAATAGCTCATTTTCGAACCAATCAGGACGCAACACACAGATCACCCCATCAGTATTCAATCTGGCCGTCCGCCTCCTCTCGATCCAGCATCTCTCCTTCCTCCTCGACCCCCTCCTTCCCGGAAACCCTAGGTCAAGCGCTGCCTCTCCCTCTCCCGATCCAGACCCCACCCCGCCGCCCTCTCCACGATCCAGATCCGTCTCTGCTGCTGCTCTTCTCCCCAAATCCAGCCCCTTGCTTGAGCACCTCTGCCCTAACGCCAGCTGACTCCGCCACTACCCATCGCGGACCCCCGACCTCCGCCCTCTACCCCGACGCCGGCGACCCCCACCATCTGCATCTCCCCTCCCCTTCTCTCCAGCAAAATCCGCCCGATCGACTCGACCCACACAGGCCGCGCCCAGATCCGCCGTCGCCGCCCCGTCCTCTCTCCCCTGCGCCGCAAAAAGGAAAACCCTATAAACCACCCACAAAACAGACGGGACTCCCCTGCGCCGCCGCCCCAGCCGCTCCTCCCCCACATCCCTCCCCGCTGCCCGCTCAAGCCCACCGCTCGCCGGCGCCGACGCCGCGACCCACCCCCTCCGGCAAGGTCAGTCCCCCTCCTCCTCCCACACCCCTTCCCGTGAATCGCGAGCTCAGATCGGGCACCCCGCCGCAGGGACGGAGATCTCACGGGTTGTTTCTTTGGTGCCTGGTTCCGCAGATGAACAAGGAGAGGCTCATGAAGATGGCCGGCACCGTCCGCATCGGTGGCAAGGGTACCGTGCGCCAGTAGGTCCTCCGCCTCGACTGCAAGCCCATCTAGCGCAACGCCGCCTGCTTCGCCCCGGACACCGCCAAGGCGCACTACTCCTACGCCGTCAACAGCTACTACCAGCGCAGCGGCCAGAACCCTATCGCCTGCGTCTTCTCCAGCACCGCCGTGGTCTCCTCCACCGACCCAAGTACCCACCTACTCATCCATTCACTCACCGTTTCTTTGCCTGACTGCCCCCAATCGCACAGTTCTAGATTTCTAATGATGCTCCTTTTTCTTGCAGGCACCAACGGCTGCAAGTACCCTACGACCCCAAGGTAATGCACCTCCTTCTGAGTTCATCGTCCTCTCTTTTTTCCTTGAGAGAATAGACAAAGACATCTAAGAACAACTAGTAGATGTAGGAGGATTGTTGACCATTATTTTAGTTTCATCTAAGATGCCATTGCAGCCCAGCTATGGTTGTCATTGCCTTGCCTCATTAGGTCATTGACCAGCAATAATCACAGGATATATTTGGTGGCTGCTGCCATGTGATGGCATCTGCTGTGGGGCGGTGTGTCCGTTACTTGGCTGGGGAAACCTCATGCGCGTGGGGTTCCCCTCTTTTCCCACATTTGGCTGCATCATTTTCCTTAATAATGATGATGGCCTCTAATTTGGACATGCCAGGAACTTCAGACTTAAGAAACAACATATTAGTGCGTCTTCACACACTACTGCTTAGTTTCAATTGTTATGGCTCACAACTGGTTATGTATGTTGATTGTTCAAAATGTTCCTGATATATCATGCAGAACCCTGTGTAGTAAATGTGGTAATTCCATTCATCTATTAAATGTAACTAGTATACCTTTTCAGTTTCAGTTCAATTAATTAATTGTGCTTGTAAAATCCACCCATTATAAATGCTCTTATTAGCCTTCTATGCCTCTCTCTAGACCAAGAAGACCAACTGATCCCAGTTTCTCAAGTAATTAGTAACCTGACATGCACACCCCAGGGATCTGGATTATAGGGTTTTCCTTTTTGCCACGCCCAAATATTTATTGCTGCCATCCGATGCATATTGTTGTGATCCGTAGCTTACTGCTTTGCCTGCGGGTGTCGTGCTGGCGACCGGGTCGGAGCGCTCGGATCGAGGGTGGCCGAGCACTGGTACGAGGTCTACAAGATGGACAAGTAGGGGGCCAACCTCACTCTCATGTAGGAAGCAGAAAGGGGTGAGTCCCTTTTGTGGATCGTGACTTGCCTCACTCTCATGTTACACATTTGGCATCAGAAAGGTTGATAGATGCATCCACTGATCCACGTACATACAGACTTAGTTTCTGTTTATAGAGACTGAACTATGTTCGGAAGAAAATACTTTAGGATAGTTTGTAAAGTGTGTGTTCTTAAGATTTGTAGCAGCAACTACAGTCCTGTTCATGCTGATTGGTCCCTGTTATGCACCTGCTTGATTGTCAGCATATGCATCTGGTTTTGTTTTATATTTGAATTTTTTGCCCTATTTAGTTAGTCCTAATGGTCTCATCTCTTAGGAAGATTCTAGCAAACTGAAAGGGCCTTCCTTAATTATTCTGATCATTAACCAGAATATATACACTACGCACTACACACTCACCAGAATATATACACTACACACTGATCATTATATGCTGTATCTGGTATGCGGTATGCATATATCTTGCTATTTGTATCTATCATTAGTAGATACTAGTAGTTAGGTACTTAGGCCTTGGTTGCATTATTCCTATCCATCCAGGGGATTAAGCAAAGATGTTTTCATTATAAGTTCTTTCGAGTATCGTGTTCTCCAAATTTCTTCAGTTACTTTTTTTCTTTTCTGAAAAGAAATCTCTTCAGTTAATGCTTTTAAACTTGTTGCACAGATGTTGGTCTGCTTCTGAATATGGTTGAGTTGGGTTCTTAGTTGCTCTTGTAATTTGGCACCGTTGGATTTGTTGAGTTGTTCCATTCCAATGCTCCGTGTGCAGCAGATGGCAAATTCAAATTCCGTGAATTGCTTTTGCTGCCTGAACTAGTTAGTGCCGTGCAGTGCTAGTAGAATCCAGGATCTCTGCACAGCCTACATGATCGACGTCCATGTGTTTATGTACATTTGTATGCTGCACCTGATTGAGACTCTGTTTACATAAGATAAGACTACTCTGTTTTACTTACTGAATTTTGGACAGCTCATCAAAACTCAGTATACATACATGTGTGTGTGTGTGTGTGTGTGTGTTTATTCATTTTAAGTTTCTTTTTTATTTCTGCCCTGATTTCTTCTAGCTCGATATAGGTTGCAGGTCAGCGCTACATACTACACATCACATCACAGCAACACAGTGGACCATCCTTAAGTGCACAAGTTTTCAGGACAATTCGCAACTGCATTAAAAAATTCTAGTGGGAGTTATACATGTTTTCTCATGATAGATTGATCTAGACTGCAACATGATTTTGCATCCTGTTTTCCGTCGACAAATATACAAGCTATACAAGTTATATCAGCAAGTTATTGTATGTGTTAGAGAAATCAATGTTGATTTATTTGTTGTTCTTTTTTTTCTTTCTAATTTTTGCATGAGAGCAAACTGGTGTAGCTAGCTGGACTATGCAGCCATGAATCAGGAAGTAGCATATTCAGTTTTGCTAATAGAAAATAAATGTATTAAAAACTTTAAAAACTGCATAATAAGTGCTTGTTCATGTTTGGTTTTCTCTAAACTTTGTTTGTATGATTGAGGGCAAATTTACTTGGTTCTTTTCTCTAAACTGTGCTTGGAACATTTGTTTTTATGATCTAAAATTGCCTTCCTGTGATGATGCAGGTGCCCAGTTTGTGCTCGCTACCGAAGGAGCTCCATGTTGAAGAAGATTGAAGACACTTGTAGAGCTACAGGGTTAACACCAGGGCAGCTTGTAGAGCTTGTAGAGCTTGTATATGTATAGAGCTTGTAAATGTATCACGTGTAGAGCTTGTAGAGCTTGTATATGTTAGAGCTTATTATGTGTAGAGCTTATAAAGTATATGTTATTTGTACAATAGGAGCTCTGCACTGAATCTGGCTGATAATATTTGGAGTATTATGTGTGTGTTTTGTTTGTGCCAATTTAAATACTGGTTATTTATTTACTGTTAAATTGAAATATGAAGAATATGAACTTGCTAGCTGGGACCCACGTACCTGACATCTGGGACCCATTTGACTAGTGGACCTTTTTTATATTACAAAAAAACTAAAAATTTCTAGCAGAAAAGGCCACGGCCCCAAAATGAGAAGGCTTAATTGTTGGGCTTGGCCCATCTACCTAGCCAAAATTAATATGAGGAAAAAACACAAATAGGCCGAATTGTTGGGCTAGGCCCATGTAGAAAATCGAATTGGACCGGGCTGAATCTTATGCCACATCAGATTGCCACGCTGGATGCCTACGTGGCCTGGGGAGGTTCCTAGTGACCAAAACGCCACAGTAGACGTATTTTGGTCAGAAACATCTTCGACCATTCCAGAAGAAAGGTCGCTATAGTCAGTTTACGACCGCCAGCTTTTGACCTTCTGTTTTTGGTCACAAAAAGGTCGCAAATGAAAAACCATGACCTTTCAGTGACCAATAGTGGTGGTCACAAGTTGACAAATTTCTTGTAGTGCAGCTACACTGTTGAATATCTTAACATGACAAAAGAAAAAGTTATTGAAGAATTTATCAGCTCCACTCTGTTCAAGATCTTGACACGATCAAAGAAATATGTTCTCAAAAAATAAAAGCATGATTTAATAAATAGCATCTGTATACAAAATAGTGTTGTCAAGATTTTGACCACCTTATATGGAATGCCTTTACTACTATATATGCATTAAAAAACATCCTTTTGGTGTGTAAGTATCACTGCTGACTATAAGTACGTGTGCCAAATAGTACTGTTACGTACTTAGATAAGATGTAACACTCACAAATTATGATAACTTTGTTGTTGACTTTATTGTAGTTACATTGTGATATTTGGTTGTTCACTGGAAACATATTTTTTCAGCATAACTTTGTGGTTCACTAATTCTTCATATTCCTACGAAAACAATTCTTTTTAAAGTTGGCGAAGCTTATCTGTATTTATATCAATCACGCATGTTTAGAAGCAAGGTTGTTTGTTAATCATAATCTAATGGACTTTCAATGATAATCTATGTTCTCCAACCGATAACTCAAGTAAGGATCTTAATATTTAGCATGTCTTCCCGCAGCAACGCGCGGGGTATTATCTAGTTATTTAGGAACACCCAGGTTCTCTTTGGTATGATGAAATTCACTACCCTTATTAAACAGAAATTCATGGATTGGCTGCACACAAAAAGTGTTATCCTTAGCATCGTTCGACCCAGATTATGGAAGGAGTGCAGACTGTACTTTCAGTTGCATGCAGAAATGTAGTTGTAGAACAGTTCCATTAAAAAAATCTTTGAGATAGCTAACAATAATAATCATGCTGTTTAAACAAACTTACTTTTGAGAAATTGTTTGAGTCACGTCGTGTTGTCGTAGAACTTTGTTCTTCATCAGTAATACCAAGAGCATGGGAAAAGCTGGTGCAGGTAGTGTCATTACAAAGGTGATACGTCCCATGGAGTTCCTTACCACTTAACTTATTAGGCTCAAAATTGGTTACCTATAACTATGTATCTATGATTTTTATTTTTACTTAATTACAACAATCTATATTCAAAAAAGGTAATGTGTTGGTGCATGCTATTTGCTGGTTGAATAAATAATTAGTATCTCAGTCCAAGGCTAAATATCTTGATTCATATTCTCCAATTGTATAGTCGGAGTATTCTTCACGTGTAGCTCAAAATACTAGCCCGTGCAGGTGCACGGGTTCACGACTAGTGAAACTAACCCGGACTGACGTTGTTTTCAGCAGAACTGCCATGGTGTTGTTTAATGTGCAGAAAACAAAAGTTCTCGGAATGACCTGAAAATCCACGGAGATAACTTTTTGGAAAATATAAAAAATACTGGCGAAAGAATCAAGGCCAGGGGGCCCACACACTGTCCACAAGGCTGGGGGCGCGTCCTCCCCCCCCTGGGCGCCCCCCTGTCTCGTGGGCCCCCTGATGCTCCACCGACCTCAACTCCAACTCCATATATTCCGTTTCGCGGAGAAAAAAATCAGAGAGAAAGTTTCATCACGTTTTACGATACGGAGCCACCGCCAAGCCCTAATCTCTCTCGGGAGGGCTGATCTGGAGTTCGTTCGGGGCTCCGGAGAGGGTGATTCTTCGTCGTCATCATCATCAACCATCCTCCATCACCAATTTCATGATGCTCAGCGCCGTGCGTGAGTAATTCCATCAGAGGCTTGCTAGACGGTGATGGGTTGGATGAGATTTACCATGTAATCAAGTTATTTTGTTTGGGTTTCATCCCTAGTATCCACTATGTTCTGAGATTGATGTTGTTATGACTTTGCTATGCTTAATGCTTGTCACTAGGGCCCGAGTGCCATTGTCGGTGTCAAAACCGGCGGATCTCGGGTAGGGGGTCCCGAACTGTGCGTCTAGGCGGATGGTAACAGGAGACAAGGGACACGATGTTTTTACCCAGGTTCGGGCCCTCTCGATGGAGGTAAAACCCTACTCCTGCTAGATTGATATTGATGATATGGGTAGTACAAGAGTAGATCTACCATGAGATCAAAGAGGCTAAACCCTAGAAGCTAGCCTATGGTGTGATTGTTGTTCGTCCTACGGACTAAAACCCTCCGGTTTATATAGGCACCGAAGAGGGTTAGGTTTACACAGAGTCGGTTACAATGGTAGAAGATCTACATATCCGTATCGCCAAGCTTGCCTTCCACGCCAAGGAAAGTCCCATCCGGACACGGGACGAAGTCTTCAATCTTGTATCTTCATAGTCCAGGAGTCCGGCCAAAGGTGATAGTTCGGCTATCCGGACAGCCCCTAATCCGGGACTCCCTCAGTAGCCCCCGAACCAGGCTTCAATGACGACGAGTCCGGTTCTTCTCCAAATTCCATATACTTGTCGAATACTGTGCGGCTTCTGATAAATGCGTCAGTCCATTGAACGAATTTTCTATGAACAATCCTCGAAGCTGGGTAAGCGGACATTTCCTTTTTTGCACATCTGATCCGTACTCCCATGGTTAGATATCTCATTTTGTGATTTCGACGCAGGAACTGCGCCAGGCCGTAAAAGATATGAACAGCCCGCCTCCGCAACCCCAGGATCCGGAACGGTTCCTCGATCCGGCCTCCCAAGAGGATCCGGACATATTGGTGGAGCTGATTGATGGGGTATTTCACCAACTAAGCATCGATAATGCATTGGTTTCCATTACGGCCGATTACCCCGGAATACTTCCAGCCTCACAGGTAACTGAGACCGAAGCCCCAATACTTTGATAATGACCCATCCGTGCTTATTTTTTATCACCGTATACCAATGGTGTTTCGCAGGGGGTGCCTTCGAGGCGGGAGGCCGAGCCCGCGGCGGCTAGCCAACAAGGGGCAGCACGGCCACGCAGGCTAAAAAGAAGTGCGGTCCGGATTGAAACGCCGCCGCAATGATAAGGCGTGTCACCATATTCCCGAGATTGATTCCGGGAAGGTATATTAACGCTGGTGCTCCTTTCAGGAAAAAGAGCGCTCACCGGACTGTGTCTGGAGAGATGGCCAATCGAGCCTCCGCCAGCCAGGCTCCAACGCCGGGTCCGGAAGCGGAGGTAAACACGAGGCGTGCGTTGGATGCTCCTCCGACAGAGGATGCCGACAGATTGTCCGCCACCAACTCCGAGGTGGAGAGTGCCATGAATCACAAGCGCCGCCGGACAGTTCTTCGTGACGCATGTTTCTCCCAAGAGGCATTGAATGCCTTCAATTCGGGAGATGCGCACCTCCGCGCCGCTCAAGATGGTCTAGCCAGAGCCATGGAGCAGTATGTAAAGGACATCGAGTGAGAAAATTTGGCGATTATATATGCGGTAGCCCCGAGACTTAAAATAGTTAGAAGAACTGATTTAAGGATCATTTGTTATCTGGATCTTACGGAAAAGAATAGCCGATCGTGTCCCGGGAGCTTGAAGAGTGCAAGGCCCAGCTTGAGGTCGCACTAGCCGCCATGTGGGGAGCCACAGAGACCCCTCCGTAATATATACTCCAAAGATAAGTAGTTTGTGAAGTGCGGCGTGTGTATAAGTCGACAATAATATTGCAGATGGCGCGGACTAGATCCGGACAAGCAATAGCTCTGCGCGGTTAAAGGCGGCGAGAATGTGCTACAAGGGTGAGGCAGGAGAAAATAATCTCAAGGTGCCAACACCCAGCTGGGTGAGGAACTAAAGGATGTTCGAGCCCAGCTATCGACTCCGATTAAGGAGAATCGGTAACGTCGCGGCATTTATAGTAAGTGCTTTAGCGAACTTTTGAAAAAAGATTTCGGCGAGGAAGTCGACTAACAGAAATATGTCTGTAGGTATGCTCACAGGTCATCCTGCAGAGGAAATGCCCGGTTCAGCGGATGACCTACTTCCCGAGCTGCTGCAACTGCACGAACGAGTTTGGCAGGTGATGAGAGGCGTCGCCCAGGCCTTGTGGCCATCCATCTCCCTACCCGAAGGCCTTGGAGAGCTTGCAGAGAGGCTTCAGGGAGCACGGCGGCGCTTCCGGCTATGGAAGATATCGGCCTGCCGTCAAGGCGCCAGGGAGGCCTGGGCCATGGTGAAGACGCGGTACACAAAGGCTGACCCAAACCACATGGCCGAGGCGGACCTGTGGGGCCCGATGGGAAGGAGATCCCTGTGAGCTTAGTGTACGGCCAAGTAGAGTTGGCCGCAAAGTATTCCCAGCAGGACTGTAAACTAGACAGCCTATTAGATGGTATTGAAGAGGAATACAATCAGTCAATTTGACTATGTAATTTAAAATGACATGTAAAATGCCTTCTAGCCGGATTGTAGATCGTTTGTCGTAGCGGGCCTTTTTGCTTCAACCTCGGGACCCAACAGTCCGGAGTGTGTCCGAATACCCTCGCGGTTATGTAAGAACCGGGGCATGCGTGGAGACCAGGCGTAGGGGTCATGAGTGCTTTATCAGACAAGTGTCCGACTAGTTATGTTATATTACATGATTAGTAAGAAACATCTTCCAGGGAGAATAGTTCCGTTAGGGGTTCCTTTCCCTGGGAGGCATGCCCTAAAGTGCATGTCCGGACTGCGAAAAAAGCAGAAAAACATCTGGGGGCAGATAAATGAATAAGTAAGAAATCGTCTTTTAGTTCACCGACTGAATATTCCCTTAAGAACGCTAGCTTTCGGCGTCACCCAGTCTGAGGTACACGTTCGACTGACCCGGCGGTAACAATCGCAGAGGTGCTCCCTTTACCACCTAGCCGAAGAATCGGGAACGTAGGGGTAAGCACAGGAGCCAGGCAACCCAGCTTGGCCAAAACTTAAGTCATATTGATGCATATAATGGTGAATAAAAGGTACATGCGGAAGTGTGACACATGTGTTGGGCATAAAGCCCGTATGAATAAGCTTCATTAAAGAAGCCCCGTGTATCTTGGCGCGGATAACGCGTCAAGTGTGTCTTGAACAGGCGCATAAACGAGCCTCCAACGGCTTTAGAAAAAGGAGGAGAAGGAGAGAAATAAAAGGCAGTTAAAGTATAAAATATAGGCGGAGGAAGGAGACGAACTCGAGTCGGCGCTAGGCGTAGAATCTTCGGAGGCGGGCTGCGTTCCATGGGTTCGGCTCAAGTCGGTTATCCGATGCGTTCATGAGCAGTACGCTCCGCCGGTCGGGACTTGGTCGATGATGAAGGACCCTCCATGTGGGCTTGAGTTTGTCCTTTTTCTTGTCCGGCAGGCGTAGAACTAATTCGCCAACATTGTAAGCTTTGGCCCGTACTTCTCTGCTTTGGTATCTTCGAGCCTGCTGTTGATAGAATGCGGAACGAGCTTTTGCCATGTTGCGCTCCTCCTCCAAGGCGTCCAAGCTGTCCTGTCGATCGAGCTCGGCTTCTCTTTCTTCGTACATGCGCACGCGAGGTGAGTCATGAATTATGTCGCAGGGCAAAACTGCCTCTGCGCCGTACACCATAAAAATGGTGTGAATCCGGTAGTGCGATTCGGCGTGGTCCGCAGCCCCCAGAGTACGGAGTCAAGCTCCTCTACCCAGTGCGTATTAGATTCCTTGAGGGACCGCACTAGTCTGGGTTTAATGCCGCTCATGATTATACCATTTGCTCGCTCGACTTGACCGTTAGTTTGAGGGTGATAGACTGAAGCGTAGTCGAGCTTGATGCCCATGTTTTTGCACCAGAGTTTGACCTCGTCGACCGTGAAGTTCGTGTCATTATCAGTGATGATGCTATGGGGGACGCCGTAACGGTGTATTACCCCTGATATGAAGTCTATCACCGGTCCGGATTCGGCCGTCTTAACAGGCTTTGCCTCTATCCATTTGGTGAATTTATCCACCATGACCAATAGGTATTTTTGCTTGTGGGTTCCTCCTTTAAGGGGTCCAACCATATCAAGCCCCGGACATGACGGCCGGTGATGGGTATAGTTTTGAGGCGGTAGGTGGCATGTGGCTTTGATTAGCAAAGAGCTGGCATCCGGCGCATCGTTGGACCAAGTCTGAGCATCCGCTTTCGGGCCGTCGACCAATAAAATCCTGTACGGAAGGCCTTGCCTACAAGGGCCCGGGCTGCGGCGTGGTGCCCGCCGAGTCCGGCATGAATTTCAGCCAGAAGATTCCCCCCTTCCTCTTCGGAGATACACCTTTGAAGCACTCCAGTTGTGCTTTTCTTATAAAGCTCTCCCTCATGGACCTTATAGGCTTTAGATCGCCGCACTATGCAGCGGGCCTCGTTTTGGTCCTCGGGAAGTTCCTGCCTAGTTAGGTAGGCGAGGAATGGTTCTGTCCATGGGGCAATGACCGCCATTATTGTGTGGGCTGACGGTGTTATTTCGTTGGCAGAACCACCAACTATGTCAGAATGTTTGGTGTGGGGTAGTGTGGTTGGGTCCGTGATGTTATTTCCGGACTCTCCCTCCCATAATACGGATGGCTTGAAAAGCCTCTCTAGGAAGATGTTGGGAGGGGCGGCATCGCTTTGGCGCCAATGCGCTAACACGTCTGCTGTCCGGTTGTTCTCCGGGCTATATGGTGAAATTGAGCCCCTCAAACCGAGCTGACATTTTAGGACGGCATTGCGATAAGCTGCCATTTTCGGATCCTTGGCATCAAAGTCTCCATTTATTTGGGATATCGCGAGGTTTGAATCCCCGCGGACCTCTAGGCGCTGAATGCCCATGGAGGATGCCATCCGGAGACCATGTAGAAGGGCCTCGTATTCAGCTGCGTTGTTGGAGTCTGTGTACATTATCTGGAGTATGTATTGGACTGTATCTCCAGTTGGGGACGTCAGAACGACGCCAGCCCCCAGGCCAACCAACATTTTGGAGCCGTCGAAGTGCATGATCCAGTTGGAATATGCGCCGTACTCTTTAGGGAGTTCGGCTTCAGTCCATTCGGCGACGAAGTCGGCCAAAACTTGCGACTTAATAGCTCGCCGTGGCTTGTAGGTTATGTCGAACGGGAGGAGCTCGATGGCCCATTTGGCAATCCGGCCCGTTGCGTCGCGGTTGTTTATAATGTCATTAAGAGGTACTTCGGAGGCTACTGTTATCGAACACTCTTGGAAGTAGTGTCGCAGCTTCCGGGATGCCATGAACACCGAGTATGCTATCTTTTGATAATGCGGGTACCGTGACTTGCATGGAGTTAGGACAGTGGACACGTAGTAAACTGGTTTTTGGAGAGGGAACTTATGTCCGTCCGTTTCTCGTTCGACAACGAGCACCGCGCTTACAACTTGATGGGTTGCCGCGATGTATAATAGCATTGGTTCGCCCATGTTGGGCGTGGCCAGGACCGGATTTGTTGCCAATATGTCTTTGATTTCTTTGAGTCCGGCCGTGGCGGCATCCGTCCACTCGAAGTGTTCGGTGCGCCGCAGGAGGCGATAAAGGGGTAATGCCTTTTCTCCTAAGCGGGAGATAAAGCGGCTTAGAGCCGCCACGCATCCAGTCAATTTTTGTATTTGTTTGAGGTCTTTTGGGATATCCAATTGTGACAGAGCTCGGATCTTGGCTGGGTTTGCTTCAATTCCTCTACCGGATACAATGAAGCCCAAGAGCTTTCCGGCTGGTACGCCGAAAACGCATTTTTCTGGGTTGAGCTTAATGTCATATGCTCGGATATTGTCGAATGTGAGCCTCAAGTCGTCTACTAGAGTTTTGACATGCTTGTATTTGACGACCACATCGTCTACGTATGCCTCCACTGTTTTGCCGATCTGGTTTGCCAGACATGTCTGAATCATGCGCTGATATGTTGCGCCGGCGTTTTTGAGCCCGAAGGGCATTGTGTTGAAGCAGAATGGGCCGTATGGAGTGATGAATGCCGCTGCGGCTTGGTCTGGCTCTGCCATCTTAATTTGGTGGTAGTCGGAGTATGCGTCGAGGAAGCACAATGAATCGTGTCCTGCGGTAGCATTGATAATTTGATCGATGCAGGGAAGGGGGAAGGGATCCTTTGGGCAAGCCTTGTTAAGGTCCTTGAAATCGACACACAGGCGCCAGGATTTGTCCTTCTTTGGTACCATTACCAAGTTTGCTAGCCAGTCCGGATGTTTTATATCTCTAATGAATCCGGCCTCCAATAGTTTGGCTAGCTCCTCTCCCATGGCCTGTCTCTTAGGTTCGGAGAAACGCCTAATAGCTTGTTTGACTGGCTTGAATCCTTTTAGGATATTTAGGCTGTGCTCGGCCAGCCGGCGTGGGATTCCTGGCATGTCTGAAGGGTGCCAGGAAAAGATGTCCCAATTTTCGCGTAGGAATTCTCGTAGTGCGGCGTCTACATCAGGGTTTAATTGTGCCCCGATGGAGGCCGTTTTTGTAGGGTCCGTTGGATGGACATGGAATTTTACTATTTTGTCCGCCGGTTTAAAAGAGGTGGACTTGGATCTCTTATCGAGTATCACATCGTCCCTGTTCACCGTGGAGCGCAGCGCAGTGAGTTCCTCGGTCGCTAGGGCTTCGGATAGTGCCTCAAGGGCAAGTGCGGCTGTTTTATTTTCGGCGCAGAGTGCTATGTCCGGGTCACTAGCAAGAGTGATGATTCCGTTGGGTCCGGGCATTTTGAGCTTCATGTACCCGTAATGGGGTATAGCTTGAAAAATTGTGAATGCCTCTCGCCCTAATAGAGCGTTGTATCCGCTGCTGAACGGGGCCACTTGGAATGTGACCTCCTCGGACCTGTAATTATCCGGCGTGCGAACACCACATCGGTGTGATTTTTCTGTCTGACACATGCTTCCCGACCGGGATTATTCCTCTAAAGGTTGTGCTGCTTCGCTCAATGCGGCTCCAGTCTATTTCCATTTTTCGAAGGGTTTCCTCATAAATGAGGTTTAATCCGCTGCCACCATCCATGAGTACCTTGGTAAGGCGAAAGCCGTCCACTATTGGACTGAGGACCAATGCAGCAGGTGCTCGAGCTGCTCGGAATTTAGGTTCGTCACTGGCGTTAAAGGTAATAGCCGTGTCACTCCATGTATTTATTGTTGCTACCTGGTGGACTTCGGCAAGGTTGCGGAGTGTTCGTTTCCGCATATTATTTGATGCGGAAGTTTCGAAGACTGTTAATACCGTACTGGTATTACTGGGCTGGTGCTCTGGAGCTAGAAGCTCTTCGCCACTTTTGGCCACCTGCCGTAGTATCCAACATGCTCTAAGGCTATGAGTTGGATTGGCGCCCTCTGTACTATGAATTTTGCAGGGTCCATTGAGCCATCCCTCCAGTACGGTTCCATGCCCTTTAGAGGGTTTTTGCTTTTTGGTATTTAACCCAGGTGCCTGGTAATGATGCACCCTTTTACTCTGGACTAGGGTTGTGTTCAAGGCCAGATTATCCCAAAATTTGATTTCGGTTTTCCAGGCGCTCTCCATCGCACAGTACTTTCGTACTATGGACGCCAAGTCAGCAAAGCGTGTAATTTCGCGATGACTTACGGCGTTAAGGATTCCTTCGTCCGTGCAATTAATGCAGAAGAATGAAATTGCGTCCTCTTCACGGCAGTCCTTTATCCTGTTCATGACCAGGAGGAATCTGGCCCAGTAATGATGTACTGTTTCAGCGGGCTCTTGCCGGATTTGGAATAGATCGCTTATGTTTGGGTGGGCGGGTGGAGTTAAATTCCGAACTCCGTCCGATCTAAGACTCAGGGGCCAAGAAGTTTCCGAACTTGGAAGCTTGGGTTCTTGGACGTTGTCCGATGAATCTAGCCCGCTGCCTGACTTTAAGTTCAGGGCTTGAGTGGTGTTCTCCCCTCCGCGGGAATCCGGCATAGCTAGTCCTTAAGATATAAGAAGGGTCGCCATATTGTTCCTCTACCACAGCAACGTGGTGGGTAGCCTGGGGAGAGTTAATCTCTCTCAGATCGGTTTTAGGCCCAATCTGGTCGTAGTCTGTAGTGACTCCCAGGGCGGCGATGCGATCCAAGAGCTCGTTTAAGGAAGAGAGCTCCATCGGATCTAACTGCTCGGCGAGTTCCGAGTTGACGTGAAGATTGCTTTTGATGACCCGAGAAGTCATCGTCGGCGCGGCGGCCGAACCGGCGGTCATAAGAAAACCGCCTAGCCGGAGAGTTTGGCCGATGGCCAAAGCTCCTTTAGCAACGGTGCCGTCTTTAAAGACGGGACGAGGCATCCTTCCTGATGGCGACGGCACAGAGGAACTCTCAATGAAAGCACCAATGTCGGTGTCAAAACCGGCGGATCTCGGGTAGGGGGTCCCAAGCGTGCGTCTAGGCGATGGTAACAGGAGACAAGGGACACGATGTTTCTACCAGGTTTGGGCCCTCTCGATGGAGGTAAAACCCTACTCATGCTTGATTGATATTGATGCTATGGGTAGTACAAGAGTAGATCTACCATGAGATCAAAGAAGCTAAACCCTAGAAGCTAGCCTATGTTGTGATTGTTGTTCGTCCTACGGACTAAAACCCTCTGATTTATATAGGCACCAAAGAGGGTTAGGTTTACACAGAGTCGGTTACAATGGTAGGAGATCTACATATCCGTATCGCCAAGCTTGCCTTCCACGCCAAGGAAAGTCCCATCCGGACACCGGACGAAGTCTTCAATCTTGTATCTTCATAGTCCAGGAGTCCGGCCAAAGGTGATAGTTCGGCTATCCGGACACCCCCTAATCCGGGACTCCCTCAGCCATGATTTCAGATCTGAACCTATTGTGTTTTCATGAATATATGTGAGTTCTTGATCCTATCTTGTAAGTCTATAGTCACCTATTATGAGTTATGATCCGACAACCCCAAAGTGACATTAACCGGGATACTTCTCGGTGATGACCATAGTTTGAGGAGTTCATGTATTCACTATGTGCTAATGCTTTGTTCCGGTTCTCTATTAAAAGGAGGCCTTAATATCCCTTAGTTTCCACTAGGACCCCGCTGCCACGGGAGGGTAGGACAAAAGATGTCATGCAAGTTCTTTTCCATAAGCACGTATGACTATTTTCGGAATACATGCCTACATTACATTGATGAACTGGAGCTAGTTCTGTGTCACCCTATGTTATAGCTATTACATGAGGAATCACATCCGACATAATTATCCATCACTGATCCAATGCCTACGAGCTTTTCACATATTGTGCTCCGCTTATTTACTTTTCCGTTGTTGCTGTTACAATTACTACAAAACTGTTATCTTTACTTTTGCCAATGTTACCATTACTATCATACTACTTTGCTACTAAATACTTGCTGCAGATACTAAGTTATCCATGTGTGGTTGAATTGACAACTCAACTGCTAATACTTAAGAATATTCTTTGGCTCCCCTTGTGTCGAATCAATAAATTTGGGTTGAATACTCTACCCTCGAAAGCTATTGCGATCCCCTACACTTGTGGGCTATCAAGACTAATTTCTGGCGCCGTTGTCGGGGAGCATAGCTCTATTCTTTGAGTCACTTGGGATTTATATCTGTTGATCACTATGAGGAACTTGAAAGACGAAAGAACCAAGATTTTCCCCTCAACTATGAGGGGAGGTAAGGAACTGCCATCTACCTCTGCACTAGATTCTCCTTAGGTTTTGAGTAAGCTTGCGACACCTAAACCTGTTACTGCTATGAATTCTGATATGTCGCATGTTATTGATGATGCCACTTCTGCTATGCATGATACTTATGATGAAACTACGTCTGTGCGTGATACTACTTTGCCATTAGGTGAATTTCTTAATGAACAACTTGCTAGGGTTAGAGAGAATGAAATTATAGAAGGTGCTATTATTGATTATAGTGATGATGAAAGGTCTCCCCCTGATTATGAATTACCTGTTGTTCCTAAGGGTTATGTTATGGATGAGGAAGCTGCTAGAGCTATTTTTGCTTGCAAAGATGGATATGATCTTAAGAAGTTATTAGCTAAATGGAAGCAGCAATCTCTTAATGCTAGAATGAAATCTGACCCCGCTTTTGCTACTTCACCTATCTGTGTTACTGATAAGGATTATGAATTCTCTGTTGATCCTGGAATAATTACTTTGGTTGAATCTGATCCTTTTTATGGCTATGAATCTGAAACTGTTGTGGCACATCTTACCAAGTTAAATGATATAGCCACCCTGTTTACTAATGATGAGAAGTCTCGCTATCATTATATCCTTAAGATATTTCCGTTCTCATTAAAGGGTGATGCTAATACTTGGTTTAATTCTCTTGATCCTGGTTGTGTGTGTAGTCCCCAGGATATGATTTATTACTTCTCTGCTAAATATTTCCCTGCTCATAAGAAACAAGCTGCCTTGCGGGAAATATATAATTTTGTGCAAATCGAAGAAGAGAGTCTCCCACAAGCTTGGGGGAGGCTTCTCCGATTACTTAATGCTTTGCATGATCATCCTCTGAAGAAAAATGAAATACTTGGTATCTTTTATGATGGACTAACCGATGCTTCCAAGGACTACTTGGATAGTTGTGTTGGTTGTGTTTTCAGGGAAAGAACAGTCGACCAAGCTGAATTACTATTGAATAATATGTTGACTAATGAAAATAATTGGACTCTTCCTGAGCCAATTCCTGAGGCAATTCCTAAGAAAATTGAGCCAACTCCTGAGCCTATTCCTAAACCTACTCCAAAGAAGAGGGGTGTTCTATTTCTCAGTCCTGAAGATATGAAAGAGGCAAAGAAATCAATGAAAGAAAAAGGTATTAAAGTTGAAGATGTTAAGAATTTACCTTCTATTGAAGAAATACATGGTCTTAATATACCGCCTGTTGAAGAACCACATTGTCTTGATAACCCGACACAGGTAGTAAAGGTAAATTCTCTCTATAGATATGACAAAGTTGAAATCCCGTCTACTAAATTTCATAGCCCATGCTTAGATGAATTTGATGACTTTATGGCTAGACAAGAATGTTTTAATGCTTATGTTGGTAGAGAATTAAAGAATAATGCTTTCGAGATAGGACGCTTGAGTGATTATATGGCTAGAGTTAAAAGTGAACTTAAACTCATTAGCAAATATGCTTCTATGGTTACCACTCAAGCTGAGCAAGTACTTAAAGCTCAAAGTGATTTGCTCGATGAATTAAATAGTAATAAACATGACTTTGCTGTTAGAGTGGCTACTAGAACCGGCAGAATGACTATGGAACCTTTATATCCTGAAGGCCACCCTAAGAGAATCGAGCAGGATTCTCAGAGAAATAATTTAGAGGCACCTAGTTCTTCTAAAAAGAAGAAAAAGAAAAACGATAGGACTTTGTATGCTTCTAGTGAACTTGTTGTAGACACACGTGAGAATCCCAATGATATTTCTATTTCTGATGCTGAAACACAATCAGGTGATGAACATGAACCTAGTGATAATGTTAATGATAATGCTCATGCTGATGCTCAACCTAGCAAAAATAATGAGGTAGAGATTGAACCTGCTGTTAATCTTGATAACCCACAATCAAAGAATCAACGTTATGATAAAAGAGATTTTGTTGCTAGGAAGCACGGTAGAGAAAGGGAACCATGGGTTCAAAAACCCATGCCCTTTCCTCCTAAACCATCCAAGACAAAGGATGATGAGGATTTTGAGCGCTTTGGTAAAATGATTAGACCTATCTTATTATGTATGCGCTTAACTGATATGCTTAAAGTAAATCCTTATGCTAAGTACATGAAAGATATCATTACAAATAAAAGAAAGATACCAGAAGTTGAAATTTCCACCATTCTTGCTAATTATACTTTTAAGGGTGGAATACCAAAGAAACTTGGAGATTTGGGAGTACCAACTATACCATGCTCCATTAAAAGAAACTATGTTAAAACTGCTTTATGTGATCTTGGAGCCGGTGTTAGTGTTATGCCTCTCTCTTTATATCATAGACTTGAATTGAAATAAGTTGACACCTACTGAAATATCTTTGCAAATGGCCGATAAATCAACTGTTATACCTGTCGGTATTTGTGAGAATATGCCTGTTGTAGTTGCAAATATCACTATCTTAACAGACTTTGTTATTCTTGATGTTCTGTAGCGACCCGACCTCAGACGGTCAAGCCTCTGTGTTTCTATGCCATCCCTGGATCAGAATGCTGGCACACACAGTACATCAATGTATATATCAAAGTGCAATCACATGCATAAATAACGTAAAACTGATATATACCTCGTAATACTCAGCGGAAGCAATCAAACGGGTGTGGAGTCCCATCAACGCCATCGGCAGGTTGAGTGTAGACCGTAACCCTGTATCGTAACTCTTACTCGTCGAGGAAATATCTGCAACATGATACGTTGCAGCCGTGTAGGTCAGTACATTGAATGTACCGGCAAGATCACAATATGAGAAAAACAGATGATAAAACTATACTATATGCAATATGGCTTTATGGCTCTGTATCTGAGTTTTGTTTGCGTAAAAGCTGATTTTATTTTACCTACATCAAAGGAATAGAATGAAGTCTGTACTAAGGAGTTTTCTATCATGACATGGTTCCGCCAACCGATGTCTCATAACCCAAAATCATCATCTGTTGCCCACAATTAAGTTATCAATCCGGTGTTGAGACTTCCGAGATAGATCCAAGTCCATAGGCTCAAATTGTCCGTAACTGGGGACACGGCTAATCGATTAGGTTTAGACCCTCTACAGAGGTTTGTACACTTTACCCGCAAGATTCGATCCCTCTCTTTACGTTCTCGCACTTCAGGGTGTTTGAGAACAAGATGACCGAAACATGGTCTTCCAAAGAGTTCCTCGACCACCGTCCGTACTCAACCCATCCTACCGTAGTTCTACATCTGCTAGTACCGTCCCAGCCAGAGTCACAACTAAGGTCAACCAAGCCAGAGCCCATAATGACTTGCGGTTGCACAGGTAAGCTTCCGGGCATGAAGTATTCTTCCGTCTCTTTGAGTCTGGGTGAAGCTTTCCGCAAGATGTCATGGTGCTTCTCCATGCATCCCGGCCAACCACTGGGTTCTCCAGGGTGCCCGTCAACCGTCCTTCACCCAGTAGTGTGTATTGAAATCCTGTCTCGAGTCTTGAAGTCTTGAGGTCTTGAAGATGCAGTCCTTGCAGATTCCATCATGGAGTTGTCGTCATTGACGTAGAATCCTCCATTCTCACACCACTCCCGAGCACTCATACCAAACCCCGTCTACTATAGCGTAGCATTAAAATAAAATATCGTCCCGGGCTTGGTAACAGGGGGAAGGGTTCCTACCTCATGCATACTACTCAACTACAAGGATTCAATAACACTCTTTGAGGGGTGGTTGCAAAGATGTCACTAAATGCAATAAAACATAGGTATGAAAGCATGGTCAAAGTGAACTTGCTCGGTGATGTTGACGAAGAAGAATTATCGTTCTCAAGAAATAACTTGATAGACTACTCGTCACTCTCGATGAAATCTATATAACAAACATATCATTCACATAAGCACTCGCACTAACAATCAAAACAAAAGAGAGAGCGAATAAGAATCCAAGGAACTTCAAATAAAACTAGGAGTCTTCTTCTACAACATTCACAAAAATAGTTTTGTCTAACGGAAAATAAAACACTAAAATAACAGAGAATAAAATATAAATTTAGTTAAGACAAAAAAAATAAAGTATTTTTTCATAAAGCTATTTTGAAAGTATTTTCAATTGGGAGTTAAAACAGAGAGAAATCCATTGCAAGTTATTAGCGAACTTGAATTGATTTCACGATAACAAAATAAAAATAAATATAAAAACTTGTTGAACACCTACTGTTTAACTAATAGAAACCAAACATAAACTTTCTGAAATATAAAATAAAATAATTTAAAAACAACTATAGAAAAGAGGTAGCTATAATTGAATAGAACTAAAACAGAATTTGTTTTACATGAAACAATAAGCTAAAATACTCAAACAATTTTGAAGTTTTTACCACTGGTAAATATGATCACTAGTGATCAGTAGAAAAAATAATCAAATAAAAATCTATTTTTAAACTCCCGGAATAAGCAAAACAAGATTTAATTCAAATCTGATCTAACTCAATTTTTATAAATCCAAACATAGACAAATTATATATTTTTGGAAACTACAAGAAAATTGTGATCTAACGCAAAAAGAATCAGCATCATTGGACTTCTAGATCAAAAGTTATAAGCTAAACAAGAACGGAACTAAATCTGTTACGGAAATAAATCTGAAAACGAAAACGGAGTTACCTGACGTGAGGCAGAGATGGCAGGAAGGAGACGGCGATGTGGAGGGCTGCTCGGAGAGGGGCGAGGTCGCGGCGAGGTGGGGTGGCGGAGGAGGGGTCGGCGCTTGGGAGGTCTGCTGGGTGCTGCAGGCGATGGGGAGGTTCAGGAGAGCTCTGGTGAGCGTTCTAGGCAGGAAAAGGAGGACGGTGGCGAGGAGGCTACGGGCAGGGAGGGGGCGTGGTGATGGGAAAAATGGAACGAGGAGAGGGAGGGGGTTTTATAGGCGGTCTCGGGAGGCGCTGGGATGGAAAGACGAGGGAGATCGGGAAGGTGGAGTTTCTGTCTCCATGGATATGGAAAGCTTCAGAACGTGAGAGGAAACAGAGGAAGGAGATGATCTCTTGTTGGGCTAGAATAGGAAAGTGCTTAATGGGCCAGCAGGTTTTCCTAATAAAAACGATTCCATTCCTATTTTTAAAATTAGGAAACTAAAACAATAAAAAGGAAATCAAATCAATTCGGAATAAAGAGTTTTTATATACTAAAATTTTCAGAAAAATAAAATGTAGATGATGAGCATTATTCCACGGCCAAAATAAAAACTTAAAAAAATGTTTTTCAGAAAATCCCTAAAGTCTTTATTTCTTTTTGCAAATAATTTTTAAATAAAAACTTTGGTTTTTCTTGGCTCAAATATTTTCAAAAATGCCCCTGATTTTGGAGGGTCATTTTCCTCCGCTCTTTCTTGCTTGCAAGAATTTATTTTTCGGGGTATTTCTCGGGGAAGAAAAATAGAGAAGCAAGTGCAAATATTTGAAAGAATTAAATTGCAAAACTCCGTTCAAATTCTTTATAGTTGAAGAAGTCATGTCATCTTCTCTCATTGATTTTAATAGGATGAATTTGAATTTACGGAGAAGGGAAAGTCATTTTATTCCTCTCATTCAAAAGTTTTTTTGAAAAGGTTCAAATTTCACTCAAGTTTAATTCACTCAAGCAAACAAACAAACAATTCAATTAATTATATTAACATTCCAAAATTTGGGATGTTACATGTTCCCGAGGACGATAGTATGTCGATTATCCTTGGTAGACCCCCACTAGTAGAAAACAGGGCTATGGTTTCGGGCCAACATTCACATTAGTCCCGGTTCAGTCACGAACCGGGACTAATGTGAGCATTGGTCCCGGTTCGTGCAGCTAAGGCATTAGTCCCGGTTCACCTGTGCCCTTTAGTCCCGGTTTGTGCCTCAAACCGGGACTAAAGGGTGCGATGCCCTTTAGTCCCGGTTCGTGCCTCAAACCGGGACTAAAGATTAGACCTTTAGTCCCGGTTTGAGACACGTACCGGTGCTAATGGGGTTGAGACCTTTAGTCCCGGTTCGTGACACGAACCGGTACTAAAGGTCCCATTTTCAAACTCTACCGTGGATCGCCTTTTCAGTTTTAAAAAATAAAAGAAAATGATGGAAATGTCAAAAAAAAATAAAAGAAAATAAGTTTCCCATGTGATATGTGGTCTAGTTGTTGGGAAAATTTGCAAATGTGAATTTTGGCTTTACTAACTCGGATGAAAAAGTTTTTTATATGAAAAATCATCTACTCGAAAAGTTACATCCAAATTTAACTGGGGGGAACCCCGTTAAACATTTTCAAAATCCTCAAAAACCTAGCACAAAAAAAGTTACGGGGCTTTTAAGATCTAGAGTGGAAAAAATTGAAAAAATTTCAAACTATGGTCAAACTGTGGTCAAACAATGGTCAAACTAATTATTCTAGAATATTAGTTTTACTAAATAATTATTTCAGTTATTTTGAATTTTGGTCAAATCTGGTCAAACTGTGGTCAAACTGTGGTCAAACAATGGTCAAACTAATTATTCAAAATAACTATTGTTTAAACAATAATTACTATTGTCAGGAAAACAACAAGTGCAGACTTGGAAACGAGGGAGAATAGAACCCGGAAGTTAACCGTGCTCAAGCTGGGGGAGTGGGAGGATGGGTGACCGTTCGGGAAGTTAGATGATTTGGAATGATGAGGGGTGATTAGAGATTAGAGGATAAATTGAGCAGTGATGAGGGGTGGTGATTAGAGATTAGAGGTTAAAATAATTCAGAAATTTGAAAATAAAAAAATAAAAAAATTCAAAAAAAAATCATAAAATTTCCTTTAGTCCCGGTTGGTGTTACCAACCGGGACTAAAGGTGGAGCTCCACGTGGCCGCGGCCTTTAGTCCCGGTTCTGGATTGAACCGGGACTAAAGGGCCAGGGCATTAGTACCGACCCTTTAGTCCCGCTTCAGGAACCGGGACTAAAGGTCCTCACCAACCGGGACAATAGGCCCTTTTTCTACTAGTGCCCTTTTGAATACTGCAGGGGCTGTTATTGATTGCAACAAAGGCAATGTCACTTTTCATGTTAATGGTAATGAGCATACGGTACACTTTCCGAGGAAACGATCTCAAGTTCATAGCATCAATTCTATTGGAAAAGTTCCAACTATCATTATTGGAGGTTTTGAATTTCCTCTTCCTACTGTTAAGAAAAAGTATGATATTCTTATTGTTGGGGATGTTCATATCCCCGTTGAGGTAACCTAGTGTTATTCGAAATTTCTCCGGTTCCGTGTTATTCGGAATGAGTTTGTTGACAAGACTTGCTCAACCTTGTTAGTGGATTCATTTTGATGATCATGAGATGGATGAAACTAGAAGGCACAACCTTTTGTACCCTCTTTTTACTTTCTGTTATTTAGAATAAATAAAGCAAAAATAGTATTATCTGTCTGCTTTCTGAATTATCCGTGCAATAAAAAAATCTCGAAAATAAAAATGCTCCAAATGCGCTGCAAATTTAGTATGATTTTTATGGAATATTTGAGGATTTTAGGTGAAAACACTGCAGGGGGGCAAGCACCTAGCCACGAGGGTGGAGGGCGCGCCCACACCCCCTGGGCGCACCCCCTGTCTCGTGGGCCCACGGTGGCCCCCCTCCACTTATTCCTGCACCCACACACTCCATCTTCCTCCCAAAAAAATCCCCATCCAGCTCAAGCACGAGTTCTAGCTCATTTTGCTGCGATTTTCGATCTCCTTGCTCAAAGCTCCATTCACAAAACTGCTTTGGGAGATTGTTGCTTGGTATGTGACTCCTCAATTGGTCCAATTAGTTTTTGTTCTAGTGCTTTATTCATTGCAAATTTTTGCTGCATGGGTGACCCTGTTCTTGAGCTTGCATGTCAAATTTATGAGGTCCCAAGTAATTCTAATGCATGATATAGGCTCTAGGCACTTGTAGGAGTAGTTGCTACCAATCTTGTTTAGTTTTATTCACTTTTATTTTGAAGTTACTAAAAATTTCAGAAATTTTCAGAAAATGATAAGGAGATTTTTGAGGGGCTCTTCTAGCCAAGGCTCCCAGGATAAACAAGCTAAAGAGAAGGAAAAGGCCCCATCTTTTGAGGTATCTATGCTGCACGCCTTGCTGAACATTTTGAGATACCTATTAGGCACTATGAGAAAGAGGAGACAAAGTTGCCTCTTTCCCTTTTAGATTACAGGAGCATGGTAGCACATGAGTTTATTGTTCATAACGATGATAAGATGCTCCTGTATAACTTGAGATTTAATAAGGAACACAATGAGACTATTATCCTGCCTGCGCCTCTGTTGTTTGATTTGACTGCAGTTAATTATCTTGTCTTGCCGGAAGCGGTGTACACTCATCGAGGACAGGCATCCGCTCCAGAGCCTGAGCCGGAACCTCCACTGGACCCTTATTGTTCATCATCTTATCAGTGGGATCCGGAGGAGATCGCTAGTCAGTGGTATCCTGATTACACCCTTCATTACACCGGGGAGAGTAGCCGCGGTCCTTGGCATTAGACCAACTTAGGCCAAAACCCTAAGCTTGGGGGGTACATATTTCTCACCGACTTTACATTCATGTTCACATACTATTCTAGTTGTCGGTGCTCATACTCTTTCATTGTATTATCCATGCTAGTTTAACTTCTTTTTCTAGCTCTCTTCTTGTGTGTTTGATAAATCTTGAGAAAAACAAAAAAAAATAGTTAGTTTAATTTCCATGCCTGTAGTAGTAATTAAAATGAAAACCCAAAAAGATTTCTCATTCTTCTTTTACTTGTTGGGAGCTTTCCCGTGTAAATAGTTTTATTTCTTTTCTTTCCTTTGGGGGTCGAGAGTAGAAGACCATATTGAAAATGTTTAGTGGCTCTCATATGCATGATTATTGATTTAACTTAGAGCCCATACTACTTTGTCTTGTCTCTTAAATTGAATGCTTGCACATTCAAGCTTAGTCCAATGCACGTGCACTATTATTATACACACCGTTCGGTCGTGCAAGTGAAAGGCAATAATGACGATATATGATGGACTGATTGAGATGAAAGAAGCTAGTATGAACTCGACCTCTCTTGTTTTTGTAAATATGATGAGTTCATCGTTCCTGATTCAGCTTATTATGAAGTAAACAAATTTGCAATGACATTTAGAGATTATAGTTGCTTGTGCCATGCTTGATTAGCTATGAGTTATAATGGTTTACCTTGCGTGCCAACATGCTATTAAAATGATTATGATGTGATATGAAGGGATGGTATCCTCCTTTGAATGAATTGAGTGACTCGACTAGGCACATGTTCACACATGTAGTTGAAACAAATCAACATCCTTCACGATATTTATGTTCATGGTGGATTATATCCTACTCATGCTTGTACTTGGTGTAAATTAATTTTAGTGCAAGTTCATGACTGTTGTCGCTCTCTCAGTTGGTCGCTTCCCAATCTTTTGCTAGCCTTCACTTGTACTAAGCGGGAATACTGCTTGTGCATCCAAACTCCATGAACCCAAAGTTATTCCATACTAGTCGTCAACCCGTGCACTTGCACGGGCTAGTTACGAAATATTATCTCAGAATGCAATATTATAGAACATAGCAATGTGATGTGCACAACTGCACTGATGGGCCATACCATCGGAATCTAAAAGCTTTGGGACACTGGGATTCATAAGGGAATGTATTTGTACGAATAAATTATGGTTATGATGATCCCTTCGGAAAAAAATTTATGGTTATGTTGGACATAACGCAAACTAAATTGGCACATACTCTCTATGTTTCTAAATTTAAGTCTCTTTAGAGATTTCAATACGGGCTACATACGGATGTTATAGACATATTGTGTAGATTCACTCATTTTGCTCGGTATGTAGTTCATATTGGAATCTCTAAAAAGACTTATATTTAGTAATGGAGGCTGTAAAAGAGAGAGATATATTATAAATATATCATGCTGACAAATCTTTATATTGTTTCGATTCCCATTATATGTACAAAAAGATTTAGACATCAAAAAATCATTTCAGGCATGAATGATTACCTTAAGCATACTTTTTTTTTGCATCGTTTTGGAATCATGTATAGTTGTCTAATGCATTGCTTATGTCTATTGTGTATATATGGATTTGAACATTTATGCACACAATTGGCAGTGTTAGTCCTTTATGACATAGTCCCTACATATAATTGTCAATGACATTTTGCATATGCCTTTATCAAATTTCTAAAGCTATGCCTATGGATATTATTTCAATTATTTAGAACAGAAATGTGAAAAATCATATGCAGAGATTTTTCCAGAAAAATATTTCTAGAATCTTATAACTTCCTTTATTTTTATAATCATATTAAAATAGCCTCTTGAAGACCGTGTCGATGTCCAAAATATCACTAATTTGTGAAATGGAGAGAGTTATATTTATGAAACTGAGGTATGTAAAATTATATTTGTTTCCATAATCATAATATTTATTTTTTACCCTTGTAAACAACTCGTTCTAGACAAATAATTGAGAACAAATATATATTATCATACTTGACACTTGATATCCTTCCAGTTATTTGAGAAAAAAATAGGGTGCTAAATCATGCATCTTACCCAAGTGAGTTAATCAATGCTGACTAATTGACTTGCAGAGATCTTATGTCAAACATCAAGACATGAATACGTGTATAGAGATTGTCTAATGAGTAGATATAGATAGTACTACATCATAATCTTAGATGACAATTTTTCTTCCATTTCACTTGCATATGAGATGGCAATATTTGCAATATCATGTAATAACAATTGATAAAGGGTGCCCACTATCTTGCTAAGAAACTTGCACCGGCTAGACGCCATGGATCAAGGACTGACAATTTTTCTTTCATATTTGCGCAAATATTGGCAGTATTTTTCTTGTATTGGAACACATTTGATATATGGCTCACCATCTTTCAGAGCAACTTGTGGCAGCTAAGAACCAGTAATTAACGAATCTTATAATCGCCGCAATAAGATCTCTCTGGTAGCAGATTATTTTTTTTGTATAAATGGGTCTTCCTGATGTTAACTGAAAAAAAAACTTGCTGGCATTAAGGATAAGAAAAGATTTTACTCGTTTCCTATAGTAGTTGGTGGATCTTCTTCCGAAGAGCCATAGAACTCGCCACAGATGACCAACTTGCTCGGTTCAAAGTGCCGCAACCATATATGCCAGGGCGAAGCCTGAGCCTAAAGCTGACCCTTCTTGCAGTCAGGCAGAGGCAGAACAGCCAGCAGATTGGATGGCAAAACATTGTGGTCAAGATGACCACAAACGAAGGATGGATTCTTCAGGAGAAAAAATAAGAAGATATAGAAAAACTAAGGAGAACATTAGACAGCAGGTCATCAAGGTGGCATCCATGTTAATCTCCTAAGCACCATCAGTTTTGTTTGGCATTGTGCTAGCTCCATGCAAAACAATCTACACCAGCTCAGTACATCTGAGGCCGGCCAACTCCCCATATTGGACGTTGTCTTCAATCTTGGGCCCTCTGAATAATTGTTGGTCCTTGCCCTTGTACTCATAGTCATTGGCATGCATTTTGAGAGGATATTTTCATCCTGCAAGTGCTTCTATTTACTTAGGGCACGAACACATACTTCAGCGTCCTGCATCGACCATAACCAAGCAGTATGTTTGTGCTTGGCCGTTCAGCCTAAGTCAAAGCAGTGTGGTCGCATATGAATGTTGAGTTATTGGTAGGATATCGAAGAGAGAAAGAATCAAAGGAGGCATGGAAATAAAAGAATCAGTAGCAGATACGTATGATGTTCTAATGCATCGACATAATGCAGTTGCTTACCATGCATGCATTGTTTAATGCAAAACTGGTGCGTTCCTCTCATCTATATATGTATGTCTAATAACTATGGTTGGACACACGCATGGGTCTCGAATTTGGACTCAGGATGGGATATATCTGTAGATGGGCGAGTCAGGTGATCAGACAAAGCAACTCACCGGTCAACTCATGTGGTCCTACAATCCATGCATTTTAGAGAAAAAACTTCAGCAAATAAGAAGAAAATAGGTGTATATTGATTAATTAAGTATAAAAACACGACCGGGGTAGGTTTTTTGCCCTGGTTTTACACCACGAATTGATAAACTAAAAGCATTGCTTGTTCATGTGCTGGTCCGAAAGCACCAGATTGATGTATTAATTCAGCACCATCGGTCTTCATGAAAGTGCATCCTGGATTGGATGATTCTTGGGATGGCTCGATGTATAGGCACGTGAGATATGCAGGACGCGTATTCCGAACAGAGATGGATGCATCGGTGACAATACCCGAATAAGAATATTCACTTTTTTAAAAAGATGGGTAAGAAGACATCTACCTTCCTGTGACGTGTTCTTCCAGAACGGCCTGCTGCTGTAACAAAATGACAGAATGAGCAGCCCGACTCTCGCCTCCGCAAGGGGCCGGCAACAAACTGGCTCGATGCTTCAACCTGTACACTACAGGAATCGCACCCTATGCCGACGGCCAGGACAGGCCTATGCCGACGGCCCCCGTCGGCATAGGGCCGTCGGCAACATATCCGTCGGCGTAGCCCGGATGACCGTCGGCATACAACGGCCGTCGGCATAGACCCTATCCCGATGGTGGCCGTACATCTATGCCGACGGCACTGGCCGTCGGCAACGCCATCGCCTAACGGCGGTTGCCGTCAACTGCTGAGCAACGGCGGCTCGCCACGTGGCACCCCTATGCCGACGGCCTGGCCGTCGGCTTAATCAACGACGCCGACGGCCAGGCCGTCGGCATAGGGGTGCCGCGTGGCGGCGATTAAACCAGCCGCAAAGACGCCACGTGGCACACCTATGCCGACGGCCGGGGCCGTCGGCTTAGTCGAAACGTACGCCGACGGCCAGGCCGTCGGCATAGGTGCGCCACAGAGCTCCCAGTTGCTGACGCGTGGCACCATATGCCGACGGCTTAGCCGTCGGCTTAGTTTGAAAGCTATGCCGACGGCTACCCGTCGGCATAGGTGCCACGCGTCAGCAACTGGGAGCTCACGCCAGTCCTATGCCGACGGCATAGCCGTCGGCATAGTTTGCTTCTGATTTTTTTTCTTTTTTCTGTTTGTTTTCAAATCAGTTCAATTCAAATAACAGCACATATATAACAGCACATATCAGCAGCACATATCAAAGAACGTAAGCATAAGCATCATCACACACACAAGTCTCTAAATGATCATCATCACAACCAACATAAGCATAAGCATATAGAAAAGCACCGCACACAAGTCTCTAAATGATCATCACCACACACAAGTCGTCTCAAGCATCATCACCACACACTAGGCTTAAGCGCCAGACGCCGAGCACCGCTGGAGGTCGCCACCGCCAAGACCGCCAAGCCTGTGTCCATTGCTAGCGGCAGCGCTACCGCTAAGACCGCCTCCACCTCCGCCTCCGTGGATCGGAGTGGTCGGGCTCCGTGTCTCCGGAGTCTGCGAAGACCACCGCCAACGGTAGATCCATCATTCCTGGATGTTGAAAAGACATATTAATGGGATATATGATCGTGTTGAAAGGCATTACATGCTTGGGGTGAATAGATTGGGGATGAACTAACCGCGAGGGGCCAGCGTTACGTGCCACAAACTCCTCAAAGGTCAGCAGACTGATTGTCTTGGAGGGCATTGTCTTTGGCTGTAATCGAGGACACCGCCGCCGCCATTTCTGAAAAGCCTGCTCCGGTGGCGATCCCTCCGCACTTGGTGTTCATGAAGCCTCGATGCCACGCCATGGTCTCTGGCGTGTGTACTCAGTGTAGGCCTACGGTATGACATGATGGAACTCATAAAACTACTAGATGCGGAAAATAAAGTGAGCAATGAAGATAAGAGGGAAAATACTTACAGATTGTTGCTCCTGAAAGAGGGACTGTGAACTGGACACTGGCTGGCTCATGCGTTGGCTCAGGCTCGGGTCGATCCGACGAAGCTGTGTGTAGGAGATAGTCGGAGTGACCACAAGATCGAGAACCGCCTCCCGACCGTGCTCCTTGGGCCCCATGCTCACCACCGCCTGTCGCCCAGATCCGCCGCAATGGGGTCGGTGTGTCAGGATGTAACTTCAGATATCTTTGGAGTAGGCCTCCTTCCTCCATGCGGTCTTCTTGCCGTAGTACTTGGGCTCGCCAGCTTGGGGTCCTTCCACAGATGGGCGATCTCCCACGCCTGCATGTGTGAGAGCGGCCGCCTGGCTTTCTCCTCCTGCACCACCAAACAGATGTTAGTCATACATAAGAAAGTGATGGTAAATAGAAGAAGAAGAATGTTTAATTGGGTTAGTCATACATTAAGCGCCTTGTGGAGATAGTGGTTTGGTTTCCTGAGCATGTACTCCCTCATTCCCTCGGTTAGCCTTATTTTTGATTCTCATAGCCGCCCAGGCTCCAGCCCCATCACACCAAAGATCCACCAATGCCGCCCAGGACTCATCTTTTCCATAAGACCAATTTGGACACACCTACATAATAAAAGTATAATGGCATCTCAACATGAAACGGTGAAATGTACCACATGGTAATGAAAGCATAATATATGAAAGCATAATGAAAAATCTTTTATACTTACCGCCAAGTACTCGTGCCTCTCCAAGGTAATGCCCATCCTCCGCGCTTCTTCCTTGGTCATCTTCACACCAAGAACGTCGTGGTAGTATGTCGAGATGGCCACATAGTGCACCTCGTACTGCATCTGGCGGGCCTTCTTCTTGCATTGGCGCAGCACGATCTGGTCCGCTCTAGCCCTGTGCTCCGGAAGAACTCGATAGAATTTCTACAATCATGCATGAAACAAGAATGGAAGAAGCCATGAGTTAAATCATTCACGAAACTAGAATGGACTTGTGCTTCTGAAGAGAACTCACCCAGAAAGTAGTGGTCACGGCCTTGGCATGGGTCTCATGGTCCGCGTGGAGGGCCGCTTCCCAATGGTCCCAGCTCGTGGCCAAAACCCGACGGTCCGGCTGCTGACCGATCCGGACAAGACAACCCGGCCAAGATAACTTCAACAAGACGGTGATGAGGCCGTTGGGAATACGGACCCTTTAGAATATATCCGATTGCTGCAAAAGAATGAACTATTAGCATGTGACAAGCAAAATAAATAACAACGGAATATGCATGTGACAAGAAAAATAATGAACCGCTTACTCTTTTCCGTGGGCTCAATGAGCCACTGCTCCTCGAGAGCAGGAACCTGCTTTGGTAGCTTATGCGTTGCCACGCAGCCATCCCTTGTTGTCGAACCCCTTCCCGTCACCACCATCGCCCCCGCCACCACCCCCCTCCTCGCCTGCCTCTCCTCCCCAACCTCCTCCTCCTCCTCCTCCTCCTCCTCGCGTGCCTCCTCCTCCACCTCCTCCTCCTCCTCCTCCTCCTCCTCCTCCTCCTCCTCCTCCTCCTCCCTAGAGTGTACCTCACTAGAGGAGGGTACCTCACTAGAGGAGGGCCTCGAAGACAACACCCCTAAGTCGGTGAGGGTGCGCTCTTTCTGGCCGCGACCCCCTGTAGTGGCTCTCCCCCCAGCACCTCGTCCTCTAGAGGCTCTCCCCCCGCCCCCTCCTCCTCTAGGGTCACCTCTCCCTCGACCTCCCTGTGAGGAGTCATCGTCAAGTAGCTGAGGGGGAGGATTACGTGCTCGACCACTCCGACTAGGCAGGCCGACGACCTTGCGTAGGAAACCCACATCGTCGGCCTTCCCCTTGCCCATGTTCCACGAACCTGCATTGAAAAGAGAAAAAGCAATTAGTAAATTAATGAAATGAAGAAAAAGGCATGATAATAAACACATTAATAAAAATGCATAAAAAGGCATATTCCTAAACTTGAAACGTACATCTGCTAGAACCCATATGAATCATCACTGTTGTAACCTCTTTCTCGGTCCGTCTCATCATCACTATCAATCATATCATCTTCGTTGTCCGACGGAGGTGGAGGCTCTTCCTCCTCGTCAGCGTCTTCGTTTAACTTTTCTAGCATAAGTATGTCATTTTCATTGACAATGGTCTCACCATCATTCCGTGCATCGTCGACGTTTGGGTCCACATCATCATCACCCAATGGTCTAGCGTCATTGTTTCTAACCACATCATCATCATCATCATCAGGTTGCTCTTGATAGAACACTCCCTCGTATGTCATGGGGTTAATGTTGTAGTAATCGTCTTCATTCGGGTCTGGTAGCTTACCATGTGGCGACACCTTGAACACAACTTCCCAACCCTTTAGATACACTTTACGGCATGGGTAAGGCGGATAATATACTTGTGTAGCTTGGGTAGCCGCAATGAAGAGATCGGCTCCGGCATAGACGGTTGATGGTTTAACTTCGACCAAACCAATGGAAGGCGATGTTTTACCCCTCCCATGGATCGAACCATCGGCATTTGAACACGAGCGGACTTAGGGTCTCACGCCCTGGCGAAATTTAACCTCGTATATATTTTGTACCCTTCCGTAGTAGTCTCTGAATTTTGACCGGGGTGTACACTCCAAGATTTATAGTTTTCGGATCGGGCGGCTGTTTTGGTGCTCCTCTGTATGGAAGCGATACCCATTCACATCATACTTTGTACATGTCATGATGGCAGGGTCAAAACCCATGGAAACCCATCTCAATTCATCATCCATAGATATGTTCGGATGTTTTCCCTACAAGTATAATGGAAATTGTTGCGTGCATTAGTTCGGTTAACTAATAAATGTTGAAGTAGGTATTTAATAGGGGAGTGTGGAAATTTACTTTCTCCATGAACCAAGCAACAAAATTTTTATGTCCAGGGTTTCCATGACGGAGAAGAGTAAGTGCCTCCGCCTCAGTAGGAGGATTCACTCCCGTCCATTCCTCTTGAAAGAAATCACTAAAAAAAGATAAGTGGTGTTAGACCGGGACTAAGTGAACATGAAACATGATGATGTGGAAGACATAAAGGAATGGTGTAGTGGTATTACCTCATCCACACTTCCTCAACTTCCTTGATGTTGTGCAAGATATAGAACATGAGGTCCTCCCACTCTTGTCGTGGCATGTTATAAGATTTGAGGCCCAAGCCCTCCCACCTTGCGCGTTGAATAGATCGAGCCTGGGTTGATACTTGGGCTCTTCTATATTGTATCGAGGCACCTTGTTATGAAGATGGGGAACGTGGTGCGGATAGTATGATGTCCCGGGTCCGACACCTCCTCTAGGATAACCGCCTCAGCTATGGAAGCTTCAATCTTAGCTTTGTTTCCACATTTCCGTCGGAGATGCTTGTTCGCCTCTCGGGCCGTCTCGCCACCGATTTTGCAGGGGCCCCCAACAATACCTCGTTCATGAGGTGCAGAATGAGATGTGTCATCGGAGTAAAGAAGCTGGCGGAAAGATCTTCTCTAGCTTGACTATCAACTCCGTGCCTTCTTATGCAATTTTTCAATCACCTCTTTACTTACTTCTTTAGCACAGAGCGTGCGGAAGAAATGGCTAAGCTCGGCGAGCACTCGCCAGACATGCTCGGGGACATAGCCTCGAACCATCACCGCATTATCCGCTCAATCCATACATGGTAGTCATGACTCTTCAGCCGGTCACTTTGCCCGTTGAAAGATTGACTCCTTACTTATATTCGATGCATAACCATCGGTGAACTTCAAAATTTGTTTCAGCCAGATAAGTACTTCTTCTTTTTACGGCGGTTTAAGGACAAAGTCGAGATCCGGCTTGAACCAGTTTTTTCGATCACTGTGGGAGGCTTCATGTTCAGGCGTGGTCTATCACAAATTCTCTGTTGATCGGCTCTAGCTTTTACGTTATCCTTCGTCTTATCAGGAATGTTGAGGATCGTGTGGAAAAGGGACTCGCCACATTCTTTTCGTGTGCATCACATCAATATTGTAAGGAAGTTTGAGGTCCTTGAAATAGGGAAGCTGCGAGAAGGGGTAATGTGAGTCCAGTTATCGTCTCACCATATCCTCGAAGCCTTTGTCTTTGGCTTTGCCTTTGCCTTTGACTTTAGGCTTGAGCTTTTAGCTGAGCAAGAACATCTGCCCCGAAAATGTTGGAATCTCGGTTACTTCATGAACAACCCGCCTTTCGTGAAGTTCTTCTTGTCTTCCCTGTCTAGATGGTCGGAGGGAGGAACTGTCGATGCAGGTCAAAGGCTACATACTTGCCACCCTTACTCAGCCAAATCATTCGCAGAGCCTGCATGCACACTGGGCATGGCATCTTACCACTTGTACACCATCCGCAGAATAGAGCATAGCCGGGAAAGTCATGCATGCAATAGTGCAACCAGACTTTCATCAAGAAATTTCTCTGCAGATCCCGGTCGTATGTCAACCTCGGAAAGTACCAAGAATGGTGCAAAGCATCCTGGCGGCTGCATAAACACACCCAATTGCTTCCCCGGGTAGTCAGGCCCCGGAATGATGAGTGACAAGAACATGGTCCTCCGTTGCATTAGGGCACCGGGAGGAAGATTGAGCGGAATTACAAACACAGGCCAGCGGCTGTATGGATTGGACGACATACCATATGGATTCAACCCATCACCTGATATGGCTATTCTGGCATTCCCAGCCTCGGCTGCTTCCTCGGGGTATTCTTCATCGAATGACTTCCATGCTTCCCCTCCCGATGGATGTACGATTTTTTTTGGATTGTACCTTATACCTTCCTTGTGCCACTTCATCATTTTGGCAGACTCCTTCGTGATGAAAAGGCGCTGCAGTCTTTTTATAAAATCAAGATACCGAAGAACCTTAACGGGGATGGTTAGCTGCTTTTTCTCACCACCCTCACCGACCACCTCAATGTACCGAGACGAACCGCACTTCCTACAGTTCTTGTCATCCGCATACTCGTGCCTAAACAAAAGGCAATTCTTCGAGCAAACATCTATTTTCTCATAATCCATAGAGAGTGCCTTCATGATTTTCTTTGTATCGTACATGCTTTTCGGCAGTTCATGACCCTCAGGGAGGCTGTTAGCCCATATTTTCCTGGAATGCTTGAAGCATTTACGGCTACAACAAATACTCAGCTTTGACTGCAATCAGTTGCGAGATGGCATCCAGCTGAGATATTTTCGCACCCGCATAAAGAGGTTTCTTCGACAAGGCCAAGACCTCCAAGAAGGCCTTTGCGGTTGCCTCCGGCTCCTCCGGTTCATTCTCTGAAGGTGTCGCATTTGCCGTTTCTGCAACAATGAAATCATCTAGCATGTCCCTGACCCCGTCGTCCTCATATCCATCGATGCGTTGTCGCACCACCTCCTCTCTACCACGGTCCTGATCGGCTATGTTTATCGGCGGCATGTCAAAGTTTGGCATATATCCGTGCGTGCGAAGGTGCTCACTCATGTCCGTCTGATTTCTACGGTGACGTCGCACATCTCGCACAGGGGCATGGTGGGATAATTCTCATTGGACGACGGAATATCTCCTTCAAATACACATCGGTTTTCGCGATCCACTCGATGTTAATCGATTCCGACGGATAAAACCACTATACATCCACCGATTATCTGCCATCCTCTCGCTATTTTGCAAACCACACAACATAATTAAGGATTCACTTAAATTAATCACATCAAATTTTCAGTTTCTACGCGTTGAATCCACCTACATCTCTAATAGGTAAAGATGGGTCCTAATCCCACTCGAGGATGTGTAGATTGAGTCGTTCTCCATTCTACCCGTTCGAGACAAAATTTGGCAGCACCTCCCGCTGTTCTCCAGATACACGTCTCGTCAAATAGCCGAGAGAATGTGCACCGGAGAACAATGGGGAGGCGCCGCCGAAATCCTGTCTCGGAACAGGGTAGAACATGGAGAACATACCCAATCTACACATCCTCGGGTTGTCCGTGGAAAACGCTGGACAATCCGAAACAGCTGTGGTGATAAATATGCAATTGAATGCATATTTATCGATGCAACCCTTTCGGATGGGAGACGCCTAGGTTACGCCAGTTGACTTGAGAATGAAATCTAGTGACATCAAAAAATGGAGGAGCTGGACTTGTAGCTCAACCTCGGCTGTAGGGGAAGGAGTCGAACAACAGAGGGATGCTCAGGGAACAACGCGTCGGACGACGGTCACTTTGATGAAATGCAACACCACAAAGCCTGCAAATTCCATCGGGACAAAAAATTTAGAACATCACAACTCATAGAGCATATTTAAAACATTTAAACATGCATTCATTTATTTTTGCATCATGTAGGCAAAAAAAACTAAAAACATTAACAATATATTCATCATCGTCATCACATATTCATCATCATCATTATCACCTATTCGTCATAATCATTGATTCATCTCATCGAACCAAATTTTTTTGCAAGATATGCAACATATAGCATCTCATCTAACCAAATTTTTTACTACCTATCTCACTATCTATCTAACTATCTAACTATCTACCTACTAACTATCTCACTATCTATCTAACTATCTACCTATCTAACTATCTATATAACTATCTATCTAACTAGGTATCTAACTATCTAAATATCTATCTAAATACCTATCTAACTAGCTACAAAATTACTAAAAAACACTAAAAATACATCAAATTTTCACCTTGAGAGGGCGGCGGAGTTGGGGGGGAGGCGGAGTCGGGCGGAGAGGTCGACGGGGTTCGGGCGAGGCGGGAGGACGGAGGGGGTCGATGGGCAGGGCGGCCAAGGGGGTCGAGGCGGGCGGTGCGGGTCAGGCGGGAAGGTCGGAGGCGGGCGGGCGGGCGCCGGAGTCGAGAGGGGGCGGCCTAGGGCCGGGCGGGTGGCTCGGGTCGGGCGGGAGGCGCGGCGACAGGCTCGGGTGGGGGCGGGTTGGAGCGGGTGGCGGGCGCCGGCGTGCTGGGCGGGCGCCATGGGCGTGGCGTGCTCAGGGCGGGCGGAGGAGGAGGGCGCGGCGGTAGGGGTCGGGGTCGGGTGCGGTTGAGGGAGAAATGAGTGGAGGAGGTCGGGTGCGGTGAGGTTAAAGTTGGACCTGTGCCGACGGCATGGCCGTCGGCATAGGCCTGGGCCCCACATGTCAGCAGCCCGGGGGAGTGGATAACGTGCACATATGCCGACGCACAGGCCGTCGGCATAGGTGGGAGGCCTATGCCGACGGCTAGGCCGTCGGCATATATGCAAACCACATTTTTTTTAAATAGTCCCACCTCGCCGAGAGGAAAGCAATTTGACCTGTTTAAATAGTTCACTAATCCACACGTTACAAGCTCCGGTATTCATTAAACTTATATGAATATTATTAAATACTCGGAGCGTCTCCGGGGTGTGCCCCCCCCCCCCCTCACGGACGGCGCCGCCGCCGGCACCTGGAGGGGGGAAACGGGCGCGTCGGGTCTACACGGAGTGGATGTAGCTGTGGGTTTGGCCCGGATGCTGCTCCCGGGTGTCCCTATGGGCCGAATCGACACAACCGGGTGGAGAGGTCCATCGTCAAAGCCCGTCCGTGCAAAGTCAAAGGGCTAGATCGCGTGGTCAAACGCTGAGGTTAGGCGGGGACAGGGGCACCGGGGTAGCAATGCCACCGGGCGTCGTCTCGGGCCCTCATACATGCGGGTGGTGTGGTGGCATGTCGAAGAGGCGGCACGCGTGTGCGGGTGCCCCCCTCACGGACGGCGCCGCCGCCGCACCGGAGGGGGAAGCAGACGCGTCGGGTCTACGGAGGGATCTTCTTTGTGGGTCCGCCGGATGTTGCTCCAAAGTGTTCCTATGGGCTGACCTAACACAACCGGGTGGAGAGGCCTTTGGTCAAATCCCGTCCGTGCAAAGTCAAAGGCTAGTTCCGGTGGTCAAACGCTTCTGAGGTTAGGCGGGACGGGGCCCTGGGGTAACAATGCCACCGGGCGTCGATCGGGCCGTCATACATGCGGCGTGGTGTGGTGGCATGTCCGAAGAGGCGCACGCGTCTCGGTGTGGCCCCACGACGGCGGCGATGACACGGTAGTAGGCGTTCTGCGGAAGCGATGCGGCGTGAATATTATTAAATACCGAGCACGATAAAATCATGAGTTTTTACATGACGTGGGCACATGTGCTATAGGACCGATGGTAATTTTCATAATTTTTCGTGATGGAGAAGTATCTGAACACTTCCTCTCGCGGATTGCTCTTCGCGCGTCTCGATCGTGGTCGGCGGCCTCGAGGGGCCAGCATACCGTCAAATCTTGCGAGGTGGCCTCTCACAAGTCCGGAAGTGTTGTGGAGGTTGCAAATGCCCGCACGTGTCTCCGGTGTACCCCACGGACGGACGGCGCCGCCGCACGGAGGGGGAAGCAGACGCGTCGGGTCTACACGGAGTGGATGTAGCTGTGGGTTTGGCTCGGATGTTGCTCCCGGGTGTCCCTATGGGCCGAACTGACACAACCGGGTGGAGAGGTCCACTGGTCAAAGCCCGTCCGTGCAAAGTCAAAGGGCTAGATCGCGTGGTCAAACGCTATAGGGTTAGGCGGGACGGGGGCACTGGGGGGTAGCAATGCCACCGGAGCGTCGTACCGGGCCCTCATACATGCGGGGTGGTGTGGTGGCATGTCTGAAGAGGCGGCACGCGTGTCCGGGGTGTGCCCCCCTCACAGACGGCGCCGCCGCCGGCACCTGGATGGGGGAAACGGACGCGTCGGGTCTACACGGAGGGGATCTTGCTGTGGGTCTAGCCCGGATGTTGCTCCAAAGTGTTCCTATGGGCTGACCTAACACAACCGGGTGGAGAGGCCCACTCGTCAAATCCCGTCCGTGCAAAGTCAAAGGGCTAGATCCGGTGGTGTAACGCTCTGAGGTTAGGCGGGGACGGGGCCCTGGGGGGTAGCAATGCCACCGGAGCGTCGCATCGGGCCCTCATACATGCGGCATGGTGTGGTGGCATGTCCGAAGAGGCGGCACGCGTCTCCGGGGTGTGGCCCCCCTCACGGACGTCGATGACAAGGTAGTAGACGTTCTGCGGAAACGATGTGGCGTGAATATTATTAAATACTCGGAGCGCGATAAAATCATGAGTTTTTTACATGACGTGGGCACATGTGCTATAGGACCGATGGTAATTTTTCATAAATTTTCGTGATAGAAAAGTATCTGAACACTTCCCTCTACGCGGATTGCTCTTCGCGCGTCTACAACTGTGGCCGGTGACCTCCGGGGCTAACATACCGTCAAATCTTGCGAGGCGGCCTCTCACAAGTCTGGAAGTGTTGTGACGGTTGCAAATGCCCGACACGCGTCTCGGTGTGCCCCCCGGACGGCAGACGGCCGCACCGGAGGGGGGAAACGGACGCGTCGGGTCTACACGGAGTGGATGTAGCTGTGGGTTTGGCCCGGATGTTGCTCCGGGTGTCCCTATGGGCGAATCGACACAACGGGTGGAGAGGTCCATGGTCAAAGCCCGTCCGTGCAAAGTCAAAGGGCTAGATCGCGTGGTCAAACGCTTCTGAGGTTAGGCGGACGGGGCACTGGGGGTAGCAATGCCACGGGAGCGTCGACCGGGCCCTCATACATGCGGGTGTTGTGGTGGCATGTCCAAGAGGCGGCACGCGTGTCCGTGTGCCCCCCCTCACAGACGGCGCCGCCGCCCGGCACCGGATGGGGGAAGCAGACGCGATCGGGTCTACACGGAGGGGATCTTGCTGTGGGTCCGCCCGGATGTTGCTCCAAAGTGTTCCTATGGGCTGACCTAACACAACCGGGTGGAGAGGCCCTTTGGTCAAATCCCGTCGTGCAAAGTCAAAGGCTAGATCCGTGGTCAAACGCTTCTGAGGTTAGGCGGGGACGGGGCCCCAGGGGTAGCAATGCCACCGAGGCGTCGATCGGGCCCTCATACATGCGGCGTGGTGTGGTGGCATGTCCGAAGAGGCGCACGCGTCTCCGGTGTGGCCCCCCTCACGGACGCCGATGACACGGTAGTAGACGTTCTGCGAAAGCGCGCGGCGTGAATATTATTAAATACTCGGAGCGCGATAAAATCATGAGTTTTTTACATGACGTGGGCACATGTGCTATAGGACCGATGGTATTTATTCATAAATTTTCGTGATAGAAAAGTATCTGAACACTTCCCTCTACGCGGATTGCTCTTCGCGCGTCTACAACTGTGGCCGGCGGCCTCCGGGGGCTAGCATACCGTCAAATCTTGCGTAGGTGGCCTCTCACAAGTCTGGAAGTGTTGTGGAGGTTGCAAATGCCCGGCACGCGTCTCCGGGGTGTGCCCCCCCCCCCTCACGGACGGCGCCGCCGCCGGCACCTGGAGGGGGAAACGGACGCGTCGGGTCTACACGGAGTGGATGTAGCTGTGGGTTTGGCCCGGATGTTGCTCCCGGGTGTCCCTATGGGCCGAATCGACACAACCGGTGGAGAGGTCCATGGTCAAAGCCCGTCGTGCAAAGTCAAAGGCTAGATCGCATGGTCAAACGCTCTGAGGTTAGGCGGGGACGGGGCACTGGGGGTAGCAATGCCACCGGAGCGTCGCACCGGGCCCTCATGCGTGGTGGTGTGGTGGCATGTCCGAAGAGGCGCACGTGTGTCCGGTGTGCCCCCCCCCTCACGGACGGCGCCGCGCGCCGCACACTGGGGGAAACGGACGCGTCGGGTCTACGGAGGGATCTTGCTGTGGGTCCGCCCGGATGTTGCTCCAAAGTGTTCCTATGGGCTGACCTAACACAACCGGGTGGAGAGGCCTTTGGTCAAATCCCGTCCGTGCAAAGTCAAAGGGCTAGATCCGGTGGTCAAACGCTACAGGGTTAGGCGGGACGGGGCCCTGGGGGGTAGCAATGCCACCGGAGCGTCCCATCGGGCCCTCATACATGCGGCGTGGTGTGGTGGCATGTCCGAAGAGGCGGCACGCGTCTCCGGGGTGTGGCCCCCCTCACGGACATCGATGACACGGTAGTAGACGTTCTGCGGAAACGATGCGGCGTGAATATTATTAAATACTCGGAGCGCGATAAAATCATGAGTTTTTTACATGACATGGGCACATGTGCTATAGGACCGATGGTAATTTTTCATAATTTTTCGTGATAGAAAAGTATCTGAACACTTCCCTCTACGCAGATTGCTCTTCGCGCGTCTACGACTGTGGCCGGCGGCCTCCGGGGGCTAGGATACCGTCAAATCTTGCGTAGGCGGCCTCTCACAAGTCTGGAAGTGTTGTGGCGGTTGCAAATGCCCGGCACGCGTCTCCGGGGTGTGCCCCCCCCCGGACGGCGCCGCCGCCGGCACCTGGAGGGGGGAAACGGACGCGTCGGGTCTACACGGAGTGGATGTAGCTGTGGGTTTGGCCCGGATGTTGCTCCCGGGTGTCCCTATGGGCCGAACTAACACAACCGGGTGGAGAGGTCCACTGGTCAAAGCCCGTCCGTGCAAAGTCAAAGGGCTAGATCGCGTGGTCAAGCGCTACAGGGTTAGGCGGGACGGGGGCACTGGGGGGGTAGCAATGCCACGGGAGTCGTCAGACGGGCCCTCATACATGCGGGTGGTGTGGTGGCATGTCCAAGAGGCGCACGCGTGTCCGGTGTGCCCCCCTCACAGACGGCGCCGCCGCCGCACCGGATGGGGAAACAGACGCGTCGGGTCTACACGGAGGGGATCTTCTTTGTGGGTCCGCCCGGATGTTGCTCCAAAGTGTTCCTATGGGCTGACCTAACACAACCGGGTGGAGAGGCCCACCGTCAAATCCCGCCCATGCATAGTCAAAGGGCTAGATCCGTGGTCAAACGCTGAGGTTAGGGGGACGGGGCCCTGGGGTAGCAATGCCACCGAGGCGTCGCATCGGGCCCTCATACATGCGGCGTGGTGTGGTGGCATGTCCGAAGACGCGGCACGCGTCTCCGGGGTGTGGCCCCCCTCACGGACGTCGATGACACGGTAGTAGACGTTCTGCGGAAACGATGCGGCGTGAATATTATTAAATACTCGGAGCGCGATAAAATCTTGAGATTTTTACATGACGTGGGCACATGTGCTATAGGACCGATGGTAATTTTTCATAATTTTTCGTGATAGAAAAGTATCTGAACACTTCCCTCTACGCGGATTGCTCTTCGCGCGTCTACAACTGTGGCCGGCGGCCTCCGGGGGCTAGCATACCGTCAAATCTTGCGTAGGCGGCCTCTCACAAGTCTGGAAGTGTTGTGGCGGTTGCAAATGCCCGGCACGCGTCTCCGGGGTGTGCCCCCCCCCCCCCACCTCACGGACGGCGCCGCCGCCGGCACCTGGAGGGGGGAAACGGACGCGTCGGGTTTACACGGAGTGGATGTAGCTGTGGGTTTGGCACGGATGTTGCTCCCGGGTGTCCCTATGGGCCGAACTGACACAACCGGGTGGAGAGGTCCATGGTCAAAGCCCGTCGTGCAAAGTCAAAGGGCTAGATCGCGTGGTCAAACGCTACTGTGGTTAGGCGGACGGGAACTGGGGGGTAGCAGTGCCACCGGGCGTCGACCGGCCCTCATACATGCGGGTGGTGTGGTGGCATGTCCGAAGAGGCGGCACGCGTGTCCGGTGTGCCCCCACGGACGGCGCGCGCCGCCGCACCGGAGGGGGAGAAACGGACGCGTCGGGTCTACACGGAGGGATCTTGCTATGGGTCCGCCCGGATGTTGCTCCAAAGTGTTCCTATGGGCTGACCTAACACAATCGGGTGGAGAGGCCCTTGGTCAAATCCGTCCGTGCAAAGTCAAAGGGCTAGATCCGTGGTCAAACGCTTCAGGTTAGGCGGGGACGGGGCCCTGGGGTAGCAATGCCACCGAGCGTCGCGATCGGGCCCTCATACATGCGGGGTGGTGTGGTGGCATGTCCGAAGAGGCGCACGCGTCTCGGTGTGGCCCCCCTCACGGACGGCGATGACACGGTAGTAGACGCTCTGCGGAAACGATGCGGCGTGAATATTATTAAATACCGAGCGCGATAAAATCATGAGTTTTTACATGACATGGGCACATGTGCTATAGGACCGATGGTAATTTTTCATAATTTTTCGTGATGGGAAGTATCTGAACACTTCCCTCTCGCGGATTGCTCTTCGCGCTCACGATCGTGGCGGCGGCCTCGGCCAACATACCGTCAAATCTTGCGAGGCGGCCTCTAACAAGTCTGGAAGTGTTGTGGCGGTTGCAAATGCCCGCACGCGTCTCCGGTGTGTGCCCCCACGGACGGCGCCGCCGCCGCACCGGAGGGGGAAACGGACCTGTGGTCTACACGGAGTGGATGTAGCTGTGGGTTTGGCCCGGATGTTGCTCCCGGTGTCCCTATGGGCGAATCGACACAACGGGTGGAGAGGTCCATGGTCAAAGCCCGTCGTGCAAAGTCGAAGGGCTAGATCGCGTGGTCAAACGCTTCTGAGGTTAGCGGGATGGGGCTTTGGGGGGGTAGCAATGCCACCGAGCGTCAGATCGGGCCCTCATACATGCGGGTGGTGTGGTGGCATGTCCGAAGAGGCGCACGCGTGTCCGGTGTGCCCCCACCCCCTTCACGGACGGCGCCGCCGCCGCACCGGAGGGGGGAAACAGACGCGTCGGGTCTACGGAGGGATCTTGCTGTGGGTCCGCCCGGATGTTGCTCCAAAGTGTTCCTATGGGCTGGCCTAACACAACCGGGTGGAGAGGCCCACCGTTAAATCCCGTCCGTGCAAAGTCAAAGGTCTAGATCCGGTGGTCAAATGCTGAGGTTAGGCGGGGACGGGGCCTGGGGGTAGCAATGCCACCGGAGCGCCGTGATCGGGCCCTCATACATGCGGGGTGGTGTGGTGGCATGTCCGAAGAGGCGGCACGCGTCTCCGGGGTGTGGCCCCCCTCACGGACGGCGATGACACGGTAGTAGACGTTCTGCGGAAACGATGCGGTGTGAATATTATTAAATACTCGGAGCGCGATAAAATCATGAGTTTTTTACATGACGTGGGCACATGTGCTATAGGACCGATGGTAATTTTTCATAATTTTTCGTGATGGAGAAGTATCTGAACACTTCCCTCTACGCGGATTGCTCTTCGCGTCTACGACTGTGGCGGCGGACCTCCGGGCTAACATACCGTCAAATCTTGCGAGGCGGCCTCTCACAAGTCCGGAAGTTTTGTGGCGGTTGCAAATGCCCAAGACGCTGCTCTCCGGTGTGCCCCCTTCACGGACGGCGCGCGCCCTGCTGGAGGGAAGCGACAGCGTCGGGTCTACGGAGTGGATGTAGCTGTGGGTTTGGCGGATGTTGCTCCGGGTGTCCCTATGGGCGCCCGACACAACCGTGTGGAGAGGTCCATGGTCAAAGCCCGTCCGTGCAAAGTCAAAGGCTAGATCGCGTGGTCAAACGCTATAGGGTTAGGCGGGGACGGGGCAGGGGGGTAGCAATGGGGCCGGTGGCATTGCTACCCCCAAGGCCCCCGCCCCGCCTAACCTCAGAAGCGTTGACCACCGGATCTAGCCCTTGACTTTGCACGGACGGATTTGACCAGGGCCTCTCCACCCGGTTGTATTAGGTCAGCCCATAGGAACACTTTGAGCAACATCCGGCCGCACTCCACAGCAAGATCCCTCCGTAGACCCGACGCGTCTGCTTCTCCAGTGCTTGGCGGCAAGGCCGTCTGTGAGGGGGGGCACACCAGACACGTGTGCGCCTCTTGACATGCCACCACACCACCCCGCATGTATGAGGGGCGTGACGACGCTCCGGTGGCATTGCTACCCCCCAAAGGTGCCCCGCCCCGCTTAACCTCAGAAGCGTTTGACCACGCGATCTAGCCTTTGACTTTGCACGGACGGGCTTTGACCGATGGACCTCCCCACCCGGTTGTGTTAGGTCAGCCCATAGGAACACTCGAGCGACATCCGGGCTGACCCACAAAGAAGATCCCTCCGTAGACCCGACGCGTCGCTTCTCCAAAGCCGGCGGCGGCAGCGCCGTCCGTGAGGGGGGCACACCCCGGAGCCCCAAGACGGGCGTCTACGCATGCATGAACACTTTCACATATGCATCGGGACCCGTGCGATGTTTCGGTGACATAGCTACACCCCGAATCCCCCCACCAACCAGAATTCCTTCCGTGTCGATCGTTTCCCCCCTCCGTGACACGGCGATAGCGACGTTCGTAACGGGGGGCAATCGATATACCATCGGGTATGTTTTTTTAGATAAGGCATAATTATCTTATACAAAAACAAAAACTAAAATAAAGTAAAAATAACAAAACAGAGTAAAAATAAAAAATAAAGTAAAATACGATATCCGACGGCCAGGCCGTCAGCATATCTGCGGCACACACGGAGGTTGTCCCACGGATCGCTGACGTGGCGTGGATCGCCGGCGTGGCGAGAGGGGTTATGCGGCACGGCTTCGCCGTAGGCATACCGCCATCGATATGCCGACGACCGCCAAGCATCGCCCGTCGGCGAGGGTCAACGCCTTCAAATGGTCACGACCGGGCAGGTGGGCCACGGCTATGCCGACGGCCTGCCCTATGCCGACGAGCCCGTGAGGCGCACCTCGGGTGGTCCCGACGGCCTGGTCTATGCCGACGGCCCCGTCGACATAAATGGATGTATGCCGACGGCTTTTTATGCCTCTACCTTTCCTTCGCCGTCGGCATAGGTCAATAGATGCCGACGGGGGCCGTCGGCATAGATTTGGCCGTCGGCAACCCCAGTTTTTCTGGTAGTGGTAGGTTTATAACGGACAGAAGGAGCAGGTCAAGAACGGAAGCTGTCGCGGCCAGCGAGCTATCGGGTTGTAGTTCTCGTAGCACATCACGATGGAGGGGCTCGTGCTGCTGGGAGATTCAAAATTGGGCATCATGAATCAGGACGAATTAAAGCTGGGCATCAAAATTAGGAACACATGGGTCAATAGATTATAGGAAAAATTGAACTCTTTGTGAGCAAACGAAAATATTACCTGCAAATAATCCACCACAAATAAAACATATCCTCCTTGTTGGAGGCGACCTCACCAATCAAACATATCCTCATTTAAATTCAGTCATTCACATCAATATAATGATATAAAACCTTTAACTGCATTCTGAACTCCTGAACATGATATCAATGATAATTTGGTACTCGAAAAGTGTTCTACTATCTTGGGAAAAGGTCAGGGAAAAATATAAAAAGAATACCATGGGTATGATGCTTTGTCCTGATATAGCAAAACATATTGATCTCCACGGCAGCATCTATCTTGGATTACCATCACTATAAGATACCAAAATCAATTCATCAAGCAAACTATAACTGAACCATATATCTAATGCCTAATGGCAATGCCAAACCTGGAGGTGGGAGCCGCTAATCTTAATATCATGGATGGATCAATTAAGGGTGAAGAAGCCTGTCCTTTCACTGAAACCAATCAAGCGCTCTCCATCGTGAAAGAGCCGTCAGCTGGGACTCTCATTAACACGCAAGCCTGGGAAGGGAGGAAAAGAGATCACAGAAGAATTTCACCCAAGGCATGATCAGGATAGCAGCACACAACGGTGAGCAAATTAGGAGTCAGTATGGCCGATCCGTCTCGCTGATACTATAAGCACGATGGATCCGACTATAGAAGGCAGCGGCAGCCACACAAACTTGCGACGTTTGGAGGTATGGATCGTCATGGCAGATCAGAGGAGAAATCAGCGGTGCCAATGACGTGAACAGAGGTTGTGTGCGCCTCCCGCAGTACACGAAGCGAGAGGAGGAAGGGAGAAATCAGTGGTGCCAATGACGTGAAGAGAGGTTGTGTGCGCTTCCCGCAGTACACGAAGCGAGAGGAGGAAGGCAGAAGGGTCACCGAGATACAGCCTAATACAGAAAAAACAAAAACAAAATAGATCAGCTAAATAGAATTTCTATCTGATACGTTTTGAAAGGATTGGAGTGACGTACGTTTTAAAAGGGTTGGAGGTCGGAGGTGACGTGATCAAGTTAATCCTTTCCTCTTTTTTTTAGGGTGAGTTAGTCCTTTCCTTTGAAAGGATTGGGGATGACCTGAAGTTATTCCCATGCGTTCCAAATCTCCCTTACATAAGTAGGCGCCTTATTTTTTTTTTGTATGATTGACCTGGAAAAATTCCGGAAGATCTACACTGTAATAACTCGGCCCCACCAGATTAACGGTTCATAATTACAGATTAACGTGGTAATATCTTGGGAGTCTGTAATTAGTATAGAGAAGAGAAGATGAGTCCACCATACCTTCCTATATGCGGTATCTACCTACCGTTCCAAGAAAATTTGTATGTGCCAAACTCCAAACCTTTAAATGAAATTCTGTTTTATATGCTCGAGCAGCTCATGTTTCAAGTAGGGCTGTCTGTATCTTCCATGCTAGGTGGGTTATTCTCAAGAGGAGTGGACTCCGCTCCTCATTCACGAGAAAATGGCCGGTAACCGGGATGCCCAGTCCCATGATCAAAAAGACCAAAGTAAATCAATATAATTAAACAAAACTTCCCCAGTGCTGTTGTTAGTTGGAGGCACCCGTTGTTTCGAGCAAGCCATGGATTGATGCTTGCTGGTGGTGGGGGAATATAAACTTTTACCATTCTGTTTGTAACCGCCTATAATGTATATAGTATGAAAGATATCGCCATCTCATAGTTGTTGCGTTGACAGTGAAAGTATGTTGCTCAAAATGTTATTCATCTCTATTTAAAAAATCGAGCTCTGACACCTCTACAAATCCTTACTTCCCTCTGCGAAGGGCCTATCTATTTACTTTTATGTTGAGTCATCATCCCTCTTATTAAAAAGCACCCGCTGGAGAGCACACTGCCATTTGCATTCATTACTATTAGTTTATATTGGGTATGACTTGACTGGATCTCTTTTACCATGAATTACAATGTTTAGTCAGTCCTTGGTCTTTAAAGGTGCTCTGCATTTATGTTTTGCGGTCTCAGAAAGGGCTAGCGAGATACCATCTTGTTATATCATATTATGATTGTTTTGAGAAAGTGTTATCATCCGAGTTTTATTATTGTTGCTCGCTAGCTGATTATGCCATTGATATGAGTAAATGTGAGACCTAAGTGTTATTGTGAATATGGTTAGTTCATAACCTTTGCTGAAAACTTGAATGCTGGCTTTACATATTTACAACAACAAGAGCAAATAGAGTTTGTAAAAGTTTTTCTTTATCACTTTCAGTTTATCAACTGAATTGCTTGAGGACAAGCAAAGGTTTAAGTTTGGGGGAGTTGATACGTCTCCAACGTATCTACTTTTCCAAACACTTTGGCCCTTTTTTTGTACTCTAACTTGCATGATTTGAATAAAACTAACCCGAACTGACGCTGTTCTGCCATGGTGTTGTTTATTATGCAGAAAACAAAAGTTCTCGGAATGACCTGAAAATCCACGAAGATAACTTTTGGAAAATATAATAAATACTGGCAAAAGAATCAAGGCCAGGGGCCCACACCCTGTCCACGAGGGTGGGGGCGCGCCCTCCCCCCCTGGGCGCGCCCCCTGTCTCGTGGGCCCCCTGAGCTCCACCGACCTCAACTCCAACTCCATATATTCCGTTTCGCGGAGAAAATAATCAGAGAGAAAATTTCATCACGTTTTACGATATGGAGCCGCCGCCAAGCCCTAATCTCTCTTGGGAGGGCTGATCTGGAGTCCGTTCGGGGCTCCGGAGAGGGGGATTCGTCGCCGTCGTCATCATCAACCATCCTCTATCACCAATTTCATGATGCTCACCGTCGTGCCTGAGTAATTCCATCGTAGGCTTGCTGGACGGTGATGGGTTGGATGAGATTTACCATGTAATCAAGTTATTTTGTTAGGGTTTCGTCCCTAGTATCCACTATGTTCTGAGATTGATGTTGCTATGACTTTGCTATGCTTAATGCTTGTCACTAGGGCCCGAGTGCCATGATTTCAGATCTGAACCTATTATGTTTTCATGAATATATGTGAGTACTTGATCCTATCTTGCAAGTCTATAGTCACCTATTATGAGTTATGATCCGACAACACCGAAGTGACATTAATTGGGATACTTCTCGGTGATGATCATAGTTTGAGGAGTTCATGTATTCACTATGTGCTAATGCTTTGTTCCGGTTCTCTATTAAAAGGAGGCCTTAATATCCCTTAGTTTCCACTAGGACCCCGCTGCCACGGGAGGGTAGGACAAAAGATGTCATGCAAGTTCTTTTCCATAAGCATATATGACTATCTTCAGAATACATGCCTACATTACATTGATGAACTGGAGCTAGTTCTGTGTCACCCTATGTTATAGCTATTATATGAGGAATCGCATCCGACATAATTATCCATCACTGATCCAATGCCTACGAGCTTTTCACATATTGTGCTCCGCTTATTTACTTTTCCATTGTTACCGTTACAATTACTACAAAACTGCTATCTTTACTTTTGCCACTGGTACCATTACTATCATACTACTTTGCTACTAAATACTTGCTGCAGATAATAAGTTATCCAGGTGTGGTTGAATTGACAACTCAACTGCTAATACTTAAAAATATTCTTTGGCTCGCCTTGTGTCGAATCAATAAATTTGGATTGAATACTCTATCCTCGAAAGCTGTTGCAATCCCCTACACTTGTGGGTTATCATGCATGCATGCAATCAATAAGAGGAAATCCTGAATCATAGTACATAATATGCATCGTCTCAAATAATATATAATCTCGAATACATCGTCTCGAATATTATATATCGAATACATCACTAGCTAGCTAGCTAATAAGATCGAATACTACAGAATAATCTAGGCCACTCGCGGTTCCAGAGGCGCGGGCGGTGGACACCCAAAGAGAAGGAACCATCACAGGATCATAGCTCCGGTCATCTCCCCAAAATACCCTGCCAGGTATTGGAGAACCCGACGTCCATAGCAACCATGTAGCGACGGACGTGCTCGTCCTCCTCCCTGACAAGGCGACACACCACCTCCGGCGGGGACGGCTCCCTCCGCACCGAAAGTGGGTCGACGACAGGACCCGGGTTCCTCACCAAGCGGACAGCCCGACGGAGCCCAGTCCCGGACATGGGTCCTCTGAAGCAGGACGTTGATACGTCTCCAACGTATCTATAATTTTTTATTGTTCCATGCTATTATATTACCCGTTTTGGATGTTTATGGGCTTTACTTTACACATTTAAATCATTTTTAGGACTAACCTACTAACCGGAGGCCCACCCCGTATTGCTGTTTTTTTGCCTATTTCGGTGTTTCGAAGAAAAAGAATATCAAACGGAGTCCAAACGGAATGAAACCTTCGGAAGCGTGATTTTTGGAACGAACGTGATCCAGAGCACTTGGAGTGCAAGTCAAGAAGCAGCCGAGGCGGCCACGAGGGTGGAAGGCGCCCCCTCCCTACTGGGCGCGCCCCTATCTCGTGGGCCCCTCGGGAATCCACTGACGTACTTCTTCCTCCTATATATACCCACGTACCCCAAGAACATCAGAGGCGACCACAAAAACCTAGTTTCACCGCCGTAACCTTCTGTATCCGCGAGATCCCATCTTGGAGCCTTGGCGCGCTCCACGGAGGGGGGAATCGACCACGAAGGGCTTCTACATCAACACCATAGCCTCTCCGATGAGTTGTGAATAGTTTACCACAGACCTTCGGGTCCATAGTTATTAGCTAGATGGCTTCTTCTCTCTCTTTGGATCTCAATACCATGTTCTCCTTGATCTTCTTGGAGATCTATTTAATGTATCTCTTTTTGCGGTGTGTTTGTCGAGATCCGATGAATTGTGGGTTTATGATCAAGTTAATCTATGAGAAATATTTGAATCTCCTCTGAATTCTTTTATGTGGTGTGATTAAGTTATCTTTGCAAGTCTCTTCGAATTATCAGTTTGGTTTGGCCTATTAGATTGATCTTTCTTGCAATGGGAGAAGTGCTTAGCTTTGGGTTCAATCTTATGTGTCCTTTCCCAAAGGACAGCAGGGGCAGCAAGGCACGTATTGTATTGTTGCCATCAAGGATAAAAAAGATGGGGTTTATATCATATTGCATGAGTTTATCCCTCTACATCATGTCATCTTTCTTAATGTGTTACTCTGTTCTTTATGAACTTAATACTCTAGATACATGCTGGATAGCGGTCGATGTGTGGAGTAATAGTAGTAGATGCAAGCAGGAGTCGGTCTACTTGTCACGGACGTGATGCCTATATACATGATCATGCGTAGATAATCTCATAATTATTCGCTTTTCTATCAATTGCTCGACAGTAATTTGTTCACCCACCGCAATACTTATGCTATCTTGAGAGAAGCCACTAGTGAAACCTATGGCCCCCGGGTCTATCTTTTATCATATAAGCTTTCAATCTACTTTTATTTGCATCTTTACTTTTCCAATCTATATTACAAAATACCAAAAATATATTAATCTTATCATATTATCTCTATCAGATCTCACTTTCGCAAGTGGCCGTGAAGGGATTGACAACCCCTTTATTGCGTTGGTTGCGAGTTCTTTGTTTGTTTGTGTAGGTGCGTGGGACTTTTGAGGAGCCTCCTACTGGATTGATACCTTAGTTCTCAAAAACTGAGGGAAATACTTACGCTACTTATGTTGCATGACCCTTTCCTCTTCAAGGAAAACCAACGCAAGCTCAAGACGTAGCAAGAAGGATTTCTGGCGCCGTTGCCGGGGAGGTATTCGCTCAAGTCAAGACATACCAAGTACCCATCACAAACTCATTCCCTCGCATTTACATTATTTGCCATTTGCCTCTCGTTTTCTTCTCCCCCACTTCACCCTTGCCGTTTTATTCGCCCTCTCTTTCCCAATCTCCTCTCTCTTTTCCGTTCGCCTTCCTGTTGCCATGGCCGAATCAAAAAGAACTAAGGGTCCTTTCTAGGGTTCTAGTACCTTGGATAACCCCTCTATCCTCTCTAAGCTCATAAATAATGATGCTATGAAAAGACCCACCGGGGTCAACAATGAGAGCTTTAATTTTGATGAAGATGACCCTGGAATTTTTCGCTATTTGCTTGATGAGTCTTTAAAAGATGCTTGGGATAGGTTATTAAGGATTCGGGCTAGCTATGTGACACAATATCAAATTGAAGTTTACCTAAAAAGTTTCTATGTTAGATTACCCGCTTCTTTCAAGCAAGTTCTAGATTCTATTTTTGAAGAAGGTTTTCTTAAGGGGGATGCTATAGATACCTATGAAAAAATAAAAACTATATTTGGGCACCCTATGAATGATAAGGTTGAATCTACCACTCTCTTATGCTTTTATCAAAATGAAATTATCAAGGAAACGACGGGGACGGTGACGGCACGGGACGGGGGCGGTGACGGCACGGGACGGGGGCGGGGAGAACTGACGAATTTTTTTGAAGTGTTTTCTTATATAGAACCTACCTTTAGTACCGGTTGGAGCCACAAACCGGTACTAAAGGTCTGTTTTGGCCAGGCGAAGCGGCAGGAAGCGCACCCTTTAGTACTGGGTGGTGGCTACAACCGGTACTAAAGGCACCCCCTTTAGTACCGATTGTAGCCACCACCCGGTACTAAAGGGGGTGCACTCGCTCCAGGCGGTGCACAAGTTTAATCCCACCTTGCTAGTCGAGGAGCGCCGAGGCTAGTTTATAAGCCCCGTTGCGGGCACTGCATTGAGCTCCTCTCCAATGCAGGCCTTCTGGGCCTACCTCTTCTACTCGCCTGTTGGGCCTCTTTGGCTAGCGGCCTCAGATCCGGCCCAACTACAGGTTGGGTTTCTAGTCGTATGCAGGCCGCTGTGACCTAGTAGGTGGGCTTTTTTTATTTAGTTTTTGTCTCAACAAAAAATTAGTTTTTTTTTCTTTTCTACTTTATTTATTTTCATTTATTTATTTCTGAATATTTTTTCTTTAGGCACAAAAATTACAAACTTTCTGTTAGTGCGAGTAGTTTTCAAATTTGAATAGTTTAACTTTTTTTAATTTAGTTTTTGTCTCAACAAAAATTTAGTTTTTTTTTCTTTTCTACTTTATTTATTTTCATTTATTTATTTCTGAATATTTTTTCTATAGTTACAAAAAATTACAAAGTTTCTGTTAGTGCCAGTAGTTTTCAAATTCGAATAGTTTAAATTTGAATTATTTGACGAACTAATTTGTAGACGAAGTGCATCCAGTTTTTGCACATAAAATTTCTTCGCATTTCAAATACCAAAACACAGAAGTACCCTAACTATTACAAAGATTCCCTCCGGTTTGTTCGAAGCGGCACTTTCCAGATATATAAGTCTGGAAAGTCACTATAGAAGAAAGTGATGACGGTGAAGCCTATCACATGCTAGTGTGGGATCTTTGGGTGTGAAACTTTTTCTCCGCGTGTGTCCCTTTGCGCCGTAACCATGGACAATCTTCATCATTTAACTGGATGCTCGGATCAATATTCACTTGGAACGGAGCAATTTCATCAAACTTTTCATAATCTTCTGACATGTCTGTCTTGTCATCCACTCTCACGATGTTTCTTTTCCCTGAAAGAACTATGTGGCGCTTTGGCTCATCGTATGATCCATTCGCTTCCTTATCTTTTCTTTATCTCGGCCTGGTAGACATGTCTTTCACATAGAAAACATGTGCCACATCATTGACTAGGACGAATGGTTCGTCTGCATACGAAAGATTGTTGAGATCCACTGTTGTCATTCCGTACTGCGGGTCTTCCGTTACCCCGCCTCGTGTCATATTGACCCATTTGCACCGAAACAAAGGGACCTTCAAACCACCTCCATAGTTAAGTTCACATATGTCCTCTATGTAACCATAATATGTTTCCTTTCCCGTGTTGGTTGTTGCATCAAAGCGGACACCACTGTTTTGGTTGGTGCTCTTCTTATCTTGGGCGATCGTAAAATGTATTCCCATTTATCTCGCACTTTGAAAGTCATTATATTCAAGATTGTAACGGGACAGCAAGTACAGGTCATCTTCAATATCGCCATCATGCATGGCACGTGTTCGCAACCAACCGACGAAAGTCCTTGTTTGTTCACGTGTAATCCAATCGCCGATCGCTCCGGTGTTTGGAGTGTAGAAAATTCTTGTGTTCCTCCATATACGGAGCCACCAAGGCGGAATTCTGTAGAACTGTAGTGTGCTTCAGTGAGAGAATGCACGCCCATACATATTATTTGATCTCCTCCTAGCGTGTTTTTCCATCCAGTCTGCCCTTATGCGCGATTCAGAACACCAATCGCTTAAGGTCGAATAAAGTCAATACAAAACTCAATGACCTCCTCATTTTCATGGCCCTTCGAGATGCTTCCTTCTGGCCTAGCACAATTATGAACATATTTCTTCAAGACTCCCATATGAACCTCTCAAAGGGGAACATATTGTGTAGAAATACATGACCCAAAACGTTAATCTCTTCGCAAAGGTGAACTAGGACGTGCGTCATGATGTTGAAGAAGTATGGTGGGAACACCAACTCGATACTGACAAGACATTGCACCAAATCATTCTGTAACCTTGGTATATTTTCTGGATCGATTACCTTCTGAGAGATTGCATTGAGGAATGCACATAGTTTCACAATGGCTGATCAAATGTTTTCCGGTAGAAGCCTCCTCAATGCAACCGGAAGCAGTTGCGTCATAATCACGTGGCAGTCATGAGACTTTACGTTCTGGAACTTTTTCTCTGCCATATTTATTATTCCCTTTATATTCGACGAGAAGCCAGACAGTACCTTCAAACTGAGCAGGCATTCAAAGAAGATTTCCCTCTCTTCTTTGGTAAGAGCGTAGCTGGCCTGACCCTGATGTATGCCGTCTTTTCCGTGCATACGTTGTTGGTCCTCCCGTGCCTCCGGTGTATCTTTTGTCTTCCCATACACGCCCAAGAAGCCAAGCAGGGTCACACAAAGGTTCTTCGGCACGTGCATCACGTCGATTGCGGAGCGGACCTCTAGGTCTTTCCAATAGGGCAGGTCCCAAAATATAGATTTCTTCTTCCACATGGGTGCACGTCCGTAAGCGTTCTTCGAAACAGGTTGTCCTCCAGGACCCTTTCCAAAGATTACCTTCAAATTCTTGACCATATCATGTACATCAGCACCAGTACGGTGGCGAGGCTTCGTCCGGTGATCCGCCTCACCCTTTGAAATGCTTTCCTTTCTTTCTTATGGGATGCCTGCTCGGAAGAAATCGACGATGTCCCAGGTACACATTCTTCCTACAACTATCCAAATATATACTGTCGGTATCATCCAAACAGTGCATGCATCCGCGGAATCCCTTGTTTGTCTGTCTTGAAAGGTTACTGAGAGCAGGCCAATCATTGATGGTCACGAACAACAACGTCTTTAGGTCAAATTCTTCCTGTTTGTGCTCATCCCACGCACGTACACCTTTTCCATTCCATAGCTATAATAGTTGTTCAACTAATGGCCTTAGGTACACATCAATGTCGTTGTCGGGTGGCTTAGGGCCTTGGATGAGCACTGGCATTATAATGAACTTCCGCTTCATGCACAACCAAGGAGGAAGGTTATACAAACATAGAGTCACAGGCCACGTGCTATGGTTGCTGCTCTGCTCCCCAAAAGGATTAATGCCATCTGCACTTAGACCAAACCATACGTTCCTTGGGTCACATGCAAACTCCTCCATGTACTTTCTCTCGATTTTTCTCCACTGCGACCCGTCAGCGGGTACTCTCAACTTTCTGTCTTTCTTACGGCCTTCTCCGTGCCATCGCATCGCCTTGGCATGCTCTTTGTTTTGGAACAAACGTTTCAACCGTGGTATTATAGGAGCATACCACATCACCTTCGCAGGAATCTTCTTCCTGGGGCGCTAGCCCTCGACATCACCAGGGTCATCGCGGCTGATCTTATAGCGCAATGCACTGCATATCGGGCACGCGTTCAAATCCTCGTACTCACTGCGGTAGAGGACGCAGTCATTTGGGCATGCATGTATCTTCTGCACCTCCAAACCTAGAGGGCAGACAGCCTTCTTCGCTCCGTACGTACTCTCAGGCAATTCGTTGTCCTTTGAAAGCATATTCTTTATCATTACCAGCAACTTTCCAAATCCCTTGTCAGATACACCATTCTTTGCCTTCCATTGCAGCAATTCCAGTGTGGTGCCCATCTTTTTCATGTCACCTTCGCAATTCAGGTACAACAATTTCTTGTGATTCTCTAACATGCGCTGCAACTTCTTCTTCTCTTTTTCACTTGCGCAGTTTATCTTTGCATCGGCAATGGCCCGACCTAGATCATCAGGGGGCTCATCTGATGCCTCTTCTTCAGCTTCTTCTCGCATGGCCGGCTCAGCTTCTTCTCCCATTGTTGTATCATCGTATTCAGGGAACCCATGGCCAGGATAGCTATCGTCGTCCTCTTCTTCTTCATTGTCTTCCATCATAACCCCTCTTTCTCCGTGCTTGGTCCAAACATTATAGTGGGGCATGAAACTCGGACTCAAACAGGTGGACGTGAATGGTTCTTGAGTTAGAGTAATTGTGACCATTCTTACAGCCAGCACATCGACAAGGTATAAAACCATCTGCCTGCTTGTTTGCCTGAGCCGCAATCAGAAAAGTATGCACACCATCAATGAACTGGGGAGAGGATCGGTCATCGTACATCCATTGCCGGCGCATCTTCATTACACACCACCAAATAGACCAAATTAATACAAGTTCATACATAAAGTTCATACAACACTTAAATGCAACATACAAATAACTCTCTAGCTAAAGCACTTAAATGCAACAACAAATGCGATCAAGATCGCAACTAAGGTAACAATTGATCCAACAACATAATAATACCAAGTCACACTATCAATGGCATATTTTCTAATCTTTCTAATCTTCAACAGCATTTTCTCCATCTTGATCTTGTGATCATCGACGACATCGGCAACATGCAACTCTAATTCCATATTCTCCCCCTCAATTCCTTTCAAATTTTCTTTCAAATACTTGTTTTCTCTTTCAACTAAATTTAACCTCTCGACAATAGGGTCGATTGAAATTTCTGGTTCACATACCTCCTAGATAAAAATATCTGTGTCAACTTGATGGGCACAATTTGCCATAAACACGAAATGCAACAAATAGTTTTAAAAAAGAATATACCACATCCGAATCATAACACGGACGAGGGCCGACGGGGACGGATATCAAAACCATGGCACTATGTATAACAAACAACGTACGGGTAAGATAATTATACAAGTAACTATATATCTAAATCACACAAACATGAATTTTTTTATATAAAAAGATAAGAACAAGAGGCTCACCACAAGGTGATGCCGGCGACGGGTCGGTGCGGACGATCGACGGTGGTTACGACGGAGACGGGAAGGCACTACGTAAACCACACCTACATATGCAAACTAAGAGTTATTTTAAGCTCAAATTGCATATAAATCAAATATACTACCACATATAATTCCTCCCAAAATACTAAAACCCACAAATTAATCACTATATAAAGCATTGCAAGAGCTAATCTAGCAATGAGAGATGAAAGGACAAAGTTGCTAACCTTTGTGATCACTTGAATGGATGAGAGGCCTTCAAATCTTGACAACATTTGAGCAAAATGTGTGATGAGCTCGAGGGGAGGAAGAGGAAGAACAGAGAGGAGGAGAGGGGAAAGGGGGGAGAACAGAGTGAGCTGGACGAAGGGTTTATATGCAGGATGACCTACAGTACCGGTTCGTGGCAAGAACCGCTACTAAAAGTGCTGGACGGCCCCAGTCTGACAACATCCTGCCACCACACCCTTTAGTACCGGTTCGTGGCACGAACCGGTGCTAAAGGTTCCGCACGAACCGGTACTAAAGAGAGCAGCCCGCCTAGCCGTTGGAACCGGCACTAATGGTCACATTAGTGCCGGCTCAATTTCAAACCGGGACTAATGAGCTACACATTAGACCCTTTTTCTACTAGTGAACCTTGCTGCAATGCAAGGATAATCTTGCCAAAGTGGGGGCTCTATTTCCTGTGAAAAAAATCCACCCTAGTTTAACTGTTCTAGTTTAGATTACTTATATTGACAGTTGCATAGTTGATGTTGAGGGAAAAAAGAAGACATCATAACACATGTTGTGTGTGTGCGCGCGTTCAATTTTGTGCTTGCATTAGGAACATGCATATTAGAAATGTGCAGAGTTATACCTATCCGTAAAGTAATTGTTAATCTGGACGGATTTTGGAAACCAGAAATATATGTGTAAATCCGGTGTCAAACTGGATCCAACAAAAACTCTGAATCCTTTCATGATAGTCTTGATGTTCTGAAAGTCCCTACCAGAGAATAACAATTGTTGGAAACAAAAACATATATGGTTCTATATATGAAAATATGCTATAGAAAATGCACATGAGAGAATGAAACCTGATTGTTCAACAACACATAGTTTTCATGATTTCCTTGGATCAATCATGTCCAACAACACATAGTTTTTATCTCGCCCTTGGATCAATTAAATTGCTCACTGCTAAATTTTTTCATCAGTACATGAACGTCAGGATAGAAACGAGGGGGGGGGGGAGGAGGCATAAGAGTACACGTACAAATTCTAACCTGGGCATTAGCCATTGGAGATCGTAAACTATAGGACTCCTTCAGCCAATCGAGTAGACCAAGTCGCCAATCCACACACTGACACCACCCGCGTCAAATTGGGAAGAAAAATATAACAACAATTCAGAATACATAGTTCGCAACCCCTTTCTGCCTTAGAACATCCAATTTGTGTACATAATCTCAAACTTGTAGCAGTAAGTCACACCGAACTCGGTGGAATAACAGGAATCGGAGAATTGGGGGTAGAAGGTTTCCTAAATTCCATGCAGAAAGAATTGGGGGGGAGAGAGAGAGATGAGGTAGGAGAGAGGGGAGACTGGCAGAACACACAAGATGGAGTGGCACCGGAGCGTCAACCATGGCTGCCGGAGAGGTAGAGGCTATCTTGGAATTTAGGAACCAAGGAAGAGGAGTGGGGGTACGAACAGTCGAATGACACACAACCGAGACTATATGGACGCATGTGGAGCGAAGTAAGAACACTGAGCGACATGGTAACTGACTTGACATAATCGGCCTAGTCAGTTAGCGCATACTATCAATTGCCATTAAAGTCATGTAGCAACAATGATTCATTTTCTCAATCGCCAGCGAGTGGACTCCAATCGACAGGAGATGCGCTGCCTCATTTAGCGCGCCCAAGGCGTTGCCGGACGAGTCGATCTTGTCAAGCCCCTCTCAATGCTTTACCTTGTACAAGTGCTAAGACAGTTATGTAGGCAAATCTGATGTGGCAAGGTAATTAAGAGAAGAGAGATGAGTGTGGTGACCCCAGAAAGAAACAATGCTAAACGCGAGAACCTAAGCAAAAGACTTAAATGGAAGAATCCCATCAATGCATGAAGAACTTTAGTTGCAAAACCATCAAATGAAGGATGCTTAGCACCAACAAGTTAAGCACCTATGCATTGGGGGCTTTAGTTGCTAAAGTTATTGCTTAGCACCTCATATAAGCACCAATGTATTGGAAGTAGCCTCACTCGCTTCGAATGGACCTCGTCGCCCTCTCACTCTCCCCGCCCAGTAGCATCGCACGACCTGCAAGGGCCGGGTCGCTGGTCTCTCGCCCTGCGAGGCATGCGGCTGCGGCTGTGGGTTGAGCGTGTGTTGATGCGTGCCCTGTTTTTCATGTGCAAAGCAACGCTGAGAACGGATGACATATAACACTTAAAAAGCCCAGTCAGCCCAAATTAACAGAAGATCGACGAATTTGTTATGGGAGTAGCGGCCCAGTCCATGTAGCACAAGGGAAGAGATCGTCTTTTTAGGACGCCCGCACTATTACAACAGGTCGGAGTACTCCAACAGGTCGTGGTTCGAACCCAACACATCTCACTGACCCAATTCATTTATAGTTTATGGATGACATATACAACACTTAAAAACCCCTTGAAGCTCTTGCATGTCGAGAGGCTGTATCACTGCCCGAGGATTTGCATGTGAATAACATTAGTATTGCAACCAACTGTCCGAGGCTGGTCATAGTGGGGAGTAACTTAGACTAGTGTCATATGCATGACAATAGTCTAAGTTAGTACATTTATAATGCAAAGTAACATAATAGTAGTATCATGGATGGCTTCATTTATTAACTTGTAGACTCATCTTGTCTCGGGAAGCGCTATGTTACAGTAACATATCATGTTACCACCTCTCATTTAACTACTTGCCACGTAAACAAAATTTTCTTGAAATGCGCTATATTACTACCTAAGTTACTCTCACTATGACTAGCCTGGAAGTCATTAATGAGCGTCATGAGTCCGTTCATCGGGTCCTTACTACATGATCCTAAATGATATCCGGGATAAAGCTACGACCCTCCCGAAGTGCTCCTTCAGCTACGAACAGCGCGAATGTAATGTCGAGCCTCATACACTAGTTAGGATTGCAACTAGTTTAGATGTGGGGAGGCATGTCTGGCTAGGTGATCCCCCTGCTCACCTTTGTATCTCTCAGAACATTGATCTTTGAATAAAGAGCGCTGTTACACAAAAAAAAAATTCTCACTGGTCCAATTCATTTATAGTTTACACTGACAGCACCGACGCCACGTGGAGGCGAACTTGTCGCAGCGGCGCCGAACAGGACCGCAGTGACGAGGCAGGGGCCACCAGGCGGCACGCACACGTACACCGCCTACGTGTCACCCGTCCCGGCGCAGAGCGGCACGTGTCACCAGCAACCCGCCCTCAATCCACTACGACCAGCACAGCACCGCTCCACCCCCGACCCGCCTGTCCGTTCCCCTCTTCCCTCTCCCATGGACGACCTCTCGCCGCGCCTGGGGATGGCCGAATCCGACGCGGCGGACGGCAAGATGGCCAACGGCGAGGTCTCCGACGACGGCCGCGCCGTCGAGGTCTCCGGCGGCGGCGAGGACACCCTCCCCGCGGTGCTCCGCGGCTTCGTGGACGGCGTCTGGCCGCCGCCCGGCGACGGCGGGGATCCGCTCCTGCGGCGCCTCCGCGCGGCGACCTGCGAGGCCGCGCCGCGGCTGCGGGACGCCTCCAGGAACTCGGCCCGCGACCTGCTCGCCTGGACCAAGCAGGGCAGCGGCCTCCGCGCCATCCTCGTCATCTCGGTGAGCCTGCCCCTGCGCGCCCCCTGCTTTCCTTTTCCGATTCGTCCCAGACACTGCTTAACACCGTAGCAACTGATGCGCTGGAGGTCCTAGAAATGTTATACAATCTAGGGAAATTTTGTGTGAAAAATTTGTTGGATGCAGTATTAGAGAATGGATTAATTGTCATGTGAAATCCATCTATCAGTGCTCATATGAAATTCATCAATCTGTGCTCAGTACCACCAATTTGTACTTGGTCATTCTTGAAAACATGGTAGATTTATATACCGATATCGATATGGTGTGTAAGCCCATCAATGTTGTATGTAGGAATCATTTTAGGTATGGCATATACCGTCTGTTTGTCTACTTGATATGCCATAATCCCATCGATGTTGGATCATCATTTATGGTCATAATAGAATATTAGACCCGCACAGATAATTAATCACCTTTTCATCCGTTGCAGGTCGGAACAATCACGATGATATCACTGACTGGCCTGCTGATTTTCATGTCCTTCCTGCTGGTTGCGACCGCTAATGCCATTATCGTTTCAGTTCTTATGTCCTTGGCAGCTGCTGGAGGATTCCTGGCTTTGTTCTTTGCTTGCTTAGTGGCAGTGTATGTCGGAGCAGTATCAATTGCCATATTCGTCATTTCGGCCACTGTTATCTCTGCAATTGTTGGAGTCATGATTGCTACTGGTATGCCATCTCTCGGTCGCTTTGTTTTTCCTGAAGACACAATAACAAATAAATTACTTGAGGTTTCAATGCTTGTATTGTTGTATGCAAATTTAAGGGGCATAAGGATCATTAGTTCGGCAGCAGTTGAAGTGCTTGTTATTATGTTGTTATGCAAACTACCTTCAGTCCTTGCAGTGATAGTAGTTTCCTTCAAATAGCCACCTGACACATCACCATTATGAAGAGTATGTATATCTTGGACTAGCAAAATCTCTCTTATACTGGTGATATTCTCAACCACCTTGTCATCACAAAACCAGTGAGCTATGTATTGAAAGTATTCTTTATCTGTAGATTTAGATAGTGTTAGTGCACTGGGTAACTTTGCGGCTGGATTATCTCTATTCATACTGTCCCAAGCCCGGGTAAAGGAGGAGGGTTGTGATAGGCCTGGCGAGCCAACGTAAAAACTAGCCAGTCCCATGGGTATGAAACCCATTTGAGCGAGAGTAGTAATAGGATGGGTGACCTCCTGGGAAGTCCTCGTGAAAGGGTTTCATATATAAGGGTTGTGATAGGCTTGGCGAGCCAACGTAAAAACTAGCCAGTCCTTTGGGTATGGAACCCATTTGGGCGAGAGTAGTACTAGGATGGGTGACCTCCTGGGAAGTCCTCGTGAAAGGGTTTCATATCTAGCCTACCCCAACTTGTTTGGGACAAAAGGCTTAGAAGAAGAAGATACTTCTGCCTGCGTAATTTGACCTGAAACCAGCTTGTATGTGCCCACTAATAAAGTCATTACATTGCCTATGATCTTGCCTTCATGTCCAAGTCGTTTGCATTACTTGTATTTCTGTTATCAAGGAGAACATATAATCTTTATAAAGCAATTCATGATAGCAGGGTATTTTTTCAATCCAATTTACATAACTTCAAAGTGACCTCAAATCAAGGAAGCATGATTTTGTTTTATTTTTTTACATTGTGGTATGTGATTTTTGGTGAATCATTAATACAGAATGTTGTGTTCCTTGAGTGCCTTGTTCTCCAGTTACTAGCTATCTTGCACATGCGATGCTCCTTTTCGCAACATATGATGCATTATCTGAATTGGTCACCAACTAGTGATTGAAAGAATGTTACAAGGTTGACCAAAAAATAGGCCCTTTCATACTTGCTGATGATTATTAGTTTTCCCCAATAGGCACTAAAGTGTGCCATTGAGCTCCTTCCATCCTTGTTGATGATCATAATTTTCTCCAACTGCCATTAAAGTGTGCCATTGAGTACACAAAGGTGGGAAGGGCATGAGACTGGAGAGATGTAGAGGGAGTCATTACCATGTAGCCACATAAAAGGTATTCAGGAACTATTAGAAAACTTCCAAAAAAAATTATAGCCATTCATCAGATTGGATTTGATGGATGGTTATGGTAAGTAGTTCTTTCCATAGATAAAAAGTGACAAGTGTCCCGACACAACTTGTACCTATTTGGTATGTAGATAAAAAAACAGTTAACGTAGCAGCTGGATTATCTCCATCTGTACTCTTGCCTCTGAATTTAGATCAGAAACCGAGATTCTGTTCTTGCATGCTTACTTTTAGTACTGGTTATTACTTTACCTATTTGCCTCCCCGTAAGTGTCCAGTGGACTCGTTGGCATTAACCTGTATTTCTGCAATTAAAATGAACTGGGTGTTATGTTAGTAACCACATCCTCTCTGTAACAGTAATTTATGATAGCAGGTTGTTTTAGTCCACTTGAGCTACTTTGGAGGCTAACTGTTAACAGGGGAAGCGGAAGGAAGTTTTTCATACATTAATTAACTTTTATCGAATCATAATAAACACTCTCGTGTGGCCTTTGACTTTGTTCTGTCTTGCCAACCAGGAATATCATGTAGAATTGTAGAAGCATCTTAACTAGTCTTTGAGACGTAGGCGTGATTTACAAGCGTTAGCTGCTCAAATCAACTTCTCGATAGTTGAGAACCAGGAGTATCATGTAGAATTGTAGAAGCATCTTAACTAGTCCTTGAGACGTAGGGGTGATTTACAACCGTTAGCTGTTCAAATCAACTTCTTCATCGAATTGACAACAAGGAGTATCATGTGGAATTGTAGAAGCATCTTAACCAGTCCTTGAGGCGCAGGGGTTATTTACAATCTTTAACTGTTGAAATCAACTTCTCCATGAAACTTTATGAAAGGGGAGATGTGGCCGGCCACTCATGTGGAATATAGTGTCACTTTTAGGCAGAGATGCGGTCTGCCTATTCCGTGTGAAATATATTGTCAGTTTAAGGCAGAGCTGCAATCAGCCAGTCGTTTGGAATATGTTGCCAAATTATTGTTCCTTTATTGATGCTCCATATCTGGAAAAGTTAGCATAGAATGGTCATGTTGGTTCCGCAGGAATAATATCTCCAATGCAACTTTCACCTCCTAAGGGGTTTTACCAATATCAGCTGCGCTAACGTGATAAAACCTGGTGCAGGTTGGATCGGATTCTTTTGGATGATTTGGTTTGCCGCAAGGAAGAGCCTGGACCTTACCAAGCACTCAATCGGCATGACGACCTCTGCTATGCAGTCGTATTCAGCTTCTGGGAGCGTGGGGCAGAAGCCCACAGACTGACTGAGATGGCAGCAAGTGGTTTAGCTACAGTGCGCCGTCTGTTATCGCGTGCTCTTGCCGCCTCGCTGCCCTGCTGTTGTTGTGTTATATATGCTGCCTAAAGCGTGCCGTATGTGAGTCACCGCTTGTCGAGTAAGTATGTTATTTTCGAGTAGTGGACATGAATCCGTGTATAGTTATCCCGGTCTAGTGTAAGGTACCATGCGCCCCTTAACTTTCGGCATTCTGTTGTAAGCTCATAGTAGTGAATAAGGCAACAATGCAGGCCGTGTCGGCGAGTTCGGCTAGGTTGTGGTGTTGTGCTGTAAATGGAGGCGTCCTCCGTGGCTATGTTGAGGCATATAGAAGAATAAATAAAGACACGGTAGTTGTCAATTTCATTTCAGTGGTAACATGAACATAGTGACCAGCAGCCATAGCATTCACTCCTGGCTGCTTTAACATAGTGACCAGCAGACACATACATATATACACAAGTAGTCCGACCGGTCGATCGAGCAAGGTGGTCTCGGTGGTGCGTGAGACCGATGGGTCGATGATCATGTTAGCGGTCGCGGCCGACGAGGGAGAGGAGGAAGGTCCGGTAGTTGCCGGAGGTCTCGGAGTGGATGGCGTCGGCGAGCGAGCGCTTGTACTTCTTGTGGTACTCGGCCTTGATGTACTGCATGTCCACCTCCGCCCTGGTGACCACCACCCGTATGAGCGTCGTGTCGCTGGTGCCCAGCCCCTTCATCGCCTTGTGCAGCGCCTTGGCGAAGTACCTCGCCGGGCTCTCGGCGCACCGGAGGATGGTCAGCAGCCCGAGCTCGAAGGTGCCCGACGTCTCGCTCTTCACGGCCTTCTCCAGGGAGCGCGCGTAGAGGTGGTGGTAGGCGCCGGCGACGGCGGCCAGGTGCGCCCAGCTGCGCTCGGTGAAGACGCGGATGAATGCGCGCTCGTCGGTGCCCAGCCGCTTCTCGCCGGCGCGGTACAGCTCCCTGGCGTCGCGCGCCGCCGCCGACGGGTCCACCTCGGGGCCCTCGTACCGCGGGACGCCCAGGTACGCCAGCAGGAGCTTCTGGTGGTCGCCGTAGGCGCGCTCGCTGACGTCCTGCTCGAGGTAGCAGCCGAAGCGGGCGCGGTAGGCCTGCTTCATGATCTGGAGCTGCGACGGCGTCCGGGAGCAGATCACCTCCGTGGCGGCGCGCAGGTCGGCGATGTCGCCGTTGAGGGACTGGTTGAGGATGGCGGCGTCGCGGCCCACGGGGTCCAGCACCCACAGCAGCATCGCCCTCTTGTGGTTCCCGCTCAGCTCCGTGGAGAGGCGGTGGTAGAGGTCCTGGTGGTAGATGGCCCGGTACTCCTGCATGATGAGCGCGCGCTGCACCGCGTCCCGGTGCGCCAGGATGTTGATCACCGTCGTGCTGTCGCACCCGAACCCTGCAGCAATAGACCTCGACCTGATGAAGCGAACCGTAGACAGGCTTGTACGACGTATGATTCTATGTGTGTGTGTGCGCGCGCGTGCGTGCGTACCTTTGAAGGCCCTGTGGAGGGCGATGGCGTCGTGGCGCGGGGACGTGAGCACCGGAGGCACGCTCAGGCTCGCCATCCTCGTCGGCGTGCGGCGAGCCTGTGGTCGGAGGAGGCGTGGGCTGCCTGTGCCTGTGACTGCGTGCGTACGGGGCCGGGGGTGAGGGTTTTAAAGCGGGGGACGCTGAGCTTTCCCGTCGATGGATGGCGACGCCGCCGTGCGCATATGGTATGCTGCGTGTGATCGACGCGGGCGCATGCATGGCCGGCGAGGCGACCCCCACCACCATCACAGGAAAATGGGAAGAGAATATATGCCTCCTTATCATTATCAGATACGTACTACTATACAACACTGCTACTATACCCTTGGGTGGTATTCTCTCAAAAAAGGGAAATAAAGTTAGTGTCACGCCACCTCACACTGGGCGGTAATTTACCGTACGGACTCCGGTTGGATGGATGCATCAGGCTCGCGCGCGTGTACATCTAGGTTCACAATTTGACTATTCAAACATCTGTTATACGTGATGAAATCTGTAATGAAAGAATCCAGTGACATGCTTTTGATGGCAGCTAACACATGTTTGGTTAGTCATGTCGACGACATAAAAGCGTGTGTGCACAAGACTAGAGGGGAGTAGCGGGTTGTTCTAGTCCACTTGAGGTACTTTTGAGGCTAACTGTTAGGCTGGCCATAGTGGGAAGTAATTTAGACAAATAACATGCATATGTTACTAGGATGTGTTATGTTACTACCTAAGTTACTCCCACTATGGCTAGCCTTAGTAGAGGAAGCGCGGGGAAAGAAGTTTTTCATACATTACGTTAGTTATTATATATCAAGATTTTTCAAAACAAATTCTAACAACAAATATTTATATAAAAGAAAGATTATCAAACCATAATAGACATTGTCGTGCGGTCTTAGAATTCTTTTCGTCTAGCTAACCAGGAGTATGTATCGTGTAGAAGCATCTTGATTATTCCTTGGAACTTAGGGGTGATTTACAAGCTTTAGTTGTTATTGGCGCATTCGAGCCTCCCACACACCGTTCTAGACCATGCTTGATCCTCGAGTGAGGTGCCTGAAAGTCATACCACTTGCAAACCGAGGTCGAAGACCACCGTTCAGGCTCGGACTGGGACACTAGATCACCATGTTCCTTATACTTGTGACATTAAGGGCCTACATCCCAATCACCATTCCGAACCACATAGTATCCTTCCCGTGGGTCGTGCAGGCACTCGGGCGCGTTTGAAGGTACTCAAGTCTTACTATTTTGCTTTTCAAGTCGTCATCGATTAGCCGGTGGTGTTGCTAGTGAGTAGTGAACTCAAATCAATTTTGTGTCAAGGATGATAGCTCCCGGCTGCTTGGACGAGTTTGTGTGAAACTTGTGCGGGCGGTCCAAGAGAAAAACGACAAGAGAAAAAATGAAAGTGGTATTCACAAAATATATGATAAGGCCAAGTATAAATATACAAGATGACAAAGCATTGTAATGGCAGTGGCACGGTTAACTGTTAGAGATGCTTACTTAGTTACTCTTTCTCCCACGGGGTTGAGGTGTCCGTGGTACTGTGGAGGCTGGGGCGGCGGTGACACAACTCACCGCCTCGTATTCTATATATGATTACAGAAGGCTACGCCCACCTTCTTATCTGAGTTAGGCCTGGCCCTAACATGTTGAAAATTTTGGTTGAAAGGTAAATATTACAATGTGTACTTATTCAATGAATTTCATCAAAATCTCACTAACAGTAAAAATCATGTGCATGGGTAGCAGGTTACTCCATGTGTACGGGAATTAATTTCATGTCAATCGGCGTCTTCGACTCTAGAGCGCAGATAGAATGTCATAACAAACAATCGAAAGTTCCAATCAAGGAGCAGCGTGTAAGTTGATTAGTCTCTACAACATTACAATGTAGGAGCATCGATACTCTACACACCAGTCGTCGCTGCTGTCGGGAGACCTAGATATGGAGTCGCGGAATAAAGGTTGGTGATGGAGCTGTTCCTGCACCGGCATGAGTGAGTGGCGATTAGGATACTAGGGCAATCGGCGTCTTCGACTCTAGAGCGAAGATAGAATGTCATAACAAACAATCAAAAGTTCCAATCAAGGAGCAGCGTGTAAGTTGATTAGTTCCTACAGCATTACAATGTAGGAGCATCGATACTCTACACACTAGTCGTTGCTGCTGTCGGGAGACCTAGATGTGGAGTCGCAGAATAAAGGTTGGTGATGGAGCTGTTCCTGCACCGACATGAGTGAGTGGCGATTAGGATACTAGGGCATTTTAGCATGGAGTCAGGGATGAGAACTTGCACTTTTCCAGTGTCGCCTGCAATGCCTGACGAGTGGCTGCGTCGATTGGAGGGACAACAATGGCAATAGCGAAAATAAATTCATGGCATTGATACTATATGGATCTATGATGTCATAAAATATCAGAAGTAAAATCAATATGTATCTTGAGGAAAAAAAACTAGTTAAGCGATTGTGTTAATAGGTTGATTTTTTTTTTGAAATTTGAACTAACTACTATATGGATAGAGGTGTGTAAGCCATTGTGAAAGGCGCAAACATTACAAGGGGCGAAAATCCAAGCTAAAACAACACAACACTAAAAGTAAGAACGATAAGGAAATTGGATTATGCGGGATCACGCACCAACCAGTCGAGGATCATCTCCAGCATGTTCAAAAGGAATTGTACAACAAATACCATGCTAGGCCACCATTTCGTCTAGCTAACCATAAAAGTATCACGCAAAAGCATCTTAAGTAGTACTTGAAACTTAGGGGTACAAGATTTAGTTTTTCAAATCAACTTCTCCCTGGAATGTTTTAAATGTGTATTAATTAATGACAAATTCGAGCCTCCCATACACCATTCTGGACCATGTTGGATCCTCGAATGAGGCACTGGAAAGTCTTACGACTTGCATTGCGAACCAAGCTTGAAAACCACCATCTAGGTTAGGACATTCGACCCCCTAAGATCCTTATGCTTTTGAAATCGAGGGCCCTTGCATCGCAATCCCCATTCCAAACCACACTGGAAATCTAATGTGGGTCGTGCATGCACTTTAGCGCTTTTGAAGGTAATGAGTTATGACTATTTTGCTTTTCAAATCGTCATCGACTAACTGGTAGCCTTGCTAGTGAGTAGTGAACCTTGATCAATTTGTGTGAGGATGAGAGCTCCAGGCTGCTTGGACGAGTTTTTGTGAAACTTGTGTGGGCGGTCCAAAAGAAAGTGGCACGAAAAAAAAATATGAAATTGATATAAGCAAATTTAAACTAGAAAGGATGTGAGCCTATCTGGCCTCCCAGCGATCCTACGATTTGGGATGTCCCGGGCAGTCGGATGTGGCTCGTTTTCAACAACTCGGCTGGCTTGTCCGTTGGATCTTCGTTGGGTGCTTTCACCACGCGGTAAGTTTTGGGCTTCAATGACAGGCAGGCTCGCCGTAGTTCCTTAGCTGGGTCAGCTTTTCATTTTTGCGACAAAGGGTGAATTTTATTGGCTCAAAATAAAGTATCATGACGAAACAAACACAATGATCACTCCCAGCCTCTGCATAGCTAGGATGTACACAGCCAACATCAACACACGCACACAAAAATACACCAACAAATAGCAAAGTCATACAAGACCAAACCTATGCGTAGGTGAGGAAAAAAAAACCCTGAAGCGATCAAAATCCATAATCGGCAAACTACATCAATGACTATATCCGCACCAACCATGTTATTACACCAAACCAACGACGAGATTCTTCAACAGCAACTCCTTCAGGAAGGGAGCGACGCTCAATAGCCGCCGTAGCCGGATCCAACCACCTAAGGCCAGAATCTAGGTTTTCACCCTGAAAAAATGGTCCGAGCATATTCGAGCAATGCCTTCAACAAGGTAACGACGTAAAAACATCGCCATTCCTAGGCATGACCAACTCGGGTCACCTAGGCTTTCATCCCGGAGCTCGAGACCGGGTGCCTAGTAGAACCACCATCAAGTCACTCAAGTGTTGTCGCCACCACTTTTCTACGAGCCCAGCAGTTACATGCGATGTGTGACCGCCGCCGCTGCACCACCATCCCTCTGCGTCAAGCCGTTGTTCATAGTTTGCATCTCACCGTGATGTCAACCACCGGATCTAGAGGTAGAAACCCTCACGAAGAACTTTCGGTGGCCAGCGCGATCTTTCAGTGGGTCAGCTTTTCATGGGTGACCGTTCCTTACGTGTCGTATGGCAGCAGTTCACACGCCACGTGGCTCCTTGCACGGCTGTTGCGTGGGCATGCTGGAATGACGCACTCACACTCGCCACTGCCGTTAGAGGCAATGACCAGTGGCCCCAGTTGGCGGTTGGTCCCACATGTCTTCGCTGGGTTGGATATCTCTTCCGACGCTGTATTGGAGAAGCTCGTGGCATGCAGGGTGGGCTGACGCATGCGTACTCACCACATGCACACAACGACAGGCAAAAATGCTACACGCACGGAGCTGCAATGGACCCCTTCCAACTTACTGCTAAACTCCCCCGATTTTCATGGGGTGGGTCCCGCTTCACCTCTTCTTTCCAATCACTACTTTCCATGTCAGCACGTCCTGGTAAACGTCTATGAAATTATTCCGTGTGTGTAGCAAAGCTCCACTGGCCCCATGAGTCGATGTATTTTTTGTCTTTCTTCATGTGACCATACGTGAGATTCTATCACGTCGGGGTGGATAGGCCAGTCGGTCGAGAGAGGGGTTCATTGACGGGGACTTCCGTGCTATGACGTGTGGGTCATACATCTGAGTCGAGTTTGAACCAGACTTGTGACACGGTATACACACATGTTTTAATTTTATAAAAAAAACTGTTGGCTAAACAAAGGACCTAGTGGACCATCTACGTGATGCCCTCAAATTCTCATCAATAAGAGGCATGATTGAAATCTCAAGCTATGCTAGAGCTTGCGATAATGACGGAAGTAGCTCTGTCAATAGTACATAAAGTTCTCTTTTCTTCTCAAAACAATTCACATCCAAAATCAACTCACAACTTCACAAAGAAAGATAGACAAATCTAGAGACCGTTCGTGATAACTGCTGAGTCGTGTCTCATGCGTCGTCGACTTTGAATCCGAAATCTGACATGGTAATGGTGTACACATGTCTTATGAATGTTGCTAACTTTTATTGAAAAATTGCAATTGGCTAAACAAAGGACCTAGCGTACCAACTGATTTTACTTAATTGATAACATCCACGACTCCGATTGCAACTTAGCAGCTGTTTGGCCGTCGTCGATCTGTGGTGAGTCGCCACAATTTTTCGACGACTTGTGGCATCGGAGAGCATGTAGCACCCGGTGCTTGAACCGTTCTTCATCTTTCTCTGTGTTTTATGCGAGATAAATATCAAATTTATCTGCATTGGCGTTTTAAGTGCGGGCGTGCCAGTATACGAGTGTATACAAGTAAAAATAAAACAAAGCACACAAAATGATGCGGAGAAAACTTGTAAATCTTTGTTGCCGAAGACATACAAATCTCATTTTACATGCTTTCGATATAGCATCTGACAGTACAAAAGACAATTGCATCATTTCTCGACTCCTAGGGCCTCGAAAGGACCTCTAGTTATTTACATTCATAGATTCATATCTATGAAAGACCTCCGATTAAGCTGCCTCAAATGGTCATCATCATTATCAAAACTCATGGCTTTTTATCTCCAAGGCAAAAAGTATGCAAGCGCTCCAAGAAAAATAATAATTTCGCCATGCCAGAATTTTACGGATGTCATGCACCAAATCAAACAAGGGATATAGATCAAGCCTCAAAGAGAAATTAAAGTGGATCGTTCGGCCTCGTCGGTCATGAACATGATGTATCCTGCCTCGTCGGCCAGGAAGTGTATGTAAGTTCCGGCCTCGTCGGTCGCGGAAGAAAGTGTATCGAGCATGGACTTGAAGATGAACCCTCATTTGATTGAGAAACATGGTTCTGCAGAATTTCGTCAATGGCGTCTTGTTTATTCCAGAGTAGGTAGCCTTGTCTTTATTAATATTGGATTATCTCATGATGAGAAACCATCCTTTGTATATCACGTGACCCCCTTGCTACCTATGAATATATGAATATGTATGCTGAAACGATGATGTTGATTTTTTTTTGTACAGCTATATTGCTTTCTCTTGTAACTCCACACCATGAAATGTCTACGGCGACGATTGAAGCATCAGGTAGAGCTACGGAATGTCATACTTTTCCTTTTCTTTTTACTGATCAAACCATAAACATCCGTGGCGATGATTTAATCGCCATGTAGAGCCACAGGATGCCATGCCTCTTTTTCTTATGTCGGACCGTGAAACACCTATGGCGATCACCGTGTAGAGCCGCTAGATACCATCAAACTCTTTTTTGCAAAATTGAGATGGAATGTCTGCGGCAACGATTGGATCGCCATGTAGAGCCGCGGGACACCGCCGAATTCTTTCTATCGGAGGGCCAGGGGACCCGTTGATGAGGATCTGTGTGCTGGAGGTGGATAGGAGGATGGAAATCCACTCGATCCAACGTTTGCCGAAGCCCAGGTGGCGAAGGACGTCGATGAGGAAAGGCCAGGCGACCGTGTCGAAAGCGCGCGCAATGTCGAGCTTGAGGAGCACCCTGGGTGCCCGCAGGTTGTGCAGCTGGCGCGCGGTCTGTTGAACAAGCATGAAGTTGTCGTGCACACAGCGGCCGGCGATGAATGCGCTCTGGTTAGTGGACACGAGCTGTCTCAGGCGAGGAGCGAGTCGGAGCGAGAGGACTTTGGCGATGATCTTGGCAATGAGGTGGATCAAGCTGATGGGGCGGTAGTCCGAGAGGGCGGAGGCATCTTGTTTTTTCGGCTGTAGGGTGATGAGGGACTCGTTGAGACGCTGCAGGCTACACCCGTTCATGGAGTAGAATTTGTCGAACACCTCGCAGATGTCGGCCTTGACCGTGTCCCAACAGGCAACGAGGAACTCCGTGGTGAAGCCGTCGGGGCCCGGAGCTTTGCCGCGGGGGAGCGCCCGCACTGCTCGGAGAATTTCATCTTCTGTGAATGGGTGCTCAAGGTCGGCCAGATCAAAGGACCGGTCGTCGATCTGGTCGAGGTCGATGGAGAATTCTCGGGGCGAGCATGATCCAAAGAGGGAGGATAAGTGGTGGAACGCAGTTTCTGCCATGCCTGGAGAAGTGGTGGCCGCACATTGACGCAAACCAGAATAACATAACCCTAATCAGACGTCCTCCCTCCGTTCCAAATTACTCTTCGTGGTTTTAGTTTAAATTTGAACTAAAACCATGACAAATAATTTGGAACGGAGGGAGTACCTGTTAGAGGAGAGCATGATGAAGTACTATGTGCGTTTTGGAATCGGGAATGAGCTATTGGAGTTGAAAATTGACGGCAAGTGGGAATGTGTTGCTTTGAGATTGTTGCCGCCACGTGTCGCACATCCAGATGGGTCTCACGTCCTGGTTTGTGAGACCTGGACACATACCCTTCTACCGTCCAGAATTTGCATACCCTTTTACAGCTTGGTCCGGTCCAGCTTTAAAACTAGGATAACACGTTGTAGCACCATCTTAACCTTTTATCATGATATAAGAATAAAATATTGTTTGAGTTTTGCAAGGAAAAATTACAATCAAATGTTGAAACATCTACAAATATGAGTGTTCTGCCAACATAGCTGTGACTTAGGTTGATATATTTAAATATCGAAATATGTATGTGACACACAAGATCATTTTTGCGTTTTGACCGACTGCATTGGATACCACTCGATTTTGATTCGACACGCCTCGGTCGGTGTGTGTTAAAATTGATCCCGAGCGACGCATTATGGGTGAGAGGGTCGGGGTGTGCGGTTCGGTGCATGCGGAAAAGGTCGATGACGTGCGGGCCCAAGCAAATTCAACCTACCGAATCTAGCGGCAGGTCGCCCACCCCCACGAATTCATTTTAGGTCTCCCATGTGTTATTTTTGGGTAACCGCACTCCACTCCGCCATAGCTCTCTGCTCTCCTTGCTCTGTCGGCGTTGGTTGCTCGAACCGCGGCGGTTGCTTCATGGCGGACGGTGGCGAGTCCTCTTTGTGAGACACATTCCCTCCCCCCGCCCCCAATTTGTTACCTACTTTTTCTATGTTTCTGATGTTCGCCGATGATGGTGTTCATGTCTTGGTCACCGACGTTTTGCTTGGTCGGATGAGGGTGGCATCTCATGGCGCTTAAGAGCATCTCTAGCAGATCCTGTAAACACTCATCATGCAAAAGCCGTTTAGAGGACCCCACAAAACAGTTTTCCCCTCTTTTTACAGTATGTCATATGCTCACAAAGAATAGATCCCATAATAATCTTTAATATATGTCATATGCTCGCAAAGAATAGATCCCGTAAAAATCTTTAATATCAGATATGGAGCCCATTTGTCAGTAGTTGCATTTACGATAGGGTCATTAAAAAATAGCACAGAGCACCCTAAAAAGAAATCTAGATTACAATCTGATCCAGACCGCTCCAATGCAATGGCGCATGCTCCGGCCGCTGTTGCCATTGTTAGCGCGCACCTCGTCGGACGAGTCCGAGCTCCTGCTCGCACCCCGCTCGCGCTAGCTAGCTAGCTAGCAAGTACGCGGATAGGCGGGCGAGCTCCTGCTCGCGCTAGCTAGCAAATCACGTGCGCGGGCTAGCTAGCTAGCTTGCATGTTGCTGCTGCGCCGGTTGCCAGCGGCGACTTGTCTACAACGAGCACATACGGCAGCGAGCGGGCAGCAACGGCCGGCGGAAGCTCGCGGGGTGCAGCGAAATTTGGCCGGAATCGAGCTTGGAAGGCAATGGCGCCGGCTGCGAGGGAAGCGGTTGGGGCTGAAATTCCTCCCATCAAGAATAAAGGATACTGCAAAAGAAGGGTGAAATCGCATAGAGATATAGAGGAAATGGGTTCCCGGATTCGGGATCCCACAAATTTTTTTTTGAGACGGGCGATTTTGAAGGATCTATTCTGGCCGGGTTTATGGGATCTATTCCGCAAACCGGCGGTTATTTTAGCGGATGGCCCGGTTTGCGGTATCTGCTAGAGATGCTCTAATCGGGTGGGATTTGCTTTTGCTTAGGTCCCATTTCACATCCATGGCCGATTTCATGGTAGTTTTGTAGGTCCCGAATTCATGGGTTGCGGGAAGGTGTTGGTTGCGTGCATTTCCCATTCCCATATTGTTTTATGTTGGTGGATTTTATGGCTAGGATTTCAAGTGTTTCGATATGTTTGAAGTGACAGTTATTTTTTGGGAATGGGTGATTTCAGTGACATGGCATGAATCTCCTAGTAAAAACAATGCTTGGATCCCTTTGCTATTTGAAATTCGCTTAGCAAACCATTCTCAACCCCACTATTGTCCACTAGATTTGGTAGTTAATTTTGTATTCTACAATGCTAGTCATTGTTACTGTTATCATGCTTGTTTTGTGCTAAATCTATCATAGGGGTGGGAGTCGGGGTATCCTTACGTTTAGATGAACCTTGCTTTTGTTTTATAAATCCTCTATCCAAATTGATCAGCTGTGTTATGAATACTTTACCATGCCTAATGTAGAAAAATTATCAGTGATGCATAAGCTTTTTTTAGGGTTGTGATCTGTAATATATGTGGTTTTTCCAGCTATATTATGCATAATTTACCATGCCTTATGTACACAACTTGTGAGTTGAGCATTATCATTTTTTTTAAAGTAGTGATCTGCAATATATGTGTATTTTACCAGATGTGTTATGCATAAATTACGTTGCCTAATGCATACTACTTATCAGTGTAGCATAAGCATTTTCAGGGTTGTTATCTGTAGTAAAAAGGTTTTTACCAGCTCTGTTATGCATAAATTGCCTTGCTTGGGTAATTATCTGTAGTGTGTGTGTATTTTAACAGCCCTGTCATGCATAAACTACCATGTCTAATGTACCCACATTTTTTTTCATCAGTGGAGCATAAGTAAGTTTGGTAACTGATCCACATTTTTTTTCATCATGTTCTTTATGATTTTTGTTCTTATGTATATAATGTGTGTTAGTACCATATTTTCCCATGCCATTATCATTTTTGTTTTCCACAAGTAATTCAGCCCATTTTACATATTATGTTTATTCTTTACCGGGTCTGTTGTGAATACTTTATCAGGCTTGTTCTATTATTAGTATTACCATGTTTTCTAGTAGTTTTTTTCTATCGTGTTACTACACTGTGATCCTGTCAAATATCTTATTCTTTTTGAACAGGGGTTCTGCAAATGCTCTTGTGGCTGCATGTGAGGACATGTCAGAGAGAGGAAGTTTGTGATTGATGACAAATGCTAGGCTCATGATGCATCGCGAGAGGCAGCGCGCTGATTGGAGGGAAAACAATGGCGGTAGCAACAAGAAAAATCATGAAAGATCATGAATTGATACTACAACGATTTATCATGTCATAAAATTTCAGATCCAAAATCAAAATTCTCATGATGAAAAAACTTACAAAAAAACACTAGTTAAGCATTGACTGTGTTCATAGGCTGAATGTTTTGTCCAATTTGAACTAATTACTTTTTCACGGCCCACTTTGAACTAATTACTATTCATAGCTGTTTTTCGAAATCAATAATTAAGGAGTACTTGTTGCAAAGAACATTTCACCTTCCCAGGTCGCGACAAGTGGTGCACATGCAGCGTGCCACTTGTCGCAACCGGGGAGTTTTTCCTTTTTTGGTAGATTTGTTTATTCAAAACGTTTTATCTATTAAACCGTGCGTCCAAATCTCGAACCGTTTTCACCATTGGATTCCTCGCGTCGAGATCTTCAAAACTAGATCCCATGTTGACAGGTTTGGACGAACTATATTTTTACGAAAAAAAACAGACGAAAAAAACCGGACAAAAAAACGAACCGGGAGCACGGCTTTTTTCCCTTTCCGAAAGAGGCACGCCCGTGCCTCTCGCAAAATCACAACCGTGCCTCTCGTGGAAGCAAAACCGTGACTCTCGTGAAAGAAAAAAACAGAAAACACCTTTTTTTCCGTTTCCGAGAGGCACGGCCGTGACTCTTGCGAAAAAAAAAGAAAACAGAAAATGCGTATTTTTTTTCCCTTCCGAGAGGCACGGCCGTGACTCTCGCGAAAGCACAACCGTGCCTCTCCGGAAGCAAAACCGTGACTCTCGTAAAAGAAAAAAAAAACAGAAAACACGTTTTTTTTCGTTTCCGAAAGGCATGGTCATGACTCTCGCTAAAGCACAACCGTGCCTCTTGCGAAAGAAAAACCGTGACTTTCGCGAAAGAAAAAAAAATGCGTTTTTTCGTGCAAATTTTTTTTTCGAATTTTTTTATCGAAAAGCTAAGGAAGACCGGGGGAAACCAAAAACATCGAAAAAAACGTTTAAAAAGCCGGAAATGCGTGCGGAAAAATGAAAAAAAATCCGGAGGGAGCGTCCAGAGCGCGACACGTGAAAAATGACTGAGTGCACGCCAAATGGCACTGATCGTTGCGAGACTTCTGAAGGAGCACTCGTTAACTAGTTACTCTCGCTGTTTTCTACTTTTATCCATAGGTACGACCTTTCATATTTGGTGATATAATTTACAGATGTTGTACCCATATCATCATATATTTTGGACGCCGATAACTGTCAGACGTGTGGGCGTTAAGGGATCTGCCCACACGTTCTGTGTGGTGCCTAAGAGGATCAGCCCACACGCCTGTGTGTGGGCAAAATAACTAGCGTCCACACATCTATTTTTTCCTTCAGGTCCCTCTTATACGCGTGCGTGTGGGCGAAATAGATAACGCCCACATGCCCGAGACGTCGCCTCGACTCGTGGTCCCGTCGCCTACATGACACTTTACCGCACAAGACGCAGTTGCTGTGGCGGACCCTCGTCTATGTTCGTTTAAGTGCAGTTGCCATGTTCTTTGAACTACGGTTGCCATGTCGGACAACTACAGTTGCCATGTCTGCTCAACTGCAGTTGTCATCTTAGGTCAAAGTTCCAGATTGCCATTTTTTGGACAACTACAGATGTTGCCATGTGTGGTTTGGTCTACTGCAGTTGCCATGATTTTAAAACTTTAGGAGTTGCCACCTACTAACACTAGGCAGTTGCCATGTAGCACTGAAAAAATGGCATGACAAAAAAACATGTTCGGGTAAAAGAGAGAGTTGCCATGTGCTCACAAGCACGTTAGGGCAGTTGCCATGTAAAAAGAAAGAGTTACCATCTGCTTACGTGCACGCTAGGGCAGTTTGCCATGTACCATGCAAAACATATGGCAACTGACATGTTCGGGTAAAAAAAAGAGAGAGTTGTCATCTGCTTGCAATCACACTAGGCGATTGCCATGTACACATCGCAAAACGCATGGCAACTGGCAGCTTGGGTGTGGGAGAGGAGGCGGACGTGTGGGCGAGATGGCAACGCCACACACCATACTGTGCGTGTTGAAAACTGATGTGTGGGTGAACTGCTAAACGCCCACACACCGGCCCCTCCTTATGGTAAAACGGATGTGTGGGCGAACTATGTCACACACCACACATACGCCTTGTCCTACGTGGTACAAAAAAATCGGCCAGATTGTGCTAAGATTCATGCATATGCATATAGTACTGGACGGTGATGGATGCGTGTGGTCGAGATGGTCAATGCCCACACGTGTAGGTGTTAACATTTTCGTATATTTTTTAGATTTTTTCCCGTGACCTCTTGGTTACGTTTGCGGATTTAGGAGTGCGTGGAGTATCAAACAAGAAACAAAGTTTCAAACGAGAAGCGACACATATATACAATCCAAAGTTCCAAACGAGAAGCTATGCGACACGTGAGTTGTTCGGTCCCTAGCTAGCTACAAGTCGACATTGGTGATGGGCCCCTCGAACCAGAACCTCGCGTTCACCACCCATGCGCCGACGCTGAGCAGCAGCACGCCGCCGACGGCCACCGGCGTGTAGTTGAAGTTGTCCTTGGCCACCGGGTACGCCACCGGCAGCGAGAAGAGCACGGTGAGGAAGGCCACCCAGAGGACGGCGGCCCAGCCGACGACCACCCCGTATCTCCCGAGGTGGAACGGCCCCGGCACGAACGACCTCCTCGCCGTCGTCACCCGGAAGAAGATGGGCAGCGCGTACGCGATGTACTGCCCCAGCGTCGCGATCGACACCATCGCCTGGAACGCCACCGCACTCCCCAGCGACTGCACGGCGCACGCACGTACCAAAATCAGCTGTGAAAATCATGGCCGGGTGTCTCGAGATTCATGGCGGAGAGATCGACGTTGCGCGCGTACCGTGAGCGCCATGACGAAGGCGACGACGACGGAGAGCCAGACGACGTTGAGCGGCACCTCGTTCTTGCTCACACGGAGCCACACGCGCGAGAGCGGCATCGCCCTGTCCCTCGAGAAGGCGTACCCCATCCTCGAGTTGCTGGCGATGCACATGGCGCCGGCGAAGAAGATGCCGACGGCGACCACCCCGACGCAGACCAGCCCCCCGACGCCGCTGCCGTACCTCCTGTCGAAGGCGTCGTACAGGGCCTGGGCGACGGCGTAGCCGCCGGCGTCGTTGTCCGGGCTGAGAAGGTACGGGATGTCCGTCACGATCGACGTCAGCGCCACCAGGAAGATCCACCCGAACGTGGTCGACAGCGCCACCGAGCTGATGATCCCCATCGGCCCGCTCCAGTCTGCGTTCTTCGTCTCTTCAATCTGCCATGGTCGACCTTCAGATCTTCACGAAACTCCATGGAAATCTAGCCAGGATGAGCAGCAGCGTACCATGTGAGCGGACGCGTCGTAGCCGAGCAGAGAGTACTGGCTGGTGAGGAGGCCGAGGGCGAGAATGTAGGCCTTGCCGTGGATCCCCATGCCGTTGTCGTCGTTGAAGTGCGTGAAGATGAACTTGGCGCTGGCCCGCTCCTTGGCCACCGCCGGGATGAGGATCACCAGCGTGAACGCGCCCGCCGTGTTCCAGAACGCGCCGAGCTTGCCGAACCAGGACAGCCACCGGATGGGGAGGCTGTTGATGAGGCCGTGCAGGACGAGGAAGAAGCCGTGGATGGCCAGCACGACGTACTTGGAGGCCGTGTAGCCGCCGCCGTTGGCGCCGCCGGTGCCGAGCAGGACGATCACCTGGACCAGCTGCGCCAGCGAGAAGTCCGTGCTCGTGGTAGCAGCCCACTGGCACAGTTGACACTGTCAGCAACGTGTCAAGACAGGTGGTGATCACGATGTACAAATGCCAGCGGCATACCTGTCCGACGATGTTGAACCAGCCGGTGACCCAGGAGGCGAGGGGCGCCCATTTCTTGCCGGCGAGCTTGGCGCTCCAGTAGTAGAGCCCGCCGGAGGTCGGGTACGCCGAGCAGATCTCCGCCATGGACAGCGCCACGCAGCCGTTGAAGAACGCCACCACCAGCCACCCGAGCGTCATGGACGCCGGCCCGCCGTAGCGCAGCCCGCCGTTGTAGGTCGTGGTGACGCCGGCCATGACGGAGATGATGGAGAAGGAGAAGGCGAAGTTGGACATGAGGCTGCGCACGCAGAGCCCAAGAAAAGCACCAGAATCAATCAATCCAACGGATAGAACTGCGCGCAAACGCCGATGATACGATGGGAAGCAGAGCAGAGCAGGCGTGCGACGTACGAGAGGCCGCGCTTGAGCTCCTGCTTGTAGCCGAGTTGGTGCAGCCGCGCTCGGTCCGCGTCGTCGGTCGTGTGGCCGTCGCCGGCGGCCACGCCCGCCGCGCCGGAGCGTGACACGGCCATCGACCGTCTCTAGCTCGAGCTCCCCTCCCTACCCGCCGCCTCTGCCTTGGCTGCAGGTTGGTTGCCGTCCTGTCTTCGTATGCCAGCGAGTGAGCTCCTGGGTCTCCGGTGAGCAGGGAGTCAACAAGAGAGCGAGCGAGTGGCAAGTGGAAACTGTCCGCGGCTTGGACCATTCGGGCAAGGTCCCTTTCGGGTGACCCGCCATTGTTGACGGCAAGGAGATAATTTATGATCACTTGTCACGTAGCGCAGCCACATGCACAAATATCGCCGGCCGCCATTGTTTGTTTCTCAAAAGAAAGAAGATGTACACGAGTTTGACTCTGATGATCTGATCCCCATGACGGGGAGTTGGTAGAATAATATCAACAAAGATCGTTTGAAAGGTTGATCTTTCCTCTGTCCTCTGTCATCTGGTTGGTCCTCTCCTGGATCTTGGACTTGGACTAGGAATTGCATATGTTTATCTGAGAAGGAAAAGGATCAGGATGTGGAGTGTTAATTAGATTTTGTGGCCCTGAAGATGGCATGGGTGAAGGTGACTGACTACCCAAGTCAATAATTTTTTCATCAAGGTGTATCTGTTGGAACGAATGAGTCGACGCAACATGCCTTAAGCATTGGCCAACACTTCGATCAGTCTAAATTTGGGCCGGTCGCAACCGTTCAATAGAGCGCATCATCTTCATCCTTCGGCTTCGTCAATGTGGCCAGAAATCCCTCTCGCCTGTTCCATTGTGGACATCTCTGCCCTGTCCCCATGTGTGTGTGCACTCCCGAGAGGGGCGGCAGCACCCGTTCTTCAAAAATTGCCATGTTTTGGTGAATTTTATCATTGTCGAATATTGGTTTTCTAAACCATTGACTAGATACTTTTCGCGTGTCCATAGAGTACACTATGCCAAACTGTCCCAACGGCCAACCTACCTAAAGAGCCTTCTTGGTAATACAGCTCCATGTGTAAACCCATGAACCACATATCATCAAATAAACTAAAGTTTACAAGGCACAAAATTCTACATGTCAACATTTACGATGGGTCCTTCGAACCAGAACCGGGCATGGAACACCCATGAGCCGACACTGAGCAGCAGCACACCACCGACGGCCACCGGCGTGTAGTTGAAGTTGTCCTTGGCGACTGGGTACGCCACAGGCAAGGAGAAGAGCACGGTGAGCAAGGCCACCCAGAGGACTGCCGCCCAGCCGATGACAATACTGTACCTCCCTAGGTGGAATGGCCCTGGGCTGAATGACCTCCGGGCCGTCGTCACACGGAAGAAGACGGGTAGCACGTAGGAGATGTACTGCCCTAGCGTCGCGATCGACACCATTGCTTGGAATGCCACCTGGCTTCCGAGAGACTACATCCGAAGACAAGAAGCACACACGAAAATAGGAACGTGAAATTTTAATTAGGTGTGGTAGCAAGTCCTTGACACGAATCATGCATTCATGTTGTAAAGGTTTGGTGCTTCGAGTCGAGATCGAGATGGCAGGGGTATCACGCACCGTGAGAGCCATTATGAAGGCCACAACCACACAGAGCCACACAACATTGAGAGGCACCTCGTTCCTGCTCACCCGGTGCCACACGTGCGAGAACGGCATCGCCTTGTCCCTCGAGAAGGCATAGCCCATCCTATATGGAAATGTGGTAGCAACTTAGCAAATACTCATTAGGTTCCAAATATTATGGATTTGTCATAAATAAAAGATACAAAGTTTGACCAAGTTTATCGTAAAATATCAACAACTATAAGACCAAATTAGTTTCATTAGATTCAGCATAAAATATGATTTTTTTTTTACTCTTTAAATTTGATGTTGTAGATACTATATTAGTATGATTCTTCCATAGAATTGGTCAAACATAGAGAAACTTGACTTTGATCGAATAATTTGGAACGCAAGAAATATCAACACTATAATATGTCAACTGCTATGTAGTGGTTGAATCACTACCAAACCTTGAATTTTTTTTGGAAAAGGATCCAAACCTTGAATTACTGGCGACACATGCAACACCCGCGAGGAAGATGCCGAACGCGACGATGCCTATGCAGACAAGCCCTCCGACCCCACTGCCATACCTCCGGTGGAAGGCAGTGTAAAGCGCTTGCGCAACGGCATACCCAGCAGCATCATTGCCGGGGTCTAGCAGGTATGGTATGTTCGTCACGATGGACGTTAGAGCCACAAGGAATATCCAACCAAACACGGTCGAGAGAGCAACGGATGTGATGATCCCGATCGGTCCACTCCAGTCCGCGTTCTTCGTTTCCTCAATCTGCACATTTATTCCCGATAATGTGAGCTTTGTTGACCCAAATTTCACATTGAGGCGATACAACTGCACTCGAGCACATATATATGCGCAAGCAGATAATACAAATAAACATCAACCTGAGTAGCTACCAGTATTGGGAGAGGAGATGTGTACCATGTGAGCCGATGCATCATAGCCGAGCAATGAGTATTGGCTCGTTAGAAGCCCCACCGCTAGAATGTAGGCCTTGTCATGGACCCCCATGCCATTGTCCGTGTTGAAATGTGTAAAGATGAACTCAACACTCGCTCTTTCCTTGGCAACAACCGGAATCATGATCACCAGGGCAAAGGCACCTAACATTTTTAACATATGCTAAGTTCAAGAACAATAAGTTGATCGATAGTCACATTGTTATATGTTTAAATGCATCTTCCGAAGAAGAAGAAGAAAAGACCCTCTCGACCTCTGCATCGATTGATGCCAAATGTCGTAACCCTCAAAATGATTATATACCTGCAGTGTTCCAAAATGCACCGAGATGGCCGAACCAGGACAACCACCTGATGGGGAGGCTGTTGATGAGCCCGTGCAGCACGAGGAGGGAGCCATGGATGGCCAGAACAACGTACTTGGAGGCCATGTAGCCACCACCGTTGGCTCCACCGGTGCCAAGCAAGATGATCACTTGGACGAGTTGCGCCAACGAGAAGTCCGTGCTGGTGGTGAGAGCCCACTAGAAGAGTTTAGACAAGAGACCAGATTGTTAGGAAGTTTGTCATGTGGGTGCACCATATCCGCTTTGAACCAAATAGACCACCAGCATGTTTGAGCATACCTGGCCCACAAGGTTGAACCTGCAAAAGGTAAAATGGAACATAAGATAAAACATAGACCACCAACGTTGATTGGAGTAACACAAATATTGGAAATAAATAATGACTATTGTTTGTTGAACCATATCACATCGGCTCGAGCTTTTGAATGGACATGGAATTCAATATCGTGTTTGCTATATGTAGGTTGTCTATATTTTGAATGCGGATCAGATGATTCGGGGGGAAATGGGAGGTGTAGATTCAAGGCCGAGCCGAGGACAACGCGGCAGCCGGTGTCACCAATGGAGCGGAGTCTGAGGTTGACGGGTTGGGGTGAGGGGGAGGGGGGTTGCCGGCGAGAAGGTGTGTGTGTGTGGGGGGTGTATAGGGATGGCCATTCAATATTGTATCGAGATATAGGCCCTTCGTTGGTTTACATGAATTTTGTACTCCCTCCGTCCGGAAATACTTGTCTTAAGAATGGTTGTATCTAGACTTATTTTAGTTATAGATACATTCATTTTCAATCATTTCTAAGACAAGTATTTCCGGACGGAAGGAGTAGGAAAAATTCCTTTGGAGCCTTTTGGTTTGTATGAATGGATTCCTATTCCTATGTAGGGTGGGAACCAATCCTTCACATTTCAGGTCTCCTTTGGTTCATAGGATACGATTATCCTATGATATTCATATATCCTACTAACCAAATGATGCCATATTGATTGATTGATATTTTATATATTTAAAAGAAAAAAACTTGAGACATATCGTCGACCAAACTACCAGATCATGTTCTAGTATACATAACTCCATGTCAATAATCTGAAAATAGTCTTGCAAAAACGATCAATCAAAAATTCTCAACTGAGGTAAGAGAGTACACACAGGCAGATTTTACAGATTTAACGGTCCTCTCCACACCCCCAATTTTCACCGGGGTGGGCCCGCCTCACTCTAATCTCCAATAAAAAACTGCCAGCTAGCATCATTCCGTTAACTCTGTAAAATCTGCCTGTCGTTGCACATTCAATATTGTATTGAGATATATTGATTGATTGATTGATATTTTATATTAAAAAAACTTCAGAGATATCGTGGACGAAACTACCAAATCATGTACTGGTATCCATGACTCCATGGCAATATAATCTGAAAAATAGTCTTCTAAAACTGATCAGAAAATCTCAACTAAGGTAGGAGAGTGCACACAGTCACACACCGTCTGCTCCAGCTTTTGGCATGCAATTCAATACTGTATTATGATATAAACTTCAGAGATATTGTCGACCAAATTACCAAATCATATCGTATGATGCCATGTCAATAATCTGAAAATAGGCTTCAAAAAAAGACGAGGAAATCTCATGATGAAACTAAGGCAAGAGAGTACACACACACCAGCCGGTGATCCAGGAAGCAAGGGGTGCCCACTTGTCGCCGGCGAGCTTGGCGCTCCAGTAGTAGAGGCCGCCGGAGGTCGGGTAGGCGGAGCAGATCTCCGCCATGGACAGCGCGACGCAGCCGTTGAAGAAGGCCACCACCAGCCAGCCGAGGGTCATGGACGCCGGCCCGCCGTACCTCAGCCCGGCGTTGTACGTGGTGGTGACGCCGGCCATCACGCAGATGATGGAGAAGGAGAAGGCGAAGTTGGAGACCACGCCGAGGCCGCGCTTGAGCTCCTGCTTGTAGCCGAGCTGGCGCAGCCGGGCCCGGTCCGCGTCGTCGCCGGCCGTGTCGCCGGCGGCCACGCCCGCCGCGCCGGCGCCGGAGCGCTGCGCTGCCATCGACTGTACCTGCCTCCTCTGTGTCGTCTGCTGTTTACCGTGGAGCTTTTGGCATATGGTTATTGGCGTAGGATGCCGGAGTCGACAAGAACCCGCCGTTGGACCATGCGGGCGTGATTCGACATTGTCGACGAAGGGGAAGCAGTTTATTATGTTTGCCATTGGCGCGTAGCGCAGCTGCGCAAGGGGTAAACAATCGGCGTTGGATGCAGACAGTTTGACTGTATTTCTGACATGATGATAGGTAGGGAGTGGGTCGGACGGACAAGATAGCAAAAGGCCGGGTGCGCTCGACCCGGTGACGGCGCCGAGGACGGTGGCGTTGGACGTCGGGGACAGCGTCGGCCGTGAGGTCGATGGCGCCGAGGTCGTATTCCGCCGGTGTTGTCTTGGTTCATGAGAAGTTCAGAGATTCATGCCGCGCGCTCTGCTCTCTGTTCTTGAGAAACCCCGCAGTTTATTTGCCACGGCGTCGTCTTACATTCATTCCCGTGCTGGATTCCCCGCAGATTGCAAGCCGTGGAGATCAAAGCCAGACGTGTGAAAACCCTGGCTGGAGACTGAATCTTGCAACGAAAAACAGAGTGAAGAGCAATTGGCTCTAAGATAACTGCAACGAAGAACAGAGTGAAGAACACTTTTGCGGCAGAATGACCTTCACAGTGGAGAGTTTATAGGGGTAGGGTGCCTTCCCAAACATCTCTGAAGCTGAAAAGAACTACTGTAGACTACAAACTTTTTCAAGAGCTTATTTTCACTGCAGCCGTTTCTGCACAGCCAGCAGCTCAAGAGAATTGAAAGAAAAATAATCACTGAGCCAACATTGCCAGTGCCTCTGCAAAATACTCCCTCCGTTCCAAAATATAAGTCTTTGGAGAGATTTCACCATGAACCACATACGGATGTATGATTTTAGAGTGTAGATTCACTCATCTTGCTCCGTATGTGGTCCATAGTGAAATCTCTACAAAGACTTATATTTAGGAACAGAGGGAGTACATTGGAGCGAAACAGGCCAAGAAAATTTGCTACACAAGGTTAAAACAGCTAAATGCATGCATGCCTCAATGAAGAACAAACAATCCATACATACATGAATTTTAGAAGAAGAAAAAAATAACTTGTGTAAGGGGTCTAGCCACCCAATTTCATTTATCATGAAACTGATAAAAACATCCATCATATTACCCCAAAGTTCTCAGGGTATGCATATCACATAACTGCAGCAAAAGGAAACTCAGCGTTCCCCGCCACCGAGGAAACTACGATCATCACGCGTATCGTATCTCGTAAATTAAGATGATGAATCTTGCATTGCAACAACTCACACCGAATATCTATCCAGCATACATATGCTTTGTGTGTACCTATCTGTCTGTAATAATAAAACATACAAATTGTCCTGAGATGAGATGCCTCCTACCTATGTGCAAACAATGTGTTCCAGTTGAAAAACCTCCCCTCTCCTGTAGCTCGCCACGCAAGTAGTAAAATTTGCTTGTCGTCTGCGCTTCCGTTGGTACCCAGTCCACCATACACAGGACTTGCTTGGTGGCAACAAGCAAGGCCGGTTTATGCTGGCTGAATGGATGCGTTATCAAAGGGCACGGGCCAGTCATCAACCAAGAAGCTGCCTGAGGCCATCCATAACCTGCTCCCTCTTTGCAGGATCCATCTGTACAATCAATCAAATGTATATGTATCAGAGAGATGAGCTTAGAAATAGAAAGAAAAGAAAGAATTTAATAACTAGGAAAAAGAAGAAGCAAAAGAAACTCAGGAAATTTATACAAGAACAAACAAATAATACAATAGGAACTTACTTTGCTGAGGAGGAGCGAGAGACCATTGGGCAAGGCCTTGGCATCAGAGGTTTCAGCAAGATGCGACAGCAGTGTAGACGCTCTCTCGGCTTTCAGCTCCTCAAGATACTTGCCATACTTGTCAGGGTCGTCTTTCCAGGCGAAGAAGGCTTCATCGTCGCCCCACTTCTCGCCGTCTCCGCCTTGAGAGGCCAGGTACCATTTCTTGATGCACTCCAAGGCTGATCTGTGAGTGGGCATCTGCTGCTCGCCGGCGGCTTCTCTGACTTGTTTGGCGAGCGAGTCCTCGGCAAGCCTCCTTCGCAGTCTCCTGTAGAAGAAGGCCCGGGACTCCTCCCAGTCCACCACCTTACTGATCACGCCTTTGGCAGCCATTCTCGCGGAGGTGTCGTGCAACTCAGCAAACCGGGTGGCAACCTGAGTATATATGGGCATCAGCTGCTTCCTCCGAGCAGCCATGCTCCTCCTGATGGTCTCCGCCGCCGCCGCCGTTTCCCAAGGGCTAGGGCTAGCACTAGTTTCTTTGAGGAGTTTAGCATTGAGGCTGATCAACTCAGGGTCAAGCCTTAGCATACTCTCTTCCAGTTCATTTGGCTTGAACTTGATCTCAATGAGTCCTGGTGCCTCAAGGACATTCCCTCTCGCAGTCCTCTCGGCATACATCTCAATGTGCTCCGGATTGATCTTGCTGTCCACCACAACCCATGCACCTCCACGCAGCTCTCCAGCCTTTGGTATGTACACAAAAGCAGGCTGCTTATACGTCCTCAGATTCTCAACAATCATAGAACCAGCCTGAAGGATTCCTTCAAACAGATCCCTTTGCCCACCAGAAAAGCCTCTCCAGTTAGCAAGTATGAACAATGGGAGCTCTTCACGGTTGAAATCCAGCAGTGCCTGGGCTGTTTTTGCGGCCGAATCAGGAAACCACACCTGTCCTGCTTGAGGGACTACACGCTCGGCAGAATCAAGTTGACCAGGGTCAGCAGGAATTACTTGCATCACTGTCTCGGTTTCCACAGCTATGATACCAACTGGAATCCCACCCAGCTTTGCCCTTCCAGTAATAACAGTTTTGGCCCATCCTTCTAATGTTTCCACGAAGCTTTCTCTGTCAAACATACCATCCAACCACTTGCCTCCTTGAGTGTCCTGAATGCCACAGATGGCGGCACGGGCATCACATGAATTCTCAGGGAAATATGTTACAGGTCTCTCTGGTGGATCAAGAGATTTCACAATAGGAAGAGGACCACCAACATAGGGAGGAACATAGCTGAGCCATTTCAAAATAGCAGAAACACCTTCAAGATCATCTGACACAGTAAGATGGACAACTCCATTTGTAGCCATGATTTTGGGGCCACCCAGTTGCATCTGAGAGCTATAAACCTCGCGCCCCAGGAGCTTGTTCAGTGCAGAATACCCAGTCAAAATAATTGGTTGATCAAGACGTTGTATACACCGCATTCCTAACCGAGCAAGATAGGCCCCAATTCCAATAGCTCGTCCAGTCACAAATGTCAGAGTAAAGGTCTCTCTGTATGCCTTAGAGTAGGCACTGGCAATGGCACCACTTCCATGTAGATTCTCACAACCAAGTCCGTCCTCTTTCCCAACAATGGTATCAACAACCCATCTGGTTTCTCCGCTTTCCGGTACTTTTAGCTCATGGGCTATAACTGAAGAGCTTAGACGTGAATAATCTTGTTCAGTGAGGTAAATGTAGTGAAAACCACGTTCAGGGCTCTGGTCATCAGACCATCCAACATGGAAGCACGCCTTTATTTCCTCTGCTACACCGAGCCTGGCACCAGCAGTTGCTGACAAGTAAATTAGAGGAATTTTCCTCTCGCAAGCAAGATTGGTGACAGCATCAAAGAATGCATCTTCTCTAGGACCAAAAGATCCAGCTTTAAATGTCACATCATTTGCAACAACTATAATCTCCCGGCCGCCTGGAAATTCTGGTGTGGAGAGCTTCATGTTCCAAGCAACAACACCAAAATTGTTGCTACCTGGAGGACGCTCAACTGGAACCAAAGGAGTACCCCATGATCCACTTGAATCAGCAAATATAAGCTCTGTCACTTCAGCATACCGCTGGTTATGCTCGTTAGATTCTGCAACATGTGAAATACCAGATTCCCATGACTTCTTCAATGCTGTTTCAAATGCCTGCGGACAGAGTATTATTACCAATCTCAGTTGATCTGGTTAATCATGTTACCAATTGTAGAGAAAAAAAGAAAGAGATGTAGCCAACTCACCAATGGGAAATCATAGCAGTATGTGGTTTCATTTTTCCTAGCAGCGGCACGTTTCAGGTCAATAGCATCCAAAGGTTTGTATGGCTCATGCAATGCAATGCCATGCAAAGGACCAGCTGTGGGTGTGGCAGAGCGGTAGAAAAGCTGATGTGTATTGGGGTCCTCCACTTCTCGGTAAATCTGAAAGTCAAGAGAATTCAAGCATAAGAGCAATAAAGAGAAAATGGTGCCTACTACTTACAAGTCCTTCTAAGTAGTGTTTAATAGAACTTCTAAAAGCAACAGCTCAGAGATCACCCATTTACATTCATAATGGGAGTGATGAGCATTTTCTATTCACCAACTAGATAAGCTAACAAAATCATATTTGATGGTCTGTGGGGCTTTATTCATCAGAGGTAATATTTGCAGAACTGTAGATGATAATGCTCGCATAGCAGTGCAATAGCTAAGGTAACTTACATCAACAGTGCAGGTATGCCCAGTTACACTGGTAACAACAACTCTCCAAGCACCATTAGCCTGCCCATCACAATCCAACCATAGCTTCACTTCCCATTGGCACACGGAAAGGCGATGCATCCTCACACCAACATGCTCATATATATTCATAACCATATGCTTCAATAATGTGCATGCTGTCTTCTCGTCTTGACCAACTTCATTCGTCATCCTAACATAACAAGAAGCAAAAACCAAGTGAACATCTATGAACACATTTAATGCAATATATTATGTTGAGAACATAAATAAAATTTTGACTGACCTTGAAGATGGAATTAGATCAAACAACCGTTGTTCTCTCATTATGCACAGATACATGTGGGAGTGGCCTGACATCCCAGTCTCACTGTGAGCACGCAACTCTATTTCTTCTAGCGCTGCCATCAATGATCTGAGTATGCTGTTAGATGTGAATGATGATGAGGCTTGAACTTCATTATCAATACTTCCAAACAAAAACCCATTGGTCACACTTGGCTGTCTGACTATGGTACGAAGAAACATCCTTTGGTCATTTGATCTCGGATCTTTCTTGTTCTTTACTAGTGTGTACATGTGCCACTGGCGATCCCGTGATGGGGTGTATTTCGCGTCATTGTAACCTTCTAAATTCACTTTGTCCTGTATTTACAGATAAACTGTTAGAGGTACTGGTATTATTGAAGGGAACATAAGCCAAAATAAAAGCTGCATACCAATTCAAGGAAGGTGGACAAAGGAGGTTCCACATGGCGGAGCATCGGGTCCTCCTCATAATATAACTTGTCAGATGACCATTTGAAGGAGTGGCGCATTGGTGAACGCCCTTCATCTCTTTGGATAATGCAACTGACAACCTTAACACCAGCACCATTGAGATGTGATGTTATAGTGTTATCCTTCAAAATCTTGGAGAGTTTGTTGATCCTTTCTTGCGCTTGATCCTCATCACCACTATAAAGAGAAAACAGAGTGGAATAGGTAACTAAAAAAACATGAAATTAACGACCAGTTGATAGAATCACACTCGTCTCCTCTGCAATAACAACAAACCACATAAGAATAGAGTGTAAACAAACCTGTCTTGAAGAGTGCTCATCTGATTGTTGATACCAACCAAAGCAATATGCAGCATATTGCTACCGTTAGAATTTATAGAATTACCATTTGAGACACTTCCAACACCTGCTCCGTAATGTGAAGTCTCCTTTAATGCAGCTTCAATTGCAGTTGACAGAAGCTGAAGAGACTTGATTACAACCATTACACCCCATCGCCTGCCAATGGGATCCTCTACTTGTGGCTTTAGAAGTGACGCAGATTGCCCATTTCTTTGTTCAATATGATCCTCAGAGAATTCCCATAAAGCAATTAGACCAGACCTGTGCCATTGCATCCGGACACTGCCCCTTACAAGATAATGCTGGAAGATGTTTTTGAGTTAGCCGGTACAAATTTGTTTATGTTTCAGTTGTATCAGGAAAGAGTGTAGTAAATAAATTCTGTGATACCTGATACAATCTGCGTATGTATGTCTCAACTACTCTCCGCTGAAGAGTAGGATCACTGTGATCAAACAAAGCCACAAGGGCATCTTCAACTGCAACCGGGGCACATACTAAATCTTCCATCCTTTCATTGATAGCCATCTTCCTCCTAGGTGTTGAAATCCGCTCTCCTTCCTCAGTAAACATCTCCAGCTCTGAAAGGCTTCTTGCTATGCTTGTGCGGAGCTCACTCAATTTGGTGTGCTCAAGAAGTTGGCTTGCTTTAAGCGCCAGCTGCATCAATTACAATACATTTATTTTATTTTTCTAGACTATAATGTGCAAAATAAATAGATGCAGATCATCCAAAACTCAATTTTACCCCCGAGTATGCTGTATGGTTCAGGGCAGAGAAGCGAATCAACTGGTCCCTGTATGCAGATGGATTTGGATAGACCAGTGCTTCCATAAGCCGTAGTATTAATTTATTTTTAGTTTTCACACCCTTCAAAAGCACACGCATTGTCAGCACAAAAGCTTTTGCATATTGAGTAAATGAACAGATTGTGCAATAAAAGATGTTACCTGGTGGGAGAACACAATATATACGACCTTCTCAAGGTCTTTTGCATGTTGAAGTCGTAGACGTTCTATCACATCAGACTGAGAATATAAAGCAAAAAAGCACAAAGGTTTAGCAAATTTTGGTGAGAAAGTGAGCATCGATCAAACCATTCCAAGCAATTACAAATAGTTACCTGAATGTCATCGCTGAAGAGCTCTTCAACAGATAAATACTCCTCAAACAGAGACTTGACAACCGCACGAGCATGGCTTTCTCTTCCACCCTCATATGACTTGACCAGGCTCATAAGTGGCTCTACAAGCCTCTCACTAGTAACTCTATCTTTCTCGGAACAGTATGCAAGATTAGCCTGCAATGATGACTTTGTAAGGAAACAACATGACACATAAAAAAGGAAGAGATGCCAAGTAACAGTCTCAAACTGACCTCAATGACTCCCCTTAGCAACTTGGCAGGGAAATCCTTGCTCTTCCGGAAGTCAGCATTCAACTCATACTCCTTGTACTTAGCATCCAACTGAGAATAGGCAAATTAGTTATCCATTTGATATGCAGCCAAAATGAAATGGAATAATAACATCTAAGATAAAAAATATATAAATTGAATACTTATTCACCTCATTCCTAAGATCTTTCGGGAGTCGGGTTGCCAAAACGGACATTAGTTCTTGCCACTGTAGAAAAGGGAGCTCAGGGTTGTCTAGGCAGTTTAGCAAATCTTGTACAACCTGAAAGATAAGGAACAGTAAGGAACTTATTGATTGAAGAAAGATGGTATAGTTTGTCACAATTAAGAGGTTAGTTTCTCTCTGTAGACGATAAGGGAAAACAAAAGTGGAAGAACAACTATACATGTTTGATGTGCCTTACATGATTGATGTTATGTTCATATCCTGCAAGGATCATGTGCGCAGAATTCACACTTGCAGCAAACTTTTGGTGAACTTTGCCAGAAATAGCAGTAGGAGGTCCAAGTTTTGGAAAGGTGCCATGAAATGGTTCAGCTCTCCTCACAGAAGATGGGTCATCAAGATCCAACCTTGCTATCAGGTCACTCGCCTGCACAAAGACAGCCATTTCAGCTACTATTTAAAAGATGCACGTATACTACAAGCATAAACCATAAAGTATGTACATCTAGCGCTGCAAACGGGAAGGGGGGGACCTGCATGGCCTGACCCTCAGGCATGACAAAGTGAATGACACCAGAGGCCGGTAGTAACAGTGGCATGCACATTTTCATGACCTCCACCTCAGCATATGGCGTATCAGCAACCACATGAGAACCATCCGCGACCAAAAAACGAAGAAGTTTGCACGGTGTATCAGCCAACAACCTGGAAGGATCATGCTCTTTCTGTAATATATCATTCAGAAGACATAATTAATTTATGTATTTTCATACAATTTGCAGCCACAGTTACAACTGAAACAACACCTATATTACGTAGGAATCAAGAGGAGAATACAGATCTAGCTATCTTCACCTGTAATAAGCATGTTCTCCCATTGATTAGAAGGCGCGTTCCAGCAGCTTCTGTCTCGGCGTAAATTACATGACTGTTTCCATCCAACTAGAAAATTCACAATTAAAGATTGGTCAGACCATTTCCAAACAAAAACAAAATTAGATAGATTGTACTTGTATAAAAATTTATGGTGCGGTAGATATATTTACCTGCATTAAGAGTCCGCCATCTCGCAGTGAATGTATCTCTGCTTCAACCTCTGATTCATTAATTCTTAATTTGTAGCTACGGGGTCCACCTCGTACTGTCTCAATCTGCAGAAGAAAATAATCATTAGCAGATGTGACAAGGATACCAACTGGATTAGATGGGTATGGCATGGATAAGATTAAAGAGAAAACTACAGATAATTACCGTATATTTGCTCCCATCTATATTCAGTGTTACAGTCAAATTGACAAGAGAGATGTGCTGTGAATGGAAAGAAGTTAGACAGTTTTATTCATATAGAAATTGGAATATCAACAGTAAGAATATTCATCATATAGTATGTACCTTTGGTGGTATTTGACCTTTACTGAGATAACCAACATAGTCGGTTACAACGCTCGAGCTCCTGCTTGATGCTTCCTGAAATATAAGAAACACAGTATTTGAGGATGGAAAATGGGTCTTGTATGAAAGCTCATAACCACCTAATAAATCATAGTTCTCCAGAAAAAGAAATCATACATATAGAGCTCCACCAACAACTGAAAGGTACCATGGGGGCCTCTCTGCTCTAACACGCATAGCTATTCTGCTGTCTAGCCAACCAGTGTGAATCTTATTTTCTCGGTACTCTGCAGCCTGGAGATATGAAAATTTTGAACACAAATTACACACAAAAAAATGTACCATGTTTTTCTTAATAAATGTACCATGTAATCAGAGAACATGTTTACTGTGGGGTTATCTTACATTCAAGAGATCCACAGTGTAGTCAACATTAGTGCGTATCTCTCCACGAATTTGGATCTCTTTTAACCCAAGTACCATATTGGCTATTGCCAATGACCTAGATTCCCCAAAAGCAAAAACATGACCTGCAAAAAAAGTCATGCTGTTTAAGAGAAGCATCATCACAAGATACATGAGGAAACAGAAATCTACGCACATCACTTACCAAACTGGGAATCAGAGAACTCGTGAATTGCACCTCCGGACTGAAAAAAAAAAATGATGATTCAGGTTAGGTTTGCTGCACAGATACAGTTTTTAACCAGGAAATTTATCGACATAGGAAACAGGAAAACTCAAGGGTAATGATAAGCTGCGGCTATTGTGACATGTCATGTGGTATCAAAGATCATTATGCATGGATGCAAACTTGCCTTAACAGAGAAATAGGCCCAAACATTGGGTTTACTTTTAAAGTTCAGCTCTTCCACTCTTCCACTGGTAGGCTTAAACCCATCATCTGGATCCTCGCTAGTAACTCTAACTGCTACACAATGACCCTTTGGCTTTACAGACTGTGCTTTGTCCAAATCAAATTTAGTTGCAACAGCTGATATTTCCTTCCAAGCGTGATAGCCACCTCCATGTTCTATTCCATAAAAGCGTCTGATCTCTGCAGTTATCCATATATTTATTAGTGTGGGGGGAAGAGATAATATCATCAACCATCAAGTTGGAAAACTGGCCTACCTGGAATGTTGTAGAGTGGTATGCCCATTCCTACTACAACTTGAGATGCAGGTAAGTTTATTTCAGCAATCCATTCGGTCACAGGGTGTTCTACCTGCAACCTTGGATTAAGCTCCAGGAAATAGTATTCGCCTGTTTCCATGCTGTACAGATATTCTACTGTAGCAGCGCCCTGATATTGCACACATTTAGCAAGCCGCCTTGCTGCCTGCTCAAGCTCTTTAATTGTTTCTGGAGGAGCAACGGTAATTGGTCCCTCCTCAATGATCTGTTTCACAAGCGTGTATATGGTGAGAAGTAAAAGAAATATAATTTTGCTAAGACTTCTCTGCTATTATCTGTCTTGCACTAGTTAATTTTTGTGGTTATAAAATAATCTGTAATGCAGTCACTAGACTTTTTAATATTCTGAGCTCAAGTGCGACACAGATATCACTATAGGAAGAAAAAGTTTGTTCTTGAATTCAAAATGCAACATTCAACTATTTAGTACAGAATAAGTATAACTGACAGTAATAAATGATTCCATTTAAGAAAATATTAAGACATAAATTTTGTATAGCTCCTGCAACATTTTGCACTTTGCTAAACAGTACTATATGATTGCTACATCGTCCAATGAAGTTTTTATTCTCTGAACAAATGTTTGGCTCAGACTAATTCCAACAAAACTGATATTGAACAACCCAATGCTCCAGGAGAATAACTAACCTTTTGGTGCCTTCTTTGAACACTACAGTCTCGACTGTGCAGTGCTGCCACATTGCCATGTTTGTCACAGAGCAACTGAACCTCTAGATGTCGGCTCTACAAAAAAAGAACAGAAAGGCAGGATTTTAGCTAAATGAACTATGTCAGTACAGAAGAAGCACTCACTCAATGCTGAACATGAGTAACACAAAGATACAACAGAAAAATAATGGCTGTTATCAGTTTATCACGTATCACCTGAGATGCCACCTTCATAATAAATATAGGCGATCCAGGGACTTCTCCTTGCACTTGCTTAAACAATGCTCTGACCTCATCATCATTGTGTACCTATAAAACCATTTGGATGACATAAAAAACATCAATGGTTAATATACAATATTTGCAGAAAACTTGGACTTCATTTTGAATGGCCAGCAGAAATTTACATGTAATTGTTGTGAGTAGAGCATTCTATATAACTGTGGTAGAGATGAATTAAAAAGATGAAAAGAATACCAACCTTCCTTATTCCTTTACCACCCCCACCCCATGATGCCTTGATCATTGCAGGATACCCCACCACCTGACAACTAGCGACTGCTTCGTCTGTAGTTGAAACACAAGCTTTCTTATAGATCTCCTCAGGTATTGAGTGGCAGGTTTCTTCCGGAACTTTCACCTACAGCGCGTATTGATTTAGTTTTGAGAAATACACAGTGGTGGAGAGAAAAACAGAGGAGCAAAACCATAAAGAAATAGGACAAGGTATAAATACATGTGACCCGCTCCATGGAAGAGTTGGAACTCCTGCTGCTTGTGCAATAAGAGAAGAACCAATCTTATCGCCTAGTGCCCCCATCGCGGCTGACGGTGGCCCAAGAAAAATGATTCCCTTTTCCATGAGGGCGTCTGGAAGTTCTGGGTTCTCAGAAGCATGACCCCAGCCAGGCCAAACTGCAGAAACCCGAGTTCTCTCTGCTATCTGTGACAGGAAAGGTGAATCAGAAAGATTAATAACCAGTCAAGTATCCAGTGTAATGAACATGGATAAACCAATCCACAAGTACCAGGTGAAAAAGGATGATCGACTGTACTAACCTCCACTATGAGCTGTACATTTGCATAGTTGTTGTTATTCGTTCCACCAGGAACTTCTAAGAACTGGTCGGCGATTCTTATGTGCTCGGCATTTATCCTGAGGTCCTCTGGAGTTGCCATAGCCACCAAGAGGATGGCCTTCTCGTTCCCAAAGGTCTCCAAGGCCCAGGTGCGGATGCTGCGCATGAACTTGACCGCGGCCATCCCATTGTTGGCAACCAGCACGCTGTGTATCGGCGAGTCGCCCCCGAGCGCTTTACAGAACTCGTCGACGGAGGACATCCTCCCGTTTATCTGGTCAGATTCCACCATTATTGCCCCCTCCAACCTTCAGCACTGGGAAAAGCAAAAGAACGAGTCCGTCCGTTAGCGCATCAATCATTTATGGCTGATTAGCGTAGAATTGCAGCACCGGGATATTTCTTTTCGGTTTGGCATGTGTGTGCCCTTTGTCTGTACCAGATGCTAAAATGGTACAGACAAAACAACAGCATGGTGGCACTAATTAACGGCTAACTAAATCCGGAAATTCCTACGGCAGCAGTGCCACGGGAAAGTGCGCAATTCGCGGCAGTAAGCTCATAGTCGACAGCCAGCAGAAGCAGAAGAGCAAGGCCACAGATGACATTAAAAATACGTGAAAAAATGTTGAAGTCCACACCACACTGGGGGTTAGTCGACTCCAAGCAGGAGCAAAGAGGGAAATGGACTTGAATTCCGACATTCAGCAGAAGGAAGCAAGCAACGAGTGTACCCAAAACCCGGCAAATCGCGCGCACCCACCACCCGCTCGACGTAATGCCAGACGGGGCGAACCCGCCAATCCGGCGACGGCACGGGTCGACTGTCAGCAGGATCTCGCGGCAGCTCGCCGCGCGTCCGCTCCGCGTGTACGAACTAGGTGGAAGCGCTCGGAATCTCACGCCGCGCGCGCGCACGCAGAAGCAGTGGTATCCGGTCCCGTGATCTCCTGGCGCCGCTGAGAATCAGCAGGAAGGCCCCGCGCCGCGCTGCTCGGATTGGGGCCTGGAGGCAGCCTGCGCGCGGTCGATTTGAGGCCGGCGTGGGCGGAGAGGCTAGCGAGCGAGTACATCACCGGTGCTCCCCGCGCGCGCCGGGGCACGGGCAGGTCAAGCACGAGTCCATGGCAAGTCCGGCCCGGTCAATCGCCCGCACGCACGCACGCACAGGCGGAGGCGGAGCGGTCCGGCGAAAATCGGAAGATGCGAGCAGAAGCAGGGGCACAGCAAGGGCAGGGCGCGTACCGTAATTCCGTCCGGAGCCGCGCCGCGAAGGCGTTCGACGGAATGCCGCGGGGGGCCAGATGGAGATCCAGGGGAGGCAGGCGGGCGGCGGCGGAGGCAACGAGGAATTGCGCGGTATAAATGCGCGGCGCGTCGGCGAGGCCGCTGCTGCTGGGGCTGCTGCGTTGTGGTTGGGGCGATGAAATGCGTGCATTCATGGAGGAGTTGGGGGGGAGGGGAGGGTGGGGGCAGGTGGGGGTGTGGTCTGGACGGGGACGACGGGTAGTTGGGCCTCATGGCCCTGCTTGCTTGGTTGGGCGGGCGGATGGGTGGGCGTGTCGTTGCACCTGCCTCTCCGGCGTGTCTCTCCGGGGTGGTGGGTTTGGGTAGGGCCCCAACGCCTTCGACGTGCTCGCTCGCTCCGATCCGCTCCGCTCCGGTCAACCGGTGGCGTGCTCCGCTCGGCTTCTTCGCTCACGTCCGGCCGTCCCGCAGTCGTCGGCCAAGCCACCACGCCAGCCGGCAGCGTCTCCTTCTGCCTTGTTGACTCCCGTTTGTTTGTTACTGCAGCTCGGACTCCGTCTAGCTACTCTATCGGCTCAAGTGTGTGGACATACACGCGCAACGGTACACAATCTTACGGGCCGGGCACGCTTGCGTGACGGGTGTGACGTCGGCCCCCGCTGGTGCGGAGTCTATCTCCATTTTCCCCTTGAAGAAAATAGCTGCGCTTCGCCGTCACGGGTGGATGTTGTGTCTCGCATAGGTCCAAACGGCTTTGATGCCGGCATCTTCGAATCGTGGCTGCGGGGGGTGGCTTTTTTTTTTCCAAGTTTCCGTGTGATGTGTTGGGGATCAAACGTGGTGTGCTCTCGTGTCACTGGTTGCGCCACAAGGGCAATATCATGCTTTGTTGACCCCTTGTTTTGTGATTTTCTACATGTGTGCACGAAGGTGTCTTACTTTAACAATCATCGAGGGGGCAGGGGGGTGATCATCCCCACCCGAATGAATTGCTCATAGAGGGGCGCAAGTGGTAGTTTGCGACTTGCACTTATGCGCAGAGAGGCTCATTGACATCATGGCATTGCGATGACCTTCTATTGAGGCGCCAACGCCTTTGATGTGCTCGCTCCCTCTGGCGGCGTGCTCCGCTCGGCTTCGCTCGCATCCCCGTCCCCGTAGTCCGTCGTAGTCGGTTAAGCCACGACCACAGCGTCTCCGGATGCCTTGTTGACTCCCGTTTGTTTGTTACTGTAGCTCGGAGCACATCATGGGCGTGATGTCTAGCTAATTGTCCGTACCTTGTAACTAGGGCATGCATATTCCAATGATTCTGCGCCAACGATTCAAATTTAGTTGACGGGTACGGATCGGTTGCTCGACCGGGCTGGTGGTATTCGGCTGAGGCAAATGGACTCACGTGAACGCGACACGGTACACATTCTAGTCCAGCATTCATGGAGGCGGGGCTCGTGGTAGCTGTGACGTGGACTCCCATCCAATCTCGTTGGGGCGGGGGTTATTTTCCTTTGAAGATGAATAGTTGTGCTTCATGGTCATGGATGGATGGTGTGTTTAGCATAGGTCTCGACGCCTTTGATGCCTACATCTCAAATCGTAGTCGTGGGATGTTTTGTTCTGGTTTTCGTGTTATGTGTGGGGGATGAAACATGTCGTGCCCCCATATCGTCTGTTGTGCCATGACGTCGTATCATACTTTGTTCACTCATGTGTCATGTCTGTGATTTTAAATAGGACGTGCATAACACGATGCCATTAGTTCTGGAGCGAATGATTTAATCCCTCCCAACCGCCCATACGAGCGAACGAAAAAGAAGGATCGCGGTCGTATGAGCTAACGTGCATTATGCGTGAATGGGCATCAGTTTGGCTCACTAGGCCTATAGTCATCGGTTGCGCAACAAAAACGTCTAGTTGTGCCTTTTGTTGACTATCGTTTGTTTGTTTGTTAATGTAACTCGGATTGCATCATGTGCATATTATCTAGCTAATTGCCTATGTGTGGTAGCGAATACATACATATTCCAATGATTTCACACCAATAAGATAGATAGTGGGCCCATCCAAATTTAGTCGACCGGTACCGATCTCTCACTCACTTGCTCGGGTTGGTGGTATTTGGTTGAAGCGTCTGGACACGAGCACGGGACGGTACACATTCTGGTCTAGAATTTATGTAGTGGGAGAGGTGGCAAGTGTGATGTGGACTCTCTTCACTCCTGTTGGGCCGGAGTCAATTTATTTCCCTTAAGAGACGAATGGTTGGGCTGCGTGGTCATGGATGGATGATGTGTCTAGCATAGGTCCTAACGCGCGCCTTTGATGCCGACATCTCGAATCATAGTTGCGGAGTGTTTATTTCGCTTTTTGTGTGTTGTGTTGGGGATGAAACATGTCGTGCTTCCATGTTTCGTTTGCGCTATGACGATGTATCATGCTTTGTTCACTCATGTTTGTCATTTAAGTATTACTATGTGTGAAGGAAGGCGTGTTTCTTTTCAATAATCACTAGGCCACCTAAATGCATTACTCAAAGCAGGGCATAGGTGGCAGTTTACAGGTTCGCACTTGTGCGAAAAGAGGGTTATTGACGCCATGATATGGCGTCCACCTTGTATTGAGGCACCCAAAATCTAGCAGTACAAACGGTAATATCATTTACAATATTTCTAATGGTTACACGACCAAATGAACCTCATTTTGGAAGACCATAGCCATTCTAGAAATCCTTTACTTTCAGAGGATGGAGAGCGCGATAGAGGGCCAAATGTTGTGGTTGAGACCAAGCGGTGTGGGAATCTCCTGAATGTCGTCGATGGAGGTGGGTGCGTGGAGCCCGAGCGCAGTCAGAACTTGTGTAGCATCGGGGATAGGGGAGGATGATATGAGCCGCATCCTTGATAGTCCTGGCGGAATAGGTTCACCTTGGAGTTTAGTTGGTCAATGGAGAGCAGCCGCCCAAAGATTTGTACCTTGACAGGTAAATGCAATACACAGATGAGTAGGGCGATGGCGTGTGGATGTGGTCATCGGTCAGGAGCCGATAAACATTTCTGCTGGAGAATGACAACCGATAAGTGAGGTACCTGCCGCCAACAATGTCGTTGTGGTCAAAATCCTGCAGCAACAAGATCAATAGAGGCAACATCAGTAAGGCGATTTTGCAGGTTACCGTCATGCATGACTTGCGAGATCATCACACAGGGATGAGTGTGGAAGGTGTGTTTTTGCATTCAAGTATGATTTGTTCATTCATAGAATTTTTTTAACTTGAATTACTTTCTAATGGTCTAATGTTGTCCACTCGTCTATTTCTTCATTGAGGTCTTCACGGCTCGTTTTAGACTCTTTCTCTCTTTGGTTGTCCAACTAGGCTCCAGAATGGAGTTTGTTAAGTGAGATCGAGTGATCGAGAGAGAATTGAGAAAAATGACAAATGAGCCAACACTACCGCAGGATGGTCCAAACGCGGCACTATAATCAAAGACCCTTCGACGAAACAATGTGTGATGCATTAATTGTAAACGGTGTTGTAAAAAACTGTCAAACAAGATACAAAACGTTTGCGATGGCGGAGACATCAAACACAATTTAGATTATAGTTGTGTGTGCGATGTATGACATACGGTTAATCCAAAAAAACTGTTTGTGATGAGCCAGAACAACAGAAACGGGCATCCTATCAAGGTGTGTGCGATATAAGGCATACAGTTCACTCGGATGAACTATTTTTGATTAGGCAATACAACAGAAACGGTTCAACTTAACAAGATGTGTGTGATATGATGCGGCAAACTGCCCACTTAACAAGATGTTTGCGATGAGCCAAAAGAACACAAACAATTCGTGTAAACAAGATGGGTGTGATATGCGGAAAACTGCCCACTTGGATGAACTGTTTGCGATGAGAAATATAACACAGACGGTTACTATAGTTAATTCGTGCGCAATTCTGTGTGTAGAAAAAACTTTGAAAATTGCAATTTAGTTGCTTGCGATGACTAGGAGTATCGCACATGATGCATGTACGAGTACTCGTGTGCGATGATTATTAAGTTACACATAGGTTTACTTATGTTAACACGTGTGTGTGATAACACGCGACACCACATATGGTTGTCGGGTTGTGTGCTCCACTTTAGTCTTCTTGCGCACCAGCGAAGGCTTCTCGCGCTTCACTGGGGTGAATTACAACATCCCCGATCCCCTAGCCAGCTGCTAGCTATAAATAACCACGCAACAATGGCCAGCAACGGCGACTCTCTACTGATCCACTTGCTAGCTAGTTACCCACACGTATCGGCATACCCCCAACGCCGACGACGGGATGGAGTTGCGCGACGGGGCAGGTGGGGGTGGGGCCGTGGTGCGGGTGGAGATGGGGGAGGAGTCGACGACTGGTAGTTGGGCCTCATGGCCCTGGTTGGACGGATTGGTGTGTCATTGCACCTATCTCTCCGGCGTGTGTCTTGGGTAGGGCCCCAACGCCTTTGATGTGCTCCCTCCGGTGGCGTGCTCCGCTCGGCCTCGCTCGCATCCCAACATCCCGCGGTCGTCGGCGAGTCACGGCGGCGTCTCCTTGTGCCTTGTTCACTCCCTTTTGTTTGTTACCCTAGCTCGGATTGCGTCATGACCATGTTCTCTAGCTAAACTGTTTGTGCCTTGCAGGAGTATCTTCAGTCGATCTCCTCAAATCCCTATGCGTCTGGGCTGATCAGCACCCTCATATTCAATCCATATCCAGAGCGTATATGGAGAGCCTCAACGCACCTGGGTGTGTCCGTCGCGTCGGATGCGACAGCAAGACCCATCACAAATTCCGCCAAATATGCACTTGCATTAGGTGCCACCTCCGATGCCGTTGGTGAGGTGGTATGGATGAGATAGAGCACATGCCTGAAGACCACCATGAGATTTGCACACGTCCTGGGGAAGGTGTTTGGAGCAAATTATCTGAGACAACCGAATGTGCAAGATACAACAAGGCTGATGGCTATTGGAGCGGCAAGAGGTTTTCCACATATGCTCGGTTCGATTAATTGCATTCGTTGGTAATGGAAAAACTGCCCCAAAGATTTGCGCGGAATGTACCAAGGTCATACCAAATAGGTCACCATCATACTCGAAGCGGTGACATCAAGGGACTTGTGGATTTGACCTATTTTCTTTGGCATGCCTGGTTCTCACAATGACATCAAAATGTGTTCCAGAGATCCCCCTGTTCAGGAGACTTTGTAATGGGGAAGCGCCGCCGTGCAACTACACCGTCAACTGGCAAGACTACAACATGGGGTAATACCTTGCCGATGGTATCTATCCTCAGTTGATGCCGTTTGTGAAGTCCATATCTAATCTCCATGGCAACAAACAAATGCAACTTTGCAAAAGTGTGAGAAGCAGCTAGGAAGGATGTAGAGAAGGCATTCGGATTGCTCCAAGCCCGTTGGGTTATTGTTCGTGGGGCTGTGAAATCAGAGACTTTGTGACAACTGATGACATTTTGTGTCGCTTTGCACAATATGATTATCGGGGATGAGGATGAAGGGCCAACCCGAACCCATGGTTTTAAGAAGGCTGGAGAACAAGTCCACATCATGGAATAGGATGCAAATCGAATTCTGATTTTTCTGTGGCTGCATAATCTTCGAGATCAATAGGTGCACGTGCAACTACTCAATAATCTTGTGAGCGTATATGACACATAATAGAAAGTAGAAATCAAAAAGTTTAATGTTTGAATTGTGCACTTCAAATAAATTATATGTTTAAACCACACATTCTATGAACAAACGTTATTTACGTGCGATATTCATGTGTATGACCGACATGCATGGATTTGTATGGATTTGAGAGTTTTGATATAAGGAGTGTGACTGTCTGGCAAGACATATGAGGGGCCAGCCGGGCGTTGTCCGGGGTCACGTCCACGGACATTTATGGGGCAGAGTTTGCCAAGTTCAACTGTAAATGCTCTAACGAGGACATACATATTTCAATGATTTTGCACAAACAAAATATTTTGGACCCTTCTTCAAGTTTTTTAGTTGACGGGTACGAATCACTTGCTGGCCATGGTTTTTTTTTTTTTAGCAATTGCTGGCCATGGCTGGTGGTACTCGGTTGAAGCATATGGACACGCACGCGCACGACAGTGCACCTTCTGGTCCAGCATTTATGGAGAATGGCCAAATGGAAGGTGTGATGTGGACTCCCTTCATTCTCGTTGGGCCGGGGCGTTTTATTTTCCTTTTAAGACAAATAGTTGTCCTTCATGCTTATGGATGGATGGTGTGTTCCAACGCCTTTGATGCCTACATCTCAAATCATAGTCGCGGGATGTTTTACTTTTGTGATGTGTTGGGGATGAAATATGTCATCCGTTGCACCATGACGGCCTATCATGCTTTGTTCACCCATGTCTATGATTTAAGTAGGACGTGCATAACACAACATTATTGTCGTTCTGAAGCAGCCTCGAGCGAACGATTTGATCACGATCGTACGCTCTAACATGCATCACGCACGAACGGACATCTGTTTGGCTCAGTAGGCCTGTACTCATCGGCTGCGCCACGGCTCAGTTGGCCCACAATGATGAACACGGACATGTGGCGGTCTATTGATGCCGACATGTTGCTCTAGGCTGCATTCACGTCCTTCATGTTCGGACAGAACAACAGTTTACTGATGTAATGACTAAGAGACTGCCTACTTCCGCCTTCGAGGAGTTTATGTCCAATCTTTGTGTCGCTGGCGACGCTTCGACTGCGGGGAGTGTTGAGCACATAATATTGCATGTATAGATTGTTTCTTGTATACCAAGGCCACCTCCTATTTCCCTGTATAGATTGAGGTATAGGCCCACCTTGTACATCATATATATGTGCATTTTGCACAAATCAATACATTGTGCATTACCACAACTCTCTACAGAGACCAAGCGGTGTGGGAATCTCCCAAATATCGTCGACGGAGGTGGGCGCGAGGAGGCCGAGCGTGGTCCGAACTTGTGTAGCACTGAGACAGTGGAGGAAGATATGAGCCACATCGTTGATAGTCCTGGCAGAATAGATTCACCTTGGAGTTTTATTGGTCATCAGAGAGCAGCTGCCTAAGGATTTGTACCTTGACAGGTGCATGCAATGCATAGATGGGTAGGGCGATGGTTTGTGGGTGTGGTCGTCGGTCAGAAGGCGATAAACATTTCTAGTGGAGAATGACAACCCATGAGTGAGGTACCTGTCGCCGGCAATGTGGTTGTGGTTGAAATCTTACAACAAAGACAACACAACAACAAGCTCGACAGAGGCAACATAGGTAAGGCGATTTTGTAGGCTACCGTCCTGCATGACTTGCGAGATCATAACGCAGGGATCATTTACAATATTTCAAGTATGATTTGTTTATACCTCCATAGAATTTTTTTTAACTTGAATTAATTTTTATGGTATAGTGTTGTCCACTTGTTCATTTGTTCATTGAGGTCTTCACTGCTCGTTTTAGACACTTTCCCTCTTTGGTCATCCAACTAGGTTCTAGAATGGAGTTTGTTAAGTGAGGTCGAGTAAAAATCAAGAGAAATGACAAATGAGCCAACCATCTTAGATTTCATTGGTACCAAGGGTACACGCGCGCGCATGTGTGTGCAAGGGGATGCCTTAAAGCAATGACAGTTACAAGTTTTTATTCGAGAGAAGATGACAATTACAAGTTTTTCTCCGAGAGAAGGATCAAGACAGTTCGGGATTGGAAACACCCCTTCACTAATGATGATTAACTGATTGTGCTAATTTATCTCTAACCATGTTTTCTAGCAGTATCCCTAGCAAAGTTCACGCGCGCTCCAGGGTCTTTGTATAGCGATGCCTCCAAAGCTACTTGGTAAGAGCATTTCCAGCTGCGCCCCCAATAGGCCCCCAGGGCGACTTTTTTCACGCCAGCGCCGAAAAATTGCCCCAGTCGCGCCTCCAAGACGCCGAAATCCGCCGGCTTGGCCGTTCTTGGGCCCGGTGATCCCAGGCCGAACCCAGCGCACTGGGGGCGCTCGGGGGCTCCGGCGGAAGGGAAAACCACGTCTGGGCCACACTGTCAGGTGAAAAGTCAAGACAAACGGCCAGATTCGCCTCCCACCCCCGCGCGACCTCGCGCCACCTTGCCGATCCCGACGCTGCCCACCGCCCACCACCGCTAGATAGGCCATTCCCCGCCGAAAAAGAGAGGGGTTTCGTCGCAGCAACCTCTCCACCACCTTCCTGGGCAAGTTTTCCGGCGCTCCGGCCGCGCAGGGCGGGATACCGGCGGCCGTTTGCCCACCACACCTGTCAGTTGTTCGGCGATTTTTATGCTCGGTGATGGACTCAGACGACAAGAAGGCACTCGTGGCGTTGCTAGAGGAGGAAGCCGATGCCGACGTCCAGGACGAAGAGCATCTCATGGTCCTCGCCGCCCTAGCTGGCCTGCTCGCGAGCAATGCAAAGCCACGACAAAGTGGCTCGGCGCCGGGGCGGCTGAAAGCAAAGAACCGGCATCGACTGGAAGGCTATTGCATGCTCTACTCCGACTACTTTGCCGACACTCCACTTCACGGCGACAGTATTTCGGCGTCGTTATCGGATGAGCCGAAAGCTTTTCCTCAGGATAGTGAATTCCATCCGGGATTTCGGCAGCTACTTCAAATGCAAGAAGGATTGCACCGGCACATTTGGATTCACCTCAATTCATAAGTGCACGACAACTATGAGGATGCTTGCATTCAGAGCTCCCGGTGATTCACTCGACGACTATGGGCGCATGGCCGGGTCCACGATCATTGAGTGTTTGTACAAGTTTTGCAGGGCAGTGATGGCAGTGTTTGGACCACGATACTTGCGATCATCCAATGCTGAAGACATTGCTCGGATCCTAGCACAAAATGCAGCAAGAGGATTTCCTGGGATGCTTGGAAGCATCGACTGCATGCATTAAAAATGGAAATCTGTACATTTGCTTGGCAAGGGATGTACAAAGGCGCTAAAGGCGGTTGCAGTGTAGTACTTGAGGCAGTGGCCACACAGGACCTATGGATTTGCCACTTCTTCTTTGGTATGCCAGGAACTCACAATGACATCAACGTGTTGCAGTGCTCCCCTGTCTTTGCCAAGCTTGTTGAAGGTCATTCTCCTCCGGTGAACTTCGAGCTCAATGGGGGGCGCTACAACAAGGGATACTACCTATCAGATGACATCTATCCGAGATGGTCTACATTTGTGAAGTCTATCTCAAACCCTATGCCAGGAGGCAAGAACTTCCACTTTGCGAAGGTTCAAGAGGCTTGCAGGAAGGATGTCGAGCGGGCATTTGGTGTGCTCCAATCTTGATTTGTTGTTGTCCGGTACCCCACTCAGACCTGGTCGAAAGATCAAATGTGGAAGATCATGACTTGCTGTGTCATCTTGCACAAACATGATCGTTGAGAGCGAGTAGGAAGAGCCAGTGTTTGACACTGAACCATATTACAGGCAGGGTCCTCTTGCCCAAGTTGATCACCAGCTAGCGGCAACCTGGATTGCCTTCCTCAATATGCGTCAGGAGATCCGAGACCCACAGGTGCATCAACAACTGCAGCATGATCTGGTGGAGCACCTATGGAGGCTCAAGGGCAACGCCTAGCTCAACGTGTGATGAAATATGAGTTTTTATTTGTTGAACTATATAATTTGTATTGAACTATTTGTTCTTGAACTATTTGATTTCTATTGATTTTCTATGATGAACTTTGTGATAAGAAATAACTTATGTTGAATTTGCGCCGAAGCACAGCAAGTATGGGCCGATTTGCGCCGATAGCGGGCCGATTTTGCGCCGAAAACAGGCTGAAAAGCAGGCAAATTTGCGCTAATATTGGGCCGAATTCGGCGGCTGGGAATCCAATCGCCCCCAAGCCAATTTAGCGCTGGTTCGTCCACAGGCGGTGATTTTTCAAGCCCCTTGGGGGGCCAACGGTTGGAGATGCTCTAACCAATCTATATTGGTCCTCCGTAAATGGACTCAGATCGCGTCATGTGTTTGATCGGTTTCTTTGCTTGGCATAGTACCAGAGCGGAGAACGGTATTGCACACATATGCAAAATTTGCTTGAACGAAAGACAAGTGACAACGAGGCTTCTCCTAAAAAAAAAAGAGCAATGAGGCCATGCCCCGGGCCGGCTTCAGTGTACCGTAGTTACAAGACATGCCCTGCGCGGAGCAATGCCTTGTAACTACAGTACACTGAGGGAGGCTACTATGGATCACCGCTGCCAGGTCTGGCGGTATTCCATTTAACTGTTTATAAGAGCATGGACACACGCACACATGAAAGGCCAAACCACCAACTTTGGAATTTTCACCGACTACAAAATAAATAAATGGACTTGAGCTTTTTTCAGACAAGAACATGGATTGAGCTAAATAGCCAGATCTTGTCAACCTGGGTAGGCCCCGGTGTCATAACTGAATTGAAAGGGATTGCCCCCATTTCGCTCTAACCAAATGACTTTTGACCCTTTATCCCTATCTTTTTCTTGAACACGTTATCCGGAGTATATAAGTTCATGTATACGTGTACATGTATGGTACTATATGCTTTTTACGGCGAACCAACCTGTGGTTGGATAGTAGGAGGACAACGATATTCCAGCCCACTAGAGTTCAAGTCCTAGTGCTCGCATTTATCCTGTCGACTATGAGACGCGTTTGGTGATTTTGTCAATTTCAAGATGATATGTCGGCTCAGTCTTTCGGAAGTACTCGTAGGGGTAGACTGTGCGTGTGTGAAAAAAGTATATACCTTTTACGTGTGGATCCCAAGAAAATCAAAACATAGAGCCATCCTACACCCTCCCCCTATAGGCTCCTCTACCCGGGCCGAATTTTGTTTTAGCTGCCAACATGCCAGCAACCCAACACTCTCAAAAGAAAGTGTCAAAACAAGCCCACCAAATGCCCCGAGAAACCAGCTCAAAGCTTAGCACCCTGCGGTTCATTCAACATGTAGGTCGACACGGTTGTCGACTAAATGTGCAACTTGCTCGCGATGTGTATTTGGGCCGAACAAGGTAGAGCAGGCTCGCTCTTCCGGATCATTTTTTCTTTACTTTTTATTTTCCCTTTACCTTTTCTTTCTTTTTTATTTTTTGTTTTCCTTTTCATTTTATGAACATATTTTAAAGGTTATAACTTTTTTTTTCTGAAATCATGAACATTTTCTGAATTTGCAAACATTTTTGGAAATAATGAACATTTTTTGAATTCACAAACATTTTTAACAAATTAGCGAAACTTTTAAAATTTTGAACATTTGTTTTTGAAACTTGTGAACTTTATCTGAATCAGAGAATATTTATTGAAATTTGGGAATAATATCTGAAATTCCTGAACATTTTTCGTTTAACGAATGTTTTTCTGAATCATGAACATTTTTAAGTCGATGATTTTTTAAATTGGAGAATAAAATTTTAAACCCGTGATTTTTTTAATATTCATGAAAAATTTTTAGTTTGTGAATGTTTTCAAAATTCATAAAAAAATATGAAATCTTCTACATTTTTTAAATTCGAGAATATTTTTTGTAGTTAAGAACTCTTTCTGAAATCCCGATCATTTCCTTTTTCGAATTCCATATTCGTGAATGGTTCTCAAAGTAAAAAAGGAACAAAAAAGGAAAATGAAAGAAGACAAACGAAAAGAAAACAGGAGCGTCCAGCCCGACATGGGCCGGCCCAATATGAGAGGGGGCGCACGGGGTTGCACGCTTGGTGCCTATTCGCCAACTTGGGCACGAAACAGGGGTTCCACTAGCGCCCCTAAAAAAAACCACAGCTTATCAGTACACACATATCATATGTGTCTTTGTGCCTATGTGGCAGGGTCATCGTACAAAAATATATTGATTACTAGGCTAGTAATCTTTTTCACGTATTTTATTATGTTTGATTCTTTGTGCCCACTTCTCTAGTCCTTTCTTATCTCTCTCCTATATATAGGCAAAAGTGTCAAATAAATGGGTTATCAACCTTTTATCAAACTTGTTCTGATATGTAAATGATTTGTAACGATAACACTGTCGCACACAGGAACCTATTAGTGCACCTTTCTAATCAACAATCCATCTTTTCATGTGCAACCAATATTACATCATGCAATGTTCTAGACCGTGTCAATGTTTATGATGGGCCCTTGGAACCAAAAACGCGCGTGAAGCACCCATGCCCCGATGCTGAGCAGCAACACACCCCCAACGGCGACCGGTGTGTAGTTGAAGTCATCCTTGGCCACCGGGTACGCCACCGGCAAAGAGAAGAGCACGGTGACAAAAGCCACCCAAAGCACGGCGGCCCATCCGACGGCTATCCCGTACTGGCCAAGGTGAAATGGCCCCGGTATGAACGACTTCCGGGCCGTCGTCACCCGGAAGAAGATGGGCAGCACGTAGGAGATGTACAACCCTATTGTCGCGATGGACGCCATCGCCTGGAACGCCACCTGGCTCCCCAATGACTGCACTTACACACATGTTAAAAATATGAGTTGCCAAGCTATGTATGTTTAGTGATGACACATGGGAGAAAATTCGTGTGCCGTCACGTACCGTGAGGGCCATGGCAAATGCCACGGCGACGGAAAGCCAGACCATGTTCAACGGCACCTCATGCCTGCTCACCCTGTGCCACACATTCGAGTAGGGCATCGCCCCGTCCCGGGAGAAGGCGTAACCCATCCTACGCCATGATAGTTGAGAGGCGTCATCATCTTAAGAAACTAAACCAACTTGCATAGAAATAATATCATCAACTATGATCCGGTTACGAATTACCTCGAATTGCTGGTGATGGACCCGATGCCGCAGAGGAACATGGCACCGGCGATGACTCCGAGGCAGGCCACCGCTCCGACGCCGCTGCCGTACCTCGCGTGGAAGGTGGTGTAGAGAGCCTGGGCGATGGCGTTCCCGCCGGCGTCGTTGTCGGGGCTCAGCAAGTACGGTATGTCCGTCACCACTGACGTTAGGGCCACCAGGTAGATCCACCCAAAGATGGACGAGAGAGCCACCGCGCTAATGATCCCGATCGGCCCGCTTCTATCCGCGCCCTTGGTTTCTTCGGTCTACACATGTGTACAAGTGCAAGAAAGGATACATACCATCAGGTCACCATATGTGTGTAGATAATTAAGTGATCAGCAGAGTAGAAGGTCATCATCGTCTACCATGTGTGCAGATGCGTCGTAACCGAGAACGGAGTACTGGCTCATCAACAACCCCACTGCAAGAATGTAAGCCTTGTTGTGGATCCCCATGCCGTTATCCGTGTTGAAGTGCGTAAAGATGAACTCGACGCTCGCCCTCTCCTTGGCAACTGCCGGGATCAGGATCACCAACACCAAGATACCTACAATTTTCTCAAGAGCTTAGTCAATTTCTTATAATTCCACCTCCCAAGTTAAGAGACAACAAACAAAGTCAATGGAATCGTTTTGTTTGTAGAATATCATGCCATATCATTTCCTCGTTTTTTCAGATACCAGACCATGCCAAGGACAAATTCCCCGATAGCAACAAAGTTATTTTCCCCTACCTTTCTATTTTTTTTTCTAAATGTCCTCATGCTCTACCTTTTTCTTCCAAATTTTGTGATATTTTAGCTATTTGCTGACTATGTCATGTCAGCAAAATGACCACGAGGGGAATACCACTTTGCCTGTTTTTTACGACTAAATTTACCCAATTTTCAAAAGTTTGGTGCAAAATGTGTCATTCCAGTTCAGTGACCAAGTCTTGAATCGATTAACAGTCCAAAGGGCTGAACAAAAACTGGATACATAAAAGAAGAAGATGATAAGTGCTTACATATATATACTCCCTCTATTCCATGATGTACTAGCGCATATTAGGTTTTTAAAAGTCAAACATGTATATGTTTGACCTAGTTTCTAGAATAAACCATCAACATCTGAAATACTAAATAAATAACATTTAAAAGTAACACTAATTGATGAATCTAATGATACCGATTTTTTATTGTGGACGTTGATTGTTTTCTTAGAATTGATCAAATATAGACATGCCTGACTTTTAGAATAAAATATGCACTACACTAGAAAAAGAAATATGCAATACACTTTAAAACGGGGGAATTAGATCATACTATCAGTAGTATGGGTAGAGTTAAGGATGTCGTAACAAATAGACAAAACAAAGATCAATACCGGCGACGTTCCAGAAGGCGCCGAGCTTGCCGAACCAGGAGAGCCAGCGGATGGGGAGGCTGTTGATGAGGCCATGCAGGACGAGGATGAGGCCGTAGATGGCCAGCACGACGTACTTGGACGCCAGGTAGCCGCCGCCGTTGGCCCCGCCGGTGCCGAGCAGGATGATCACCTGGATGAGCTGCGCCAGCGAGAAGTCCACGCTCGTCGTGCCCGCCCACTGCATGATCGAGACGGTCAGCACAGTAGGCTAGACCGTGTCAGCAACGCTGCCAATAGTTTACAGGAAATATACTACTAGTAGTACACTAGTACTTTTTTCAAGTATGAGTTCACTGCATCAGCCGGCCGGCCGTTGCGTTGAGTCCTTATGGACACGACTCCACATGCCCCGGGGCTGCTAACTAAGTTGACTACCACTAGAATATTTGTATGGAAGATTCATCTTATATTCTTATATGAAAGATTTGATAAAATCCTGTGGTACTGGCACTAGAAACCGCAGCCAAAAATTGTCTAACACTGAAAGGATCCTATGAAGTTGGAGGCGACGTACCTGTCCCACGATGTTGAACCAGCCGGTGACCCATGAGGCGAGAGGCGCCCACTCCTTGCCGGCGAGCTTGGCGCTCCAGTAGTAGAGCCCGCCGGAGGTCGGGTACGCCGAGCAGATCTCCGCCATGGACAGCGCCACGCAGCCGTTGAACACCGTGACCACCAGCCACCCCAGCGTCATGGAAGCCGGCCCGCCGTACCGGAGCCCCGTGTTGTACGTGGCCGTCACGCCCATGAGCACGGAGATGATGGAGAAGGAGAAGGCGAAGTTGGACACCGCGCTGAGCCCGCGCTTCAGCTCCTGCTTGTACCCCAGCTGGTGCAGCCGGGCTCGGTCCGCGTCCGCCGTCTCCGCGGCGCTCCGTCGCGGCGCCATCGTCGGTCGGCCGATGAGGTCTCTTCTGCCGAGTTGCTCTTGGTTGCTTGGTATTGGATGGTGCTTGAGCTTGCTAGAAATGGTGTTTGGTTGGTGACACAGAGGGAGTCAAGGGAGGGAGTGGAGCAGAGTGGAAAGGATCCACGGTCTGCGCCGTGCCGGCGTCGGAGCAATCATCCACGAGTTGTTATACTGCTCGATGTCCCCGTCCGATCCTCTGATTCGTCCTACGTGTTTGACCAAAGGGGAAAACTAAAATGATGTTTTGTGTGTAGCGTGGTTCAATGTACTACCATATTCTTCTTCTTTTGCATCAAAGAAGGAAGATGTAATCCACGTCACATGGCAATATTGGACTGGTCGTCGTGGGTGGAATTGTTCATGCTTTGCACGCAGCGCGAGTGAAGTGAATCGACAGTACTCTTTTGGGCCACCAAACTAGCTTGACTTAGGGCATCTCCAGCCGCGCCCCCAACAGGCCCCCCCAGGCCACTTTTTCGGCGCCGGCGTCGAAAAAACGGCCCAGTCGCGCCCCCAGGACACCGAAAATCGTCGGTTCGGACCTTTTTTCCGCCCGACGGTCACAGGCGAACCCGCGCGCTGGGAACCGTTAGGGGCTCGGCGCTAGGGAAAAGCACGCCGCCCACACCGGCGGGGAAAAGTCAAGGTTTTCTTCCCCGACTCGCCTCGCACCCCGCGCCCTCGGCCACCACTAGCTATATCCGCGCGACGGCCGCCGCCTACTCCGCTAGATAGCCATTCCCGCGGAAAATAGCAGCGCCGCCGCGGCAGCCCTCCCGCAGCAGTGGGCGTTTCCGCCGCCGCTTCCGCCGCGAGGCGCGGTTTAACGGCGGTACACGCCACCGAGCGCAAGGTGTTGGCGTTTGACTGTCTCGGCGATGGACTCAGATGAGGAGGAAGAGCTCGCCGCGCTGCTGGAGGAGGAAGCGCGGCCGACGTCCGGAAGAAGAGCATCGATGGTGCTCGCCGCCCTCGCCAGCTGCTTTGGCGAGCAATGAAAAGCCGCGTCGAGGTGGCTCGGCGCCGGGCGGTGAAAGCAAAGAACCGGCATCGTCTGCAAGGCTACTGCATGCTCTACTCCGAATACTTCGACGATGCTCCACTTCATGGCGAGAGAACATTTCGGCGCCGTTATCGGATGAGCCGAAAGCTCTTGCTCAGGATTGTGAATTCCATCCGGGAGTTCGACAACTACTTCAAGTGCAAGATGGATTGCACTGGCGCTCTTGGATTCGCCTCCATCCAGAAGTGCACGACAGCGATGAGGATGCTTGCATATGGAGCTCCCGGTGATTCACTCGACGACTATGGGCGCATGGCCGAGTCCACCAGCATAGAGTGTTTCTACAAGTTCTGTCGGGCAGTGGTGGCAGTGTTTGGGCCACAATACTTGAGAACACCCAATGCGGAAGACACTGCTCGGATCCTAGCCCAGAATGCAGCAAGAGGATTTCCCGGGATGCTTGGAAGCATCGACTGCATGCATTGAAAATGGAAGGACTGCCCATTTGGTTGGCAGGGGATGTACAAAGGCGCCAAAGGCGGTTGCAGTATGGTGCTTGAGGCGGTAGCCACACAGGACCTCTGGATTTGGCACTCCTTCTTTGGTATGCCAGGAACTCACAATGACATCAACGTGCTGCAGTGCTCTCCTGTTTTTGCCAAGCTCGTTGAGGGCCATTCTCCTCCGGTGAACTTCGTGATCAATGGGCACCAATACAACAAGGGGTACTATCTAGCTGACGGCATCTATCCGAGATGGTCGACATTTGTGAAGACAATCTCAAACCCTGTGGCAGGAGGCAAGAACGTCTGGTTTGCGAAGCTTCAGGAGGCTTGCATGAAGGATGTCGAGCGGGCATTTGGTGTGCTCCAATCTCGATTCGCTGTTGTTCGGTACCCCGCTCAGACCTGGTCGAAAGATCAAATGTGGGAGATCATGACTTGCTGTGTCATCTTGCACAACATGATCATCGAGAGCGAGCAAGAAGACCCAGTGTTTGACACTGAACCATACTACAGGCAGGGTCCTCTAGCCGAAGTTGATCACCAGCTACCGACAACTTGGACTGCCTATCTTAGTATGCGTCAGGAGATCCGAGACCCACAGGTGCATCATCAACTGCAGAAAGATCTGATTGAGCACCTATGGAGGATCAAGGGGGACGCCACGTGATGAAATACGAGTTTTTATTTGTTGAACTATATAATTTGTATTGAACTATTTGTTGTTGTAGTATTTTGTTGAAGTATTTGATTTTTCTGTGATGAAATATGTGATAAGGAATAATTGTGTTGATAATTGAACGCCGAGACACAGCGAAACCACGCCGAATATGGGCCTATTCTCGCCCATATGGGCCGTTTATTCGCCGAAATTGGGCTGCAAAGTGGGCCAATTTCGGCGCCTGGGGGCGAGCTGGGGGCGACGACTGGGCGCAAAACCGCCCCCAGCGCCGAGTGTATCGCCGGCTCGCCCCCAGAGGGCGATTTGTATGCGTCCTGGGGGGGCCAACGGCTGGAGATGCCCTTACATACAGTGCAAAATATGGCAGCACTGTGTATTATGCTAACATGTCGTGTTACGTTTACATAAGCTTCATGTGCAATTAAACTCGCAAGACATAAAATTCTGCTAAATATCAGCATGTATGCTTTTTCCTGAAAAGGGGGTTAAACCTCCGGCCTCCGCATCATTATAATGCACACAACCAATTTTATTAATTATTAAGCTGAGTACGGAACAAAGTTAACCATGGCTGGACCATTATTACAAGATACTATGAATAAACTATTTGACTTTTTTTCCGCAACAACGTCTTTAGAAATAAACGCCCTTGCACCGCCATCATCTTGTTCGACCAGAGACTGACAAGACAAGGATTTCTATCCTAGAAGCCGAAACCAACTACCTAAGGCTGCCACATCAGCAAGTAGACAACGCCTTAAACAAGGTAATGATGCAAGTTCGTCGCTCCTGAGCCCAACCAATTAAGACCACAACAGGAGCTTTCACACGGACATTAAGCGGAGTTCCAATCATCATCTTGAAGGCGGATCTTCCGGAAGTCACATAAGTCTATACTCCATGCTAGGCTAGAAAGGTACTAGCGAAAGAGTGAGACGTATTGCCGCTATAAACCACCACCCCGACCGTCGGGGAGGGGGGGTGATCGTCCATGAAGCGGTGCCGATCTGACCGTAGTTAGCCCACACTGACGCACCCCTGCCCATTGCTGCCGCCAAAATTTGCACGACGCCCTGCCGTGAGAAGCCATGTCATGACCTCAGTGCAATCTTCTTCCTTGTCGCTGACGCCGTCATGCATCAGGCCACCGACGAGCAGCATCGACGCTGGCCGCATCCCTCGCAGTGGTGCTCGACGATGCGTGGGATGAGCTGAGGGTGTGGCTTCAGGAAAAAAGGCCAACAAAGCTCACATCCGGGGGAAAACTACGGAACCCATGGAGGTCGGGTATCCCCTTCAGCCCAAGCAATCGCTTCAACGCTATAGTCCAACTAGGATGATACCCAGTAGAATCAGATCCTATGATCGGCAACTTTAAGTTTTCTGAGTCCTTCTCGATGGGGGTAGGGCCCTCAATGCCATATCCACTTATGCACTTGACTCTCACTAGACCCCCAAGTCTACAATGACCAGTACCACACATTTCTTTTCAGGATTGTGCTCGGGGCTCCTGTAATCCCGGTTGGCCAAATTCATCTTAAGGTCACTCTTAAAATTTGGAGAACTTTTTTCTATAAAATGTTATGCTCGACATGGTCGATTTCAAGCTCGCGTGGTGTTTAACACCATCTTGGCAAGACCAACCTGTGTCAAATTAATAGTGGGCACTCAACACATGCATCAATGTTTCAAGATGCGCCAAGTCCAGATGGCATCATCCAGCACACAAAAATCACGATGAGGTGCAATAATGACAACTTTGACCACATTGTCGCGCTTCCTGATCACACCGAGCCAAATAGTTCCAAGCCCATAGTCTTCATAGTGGCTAATCTTATTCTTCATCCCAGGAGCGCCATCTTTGTCAGCACCTGATCATGACATGTACATAAGTTCAGGGTTGAAGTATGATTTGGCGAGGAAAATCTCTAAATACTTGAGGTGTAACTTAAAACATGTTATGTCCATACCATTTTATAAGTCATTATCTTAATTGGAAACTAATAAGACCTCATGTTTATCCAAAAAGGATTGTACTCCATCCACAACGCGTCGGCTTTCTTTTTCCTTATATTGTCCAAACTTCGAACTTAGGAAATCCCAAAAATATTATTCACAAAAAGTTGCAACAGAAAATTGATTACTCACAATCGTTATTACACAAATCATATATTATAATTTTTTCAATTATAAACATGTACAAAAAATAACACTTTAACTCATTGAATTTTGTTTTAGTGACAGAGAGTCACCCAAAGGTAAATTTAAGGATGAATTTGAGCAAAAACATGGTCAATTTATTTTATGAGGCTGGCTAGCATGTGATCTCACTACTAGGAAAATGCCTATAGATAGAAGTTTACTAGTAGCGTTTGTCTACAACCCCACGCTACTAGTAGTTAGTAGTAGCGCTGACTATGAACAGCGCTATTGGTATCAGTTAGCATCAGCGCTTGTTACCTAGCCCCACGCTACTACTAAGTGTAACACACCACACCCCCTGGTCAAAAAATAGCAGCAGCGCCTGTCCTCCAACCTGCGCTAGTGCTAGTTTAGTATCTACTAGACCATGATGGCGCGCGTTGCCGCGCCCGCCCATTTCGACAAAAAGATGACATGAATATTATAAAAGATTAGCACAAAAAATAATCAGGAAGCAATGTTATCAAACATGCTCAAGATAATCGGAATTCTCTAAAGAATGCATTACACAAACAACAGAAGAAATATCATGCTGGTGAATGCTTTGTTTCAAGAACTAACATAAACTAAGATGGTTTCAATTATGTTGGTGATAATGTCAACATCTAGAAAAAAGGCATCCATGGACAGTTACGTTAGCTCTTTGTAAGGTTGTGGCTTTACTTTACCTGTCCTTCCCCGACATGAAAATAGCCCTGGGGTGGCTAGCTCCGCTAGCTTGGAACTATTCCCCTTGCCCTTCTTCTAACCATCCTCAGTTGAGGGTTACCTTCTTCTCGGTAACACCCTTGTATCTAACAGGATCCCATTCTTTTTGCCCCTCTCCCTAAAAGTCCGAATTAAAGTACCATGGTCGTCAGTGGCATGCAGAAGGATCATCAAACAAATTGAAACTCGCCAATACTGGAAAGTGACTGCACCAATCTTTTCGAGGAGATCCAATGAGCCTCTGTCAGCAGGGCACTGGCGTCCCAAATAATTGAGGACATATGCACTGTCATGAAAGACTTTGAGACCAGTTGCATCATGATAATTCAAAGGGAGAGTGATGCTTTGGCCCTTGAAGTTGTTGCATATGTTAACTTCCATGGAGATTTGAGATCAAAATCTAGCATTCCTAGCTCCCTGTATCAGTTGTATTGTCAAGAGTGTGATATGGCTCTGGTGAATGCTTAGGGAATTTGTTTCCCCTAAAAAATAAATTGAAACTGACCTGAGTGCATCTGCAGCAAGAATATTCAATTGTGCCTTCCAAAGCTGAAGGAAGGATCGTGCAGGAGTGTTATTTTTCTCTCCTTTGGTTGCCCACAATCAGTTAAAGAATTGGTGTTAAGACGACAGCCCCCCGCGTCTGCCCCCCGCTCGGGCGACTCGGCGGCTCCCCAACCCTAGCAGCCGCCTCGGGCCTAGCCCATCTTCCTCCCCTCCTTTCGCCGCCGCCGGAGGACGCCGCCGGCTTGCGCCCGGAGGCCGACGGCGGTAGCGGGGGCTCTTCCTCCCTCCCATGTCTCAGGGGTGGCGGGGCCCCAACATGCGTGGAGGTGCGGCCGATCTAGATGCGACGGCATTGGCTTCGACGGCGGCGGCGGTCGGCCCTGCCTCAGGCCACGGGCGGCGACTGCGGCGGGTGGCCTGGATCGGACGGCGGCGCGATGCGGTCTTCGGCGCCATGTCATCTGGCTTTAGATCGGCGACGGCATGGACTGCCTGGTGGACTGCTTGGCGGCACCCATGGTGGTGGTCATCTTCTTCGTCGGTGGTGGCCGGCCAGAAGCTTGGTGATCGGATCTCGAGATCCGTCATCTAGTCCCGGCTGCGAGTTGGGGGGATATGGTTGCCGGTGAAAACTGAGCCGATGGCAGGCGATGGCGACGTTCTACGTCGTTACCTTGATGAAGGCATCGTCATGTAACTACTGTCGACCCACTCGTGCTGCTCCGGGGGAAACCCTAGGATTTGGTGTTCCAGATCGGACGATGGCGGCACTGCGGTGTCGTTTCTCTCTTGGGAGCATCGTTTGTGGAGCAGCGCTGGAAGTCAGAGGTAGGAGGTGGAGCGGCTTCGTCTTGGACGGAGCTTCGGTGGAGATGTCAAGTCATGCCTGACCGACAGGTGCTACGCTTGGTCATGCCTGGTCGGCAGGTGCTACGCACGACAGATCTTCCAAGGACTTCAAGCTGTGTCGGCTGGTGGTACTTGGCAGCATGGCGCTGAGGTATATCAGTGGCGACCGCGACGTGCTCAGCTGTTTGCACGCAGGGAGGAGGTGCCGTTGGGCGACGTGGTGGCGTCGACGATAGCTAGACTGAGCAAGGTTGATGCATTAGTACAGTTCTGAAGATGGAACGGTGGCAGTTGGCGGCGGCAGCCTCTGAGAGCACGCCGGACCAGTGTGTGCCCCAGACCCGGCAAGTGGCTAGGTTGGGGTCTCAGGTCTTAGATGTTAGGCTTGGCTGCGATGTCTGTTTGGTATTAGGCCCAGGCTATCGGCGCCCCTTCATCAACTGGATAGGTGTAGCGACATTTGTTGCTTAGATGGCGGCTTTAGTCTTACTGTTGTATGACTTTGTAAAGTCTTGTGAGAATAATTAATAAAATGGCCGTATGTATCGCCCAGATGCAAAGGCCGGGAGTCATCCTCCTTTTCTAAAAAAAGTTAAAGAATTGGTATGTACCTTTGTCCACTGCATCCGGCTTGTGATGGTTGTCAATGGCCTCCCAGAACAGCTTCTACCTCACGTGTGAGGATGGTCGCTCTCTCTACTCGAGGAATCAATGTCGCCGCCTCTTTTGTCCTCCCTTTTACGCCGGGAGGGAAAGCAGCCACAGCTACCACCTAGACGACAGAGGGGAGGCAAGCCCGAAGGGTAAGGACAAGGGGCGCAAGAGCCCACCGCCATGTCCACCGTCACATATAGGATGATCAATTGATCAGGGTAGGAATTTATGGGCTCTTGAATTCAAGGAATGAGGCAAAAAGTAGGAGATCTGATTAGTAACGCACCTCCACGACCATCCATCGAGAAAGTCGAGCAGCTGTGGAACCTCGCGTCCTCGACTCCCGCATCCAGATCGTCGTCTCGCTAGAATTTTTCTTTTAGTAGAACGTCTCGCTGGATATGCCGACCGCTCGTTTGGCCCAACATCATTTCTCTAGAACTATCCAACTGGCCTGTATGTTTCACAACAAATTGGCCCGATTAACAAGAGGACGCCCAAGTCAGTCTTGGGAGCAGCGGCCCAGGAGATGTTTCAGCTGGCCACGAGCCCACGACAAGAAGATTGGGACGGTGGTGAAAAACTATGGTGGAGGACCAAGCGATACTGAGCGTTTAAGGAGCAGATCGAACGGCTAGAAGTGTCAAATCGCTGTGGGGAAGCGTAGCTCACTGCATCTTACTGTTTAGTAATAGCGCATGTTTGTCTAAGCGTGCTACTGCTAATTTTTCTATGTATAATATTTTACCAGTAGCGTGTGTTTCTTTCCCGCGCTATAAGTAGTGTAACCCTAGCCGTAGCTATTTTGCAAGTTGCCATAGCAGTAGTGCGTATAGGTGACCTGCGATACTGCTATGCCCGCCAGCCACCTCCCACCTTTCCCCTTCTTCCTCCCCTCTCTTCTTCCCCCTTCCTTTCTCCCCCTTTCTTTGCACCTTGCTTGTTCCTTTCAATGCTCCCCCTCCACCACCCCTCCATTAGAGCCTTCCCTTCCCCTCTTCTTTGCCCCTCCACCACCCCTCCATTAGAGGCCCCCTCCCCTTCTTCTTTTCCCCTCCACCACCCCTCCATTAGAGCCCCCTCCGTCCCCCTCTTCTTTGCCCTCCACCACCCCTTTTCTTTGTGCCCTCCACCACCACCCCTCCATTAATGCCCTCCACCCCCCTCTTCTTTGCCCTCCCCCCTCTTCCATTAATGCCTTCCCTCTTCTCTCCCTCTCCTCTCCCACTATCTCCCTAGCTAGCTAGCTCTCTCTCTCTCTCTCTCCCTAGCTAGCTAGCTAGTTAGAGCTATATATCTAGAGCTACTAGGTAATTAAGAAGAAAGGTGCTCGATATCCCTCTCGATACATGGTGAGCAAAAAAATGTGTTTGTGTGGATTGGACCGAATTGTGTGTGGCATAATTTGAGTTGCCTACATTGTGTATTTCATGAAATAATGTGGGTGATATGAGTTGCCTAGGTTTTGCCGAAATGTCGATTCAATTCCGTTTCGGCGAATTTCAGGCATGCAAACTCAATATGTCCTATGTTTAGGGAAGGGCATGCCGAATTTTTGTATGAATTTGATCCATGCATGCATATATACGTGGTTATAATATTTGCTCCGGGCGCAGGCGATCATGAAGGTCAATGGAAGGATGGTGGAAAGATACTGGCAATCCGCCACCACTAGGAAAAGGCCTGCTAGTGGTGCACCTGTTTTGGCTACTAATGGCGCACTACAGGTGCGCCACTAGTAATTAATACTAATGGCGCACCACTGGTGCGCCATAGGCGCACCTGTAGTGCGCCATTACTATATCACACGGTGCGCCATTACTATCTGACTTAGTAATGGCGCACCGTATAGAAGTGGGCCATTACTAACAAATTTTCTTCAAATATTTTTTCAGAATATTTTTTCAATTTTTTTTCTTAATCTCAGGTCACTATGGCTTAATCTCGGGTCAATATGCTTAATCTCAAGTCAAATCGCACTAAGTGCTCTGTCCTATGTTTAGGGAAGGTCATGCCAATTTTTGTATGAATTTGATCCATGCATGCATATATACGTGGTTATAATATTTGCTCTGCGCGCAAGTGATCATGAAGGTCAATGGAAGGATGGTGGAAAGATACTGGCAATCCGCCACTACTAGAAAAAGGCCTGCTAGTGGCGCACCTGTTTTGGCTACTAATGGCGCACTACAGGTGCGCCACTAGTAATTAATACTAATGGCGCATGTAGTGCGCCAGTGCGCCATTACTATATCACACGGTGCGCCATTACTATTTGACTTAGTAATGGCGCACCTCGAAGTGCGCCATTACTAACAATTTTTTTAAAATATTTTTTCAAATATTTTTTCATATTTTTTTAATCTTTTCTTAATCTCGGGTCATTATGGCTTAATCTCAGGTCAATATGCTTAATCTCAAGTCAAATCGCACTAAGTGGTCAAACTTCCCAGAAGGTCACCCATCCTCACACTACTCCAGCCCGAGCACGCTTAACTTCGCAGTTCTATCCAACCCCAGCACCACCTGACTTAACAGACACTTGTTGATATATCTATCATATCAATCCTATTAAACCTTGTTGATGTCTAGGACTTTGTTCATGTTCATGAGTATGATGAAATTAAAAAAAAAAATTCAAACTTTCCGGTCATATTACGTATCATTTTTTGAAAAAAAATTTCGAAACCAATTTTTTTCTGTTACTAGTGGCGCATGGCGCACCTAGTAAATGGTGCGCCACTAGTAAGTTTGATTTTTTTTCCATTTTCCCTCCTCTAGATCTTAAAAACCCCGTATCTTTTATTCTGTTAGGTTTTTGGGGATTCTGAAAATCTTGAACGGGTACAATTCGGATATAACTTTTCGAGTAGATGATTTTTCATATAAAAAACTTTTTAATCCGAGTTCGTATGCAAAAGTTATGCCCATTTTACAAATTCCAGAGAGATTTTGCAAATAAAATCAAAATTCATATTTGTAAATTTTCCCAACAAGAAAGACCACATATCACATGGGAAACTTATTTCCTTTTATTTTTTGACATTTCTATCATTTTCTTTTATTTTTAAAACTGAAAAGGCGGTCCACAGGCGTGGGGTGGGTGTACTCGGTGGAATTTTTGGCCAAGTTAGTAATCGCACACCATGGGTGTGGTGCGCCATTACTAGTTAAACTAGTAATGGCGCACCACACCCACGGTGCGCCATTACTAGTTTTGAAAAAAATAAAAAAAATTGAAAAAAAATTGAAAAAAGTTCAGTAGTGGCGTACCGTGGGTGTGGTGCGCCATTACTAGTTTTGAAAAAAAAATGAAAAAAATTGGTAGTGGTGCGCCATTACTAGTTTAACTAGTAATGGCGCACTATCCCCTGGTGCGCCATTACTAGTTTTGGAAAAAAGTAAAAAAAAATTGTTAGTAGTGGCGCACCATGGATGTGGTGCGCCATTAGTATTTAGAGTTTAATGGCGCACCAACACATGGTGCGCCACTGCTATATAGTCACTAGTAGAAAAAGGGTCAAATGTGAAGCACAATAGTGCCGGTTGGAATTTCAGCCGGCACTAATGTGTACACTAGTGCCGGTTCGTGGCGGCGATCAATAGCACCGGTTCGTGGCGAACCTTTAGTACCGGTTCATGCCACGAACCGGTACTAAAGAGGCTGTGTCAGCCTGCGGTCAGGCTATGGCCCCACCATCACCATTTAGTGCCGGTTCGTACCACGAACCGGTACTAATGAGGTTATGGCGAGCTGTTTTTTAGTCCCACCTCGCTCCCCTAACAAGCCTTTTACCACCTTAAATATGTTATTTCTCAAACTATCACAAGCACTTGGTCTTCATTGAACTCTATGTGTGGAATTTGTGGCCGCAATATGAGTCTTCATCGGTTTATAAATCGTTGATGACTCATATTGACAATTCAGATTGTACACACAAAGATCATTGATGATCAAAGTATTTTTGATGTTATAAGATCATATTGACAATTTAGACTGTAAAGAAATATAAGATCATGATCTAAATGCTCTTATATTTTTTTGCGTTAAGTATGCACCATTCAAAGCGGCGCCATCAACTTTCAACCGTTTATGCCTTCATTTGCTATTTTTCATGCATTTAATGATTTGTTTTGAGAACTAAATGACCTGGAAATTGAAAAGCACTATAAATGAACTCTGAAAAAGTTGAAACTTGGCATGGTATCATCATTTTACCCACATATCATGTTCAAAAAAGTAGAGAGGGTTACGGCAAAACTTGATGCACCGTTTACAAACTGGACAATCTCTTTCAAGTATTGGGTTTATGACGAAATTATACTCATCTGTTACAAAGGCATTTCATTTTTTAAAACTTATTACAAGTCCAGACTTTTGTGCATTCAGTATGCACCATTCAACTGCTAGGCGGAGGCTCTTAAGTACCGGTTCCAACTGCTAGGCGGAGGAGCTCTTTAGTACCGGTTCCAACTGCTAGGCGGGAGGAGCTCTTTAGTACCGTTTGTGGCGAACCTTTAGCACCGGTTTGTGCCACGAACTGGTACTAATGAGGTTGTGTCGTAAGGCTGGGGCCCCACGAGCACCTTTAGTACCGGTTCATGGATGAACCAGACGTAAGCTGTTTTTAGTCCCACCTTGCGAAGTGAGAGGGACTAGGAGCGTTTATAAGCCCTGAGTGCAGAGCGATGAAAAAGAGGCTCAATGCTCATGTTGTTAGCTTCAAGCCTTCAGGAATACGGTAGACTGCACGGAGCTATGCGCAGTGCAGTTTACTATTCAAAGGCTTGAAGCAAATTAACGAGCATTGCACCTCTTTTTATTTTAATAACTTATTACAACTCCGGACTTCTTCTGTTATGGCAAAAACTAATTGCACGTCGACATTTCTTTTTTTAAGTTATAACTCCAGACTTTGACCATCAAGTTTTGCAGAAAAGAAAAATAGCAGAAAAGAAGAAAAACTATAGCTGAAAAGAAAAAACTATATAAAAAAACTACTCAGAAATAAATAGAAGAAAATAAATATAGCAGAAAAGAAAAACTACTCAGAAATAAATAGAAGAAAAAATAAAGCAGAAAAGAAAAAAATTATATTTGCTATTTTTCAATCGTTTACAAAATGACCGTGAAATTGAAAATCACTACAAAATGAACTCTGAAAATGTTGAATTTTGGCAAACTAGATGAAAAACTACTCACAAATAAATAGAAGAAAATAAATATAACAGAAAAGAAAAAACTATACAAAAAACTACGCAGAAATAAATAGAAGAAAATAAAGCAGAAAAGAAAAAAACTATAAAAAAAATTGGGGCGCTGCCCTGTGGGCTTCATAGGCCACAGGTGTGTAATTACAGGCCTTAAAGGCCCAGCAGACTCACAGGGCAGCGCGCAGAATTTAGGCCCACAAGCCTGCTATATAGAGGAGTTTGAAGGGGTAGCCGCGGCTGGGTTTATAAACCAGTGCGGCTGCCCTTCGCCCGGCGAGGTGGGACTAAACTTTGGGGTGGCAGCGCGAGGCCTTTAGTACCGGTTTGAGCCACCGACCGATACTAAAGACCACCCTTTAGTACCGGTTGGTGGCTCCAACCGGTACTAAATGCCTCGTCTTCCCGCCTCTTCGCCTGGCGAAAGTTGGCCTTTAGTATCGGTTGGTGGCTCCAACCGTACTAAAAACCTCTATATATACAACACTTACAAAATTTCAGTTACATCTCCTACTTCTTCGCGTCTCCTCTCGCGTCGCCGCTCGCTCTCGCCGCTTCGCCGCTTCGCCGCTCGCCGTCGCCCGTCGCCCGTCATGTTGTCGTCGTCGTCGTCGCTCGTCGCATCCCATCGTCGTCGTCGTCGCTCGTCGCCCCGCCGCCCTTTGTCGTCGTCGCCGCCGTCATCGCCGCCGCGCCGTCGTCATCGCCCGCCATCGCCGTCGTCGCCCAGCGCATTGTACGATATACACACACACACACACACATATATACACACACATACACATGTACACACACACACACACACACACACACATACACACACACACACACACACACACATATTTTTTACTTATTTTCTGTTTTCTGTTTTTAGAAAATTTAATTAGATATTAATTAGCTAGGTATGTGAGATTTGAACTAGTCGAATAATTAATATAACTAGTTTATTTTAGTAAGAAAATTGTCAAGTAGTTTATTTTAGGTATTTGAGATTTGAACTACTTGAATAATTAATATAACTAGTTTATTTTAGTAAGAAAATTGTCGATATCTGAGATTTGATGATCTAATTAAAATATTATTTGTTAATGAGTTTTTCTGTTTATTTAATGTTTTTACATATTTTGAGTTTATATAAATGTTAGATTAATGTCCAATGTTAGATGAATTAGATAGAAAAGTTAAATATATAGTAATGTCAATTGTTAGAGATAAATATATATAGTTAGATATATATTTGAATTGGCTAGATATTAATTAATGTTAGATAGTAATAAGTGTTTAGTTGTTTCACCTATATGAACATATAGGAAATGTCATCTGATGACGAAAAAGATTTCATTATGTGCGAACACTGTGAAGACCAGCGTGGCCTGTGCGACAGAAATTTCCTTGTTGATGGTAGGCGCTTCAGCATCAAGCTGAATGAGACATTCGAAGTGGATACGGTAAGTCACAACGGCAATTATTATTTGAATGCAAAACTTATGCTTCATTTGCTTCAACTTATAATTTTAAAGCATGACTTATGCTTCATTTGCTTCAACTTATAATTTTAAATTTTTACTATTCTACTAGCGCATCCCCTGCCATGCAAGATTTTTGTCTTGGATAAGATAGGTTTTAGTGCTATAGATGATATGGAGGTAAAGAGAGTTTACTTGAAGACGGAGCATGGGTATACTTTCAACGTCAAATTATATAATGGAGACACATACACCCATTTTGAATGCAAAACTTGGCAAGCACTATGCAAGGCTTATGCATTTGAGCCTGATATGGTTATCACCTTTGATATTCGTCCGGAAGATGATATTAAAGGTAATATAGACATCTGGGTCGATGTGCAAACGCCTCCAGTTCTACATGACTTTTTCTCAACTATGGATGCATATGTTTATGTCTTTGATACAAACTATACAAAAATAGTTGACAACTAATTTGTATTGTCAGCTTATTTCGGTTCAAGCAAACATGTCCGGCGCTTGGTAGACAGGACCTACTACTGCCCCCGGGCTCAACTAAACTGCGAGGAAATAAGTCATTATTTTTCATGGCTTGAGGATCTTAATACTGTCAAGACAATTTTTTTCCTAAACTTAGAAATGTTAGTACTCAAAAGCGTCGACCAATGGTGATTGTATTGAACTACGGTCACATCTATAATCGAAAGATGGTAAGATTTTAACTGTTTGTCCTTAATTAGTGCATCTTTTGCATACATTATTTTTGAAGCTAAACTTTCATTGCTTAGTATATTAATTACTATACGATGTTCTTTCATCAACAGGGACTTCCGATGACAGTTGTGCCTCAGTGGATCGAGACAAAAGGTCGCATGTCAATGGTTAGCTTACGACCAAGATTTCCTACATTACACATGAGTGCATTCAGGATTTCTGAAAGTGAAGAATGCTTAATAGTGAAAGATGGGAGCAAAATTGTAAACGATCGCAGAGAAGTACTAGGGGGCAGCAAGGAGAAGCGCAACCCAAGATTAGGAGTCAGATTCATCTGCATGCTCCAGTATGATGAATCAGGAGAGCTATACATGTTCTATGCTATTCTACCTGAGAGGGAGCAGCAGGAGTAGCTAGTTCATGCTCTTAATTAACTAGTACTTGTCCTCTCTCATGCATGTCCGTATTGTCCTGAACTTCGATGTTGGTGATGATTATGTTGAACTCGATGATATCTTTGCTTCTGTTACAAAGTGAACTCGATGATTATGTTGGTGATTAGATAGCTAGCGGTAATGACTATGATGATTAAATAGTGGTAACTAATGACGACTATGATGATTTTTAGCTAGCTAAAGTTTATTTATTTATTAATATGCGATGATGATGATGATGATGATGACCACTACAACTCATTATAACGTAAAACAATCCTAAATTAAATTGATAACACAAATTTAATTGAAAAATAAAAAATAAAACAAAAACCCACAAACATTTAGTACCGGTTGGTGTTACCAACCGGTACTAAAACTCCTGCCCGGAGCTGCCTCGTGCCACGTGGTTGGCCTTTAGCACCGGTTCGTGCTGAACCGGTACTAAAGGGGGCTTTAGTGACCACACTTTAGTGCGGTTGTGGAACGGTACTAAAGACCTTCTGAACGGTGCTATTGCCCGGTTCTGCACTAGTGAGTAGTGGCGCACCACATGTGTGGTGCGCCATTAATGTCCATATTTTCTATAGCCCTTTTCCTAGTAGTGCGCGGTGGATGACATGTATGAAAAACGACTGAAGGATGTTTTATGTCCTTGTCGAAAATGCAAAGGAAGAGTCAGGCTCGACCCCTTTCAGGGTGGTAAATTCAAGGCGCACCTGCTCATGCATGGTTTCATGCATGGACATACTCGGTGGATAAGTGAAGATGATGATGATGATGACGTCGACGGGGCAGGAAATAACAACATGGGGCCACCAGACGAAGAGATGATCGATTATGTGCCCGAAGAGGAAGACGGCCTCGAAAATGTCAATGGCGAAGAGGCAGTTCAAGGCGGAGAAGACGCGGACACGCCGATGTCTTCGTCGCTACTAAGTTCAGCCATGCGGGACCCGCATGTTTGAGACCTGCTTCGCAAGAAGACGACTGGCTATAGAGCTGCTTCAAGAGAGGAGGCCAAACTGGCGCAACTGGAGGTAGACTCGATGACTCCTTTGTATGATGGTTGCAATCCCGAGGTGACCCGCTTGAGTTTCACACTAAAACTTCTAAAGACGAAGGCAAAAAACAAATGGACAGATACAAGCCTGGATGAGCTTCTGAAGTACCTAAAGAAGGTTCTTCCCGCGGGAAGCCTGTGTCCTACTAGTGTCGAGGAGGCAAAGAAAATCGTGTGCCCTCTTGATCTGCCATATATTAGATATCACACATGCATCAATGATTGCATCATATATCGGTACGAGCAAGCGGAAAAAACCATCTGTCCAAAGTGCAATGCTTCACGATATAAGAAAGCCGGAAAGAAAGCTCCACAGAAAGTTGTATGGTACTTTCCGATCACTCCGCGTCTACAGCGGTATTTCGTAGATCCTAAGGAAGCAAAGTTTATGCGCTGGCACGTGGAGAGGGTGAAGCCAGATGACGGAGATGAGCCGAAGCTGAGACACCTCGCAGATGCTAGACAGTGGAGAGCATTAAATGCTGAATTTGATTTTTTCGCAAATGATCCAAGGAACATCGTGCTTGGCGCTAGTAGTGATGGCATGAATCCATTTGGCAACCAGAACACCAATCATAGCACATGGCCCGTGTTTGTATGGATGTACAACCTCCCCCCTGGTTGTGCATGAAGGAAAAATACATACACATGGCTATGCTTCTTCAAGGGCCGAGACAACCGGTAAATGATATAAATCTGTATCTCGGGTTACTGAAAGAGGAGCTACATACCTTATGGAAAACACCGGCCAAGACATGGGATGAAAGCAAAGGAGAGTATTTCTACATGAGAGCCGCGCTGATCACGACGGTGCAGGACTATCTCGGTTACGGCTATCTCTCCGGCCAGGTGTGCCACGGATATTGCGGATGCACGAGGTGCATGGATGATACAACTTCTCTACAGCTACCGAAAGATGGCGGGTCTTCAAAAATCGTGTACATGGGGCATCGAAGATGGCTCGAGAAGGACGACCCATGGAGAAAGCGTGGAGATCTATTCCATGGTAAGGTTGAGCATCGAGGTCCTCCACGTAAGCGTAGCGGTGCAGAAATATATGAGTTATTGAAGAACTGGGAAGAGTGCCCCTCGTCGGGAAAGACGAAGAAAAAGGCGCCGGAGCCCCTGCTGAAGATATGGAAGACGAGATCTGTTTTCTGGGACTTGGAATACTGGCCCATACTCGACACGCCTCATAGCCTTGATCAAATGCATATCACCAAAAATATCCTTGAGAGTTTGCTTGGAACATTGATGAACATGCCGGAGAGGACGAAGGATGGGCCGAAGGCAAGAAAAGACTTGGAATTTTTGAATAGGAAATATCTCCAAATGCCCGGTAAAAGGTCGTCAGAGGAGACCGAGACGGAGACGGAGATGGAAGAGAGGGGCAAAAAAGTAAACAAGAAGGAAGAACAATATTGCCCCCCTCTTGCTTCACCTTAGATTCGAAGGAGGTCGATCAATTGTCCAAGTGCCTTGCCGGAATCAAAGTTAGTTCCGAATACTGTGGGAAGATAAGCAGATATCTAGACACTAAGAAAAAAAGGTTAAGTGGGATGAAGTCTCACGACTGTCATGTGATGATGACGCAGTTACTCCCGGTTGCACTTAGAGGGATTATGGACACACATGTGCGTGAGACGCTTACTGACCTATGCCACTTTTTTGATGCTATCTCTCGAAAGTCGATCAGTGTGAAGCAACTCCATAGGCTACAGGAAGAGATCGTTGTCATACTGAATGAGCTAGAGATGTACTTCCCGCCCGCGTTCTTTGATGTCATGGTGCATTTATGTGTCCACATCGTGGATGACATCATCGACCTAGGGCCGACATTCCTGCATAGCATGATGCCATTCAAGAGGATGAATGGGGTCATCAAAGGATTCGTTTGTAACATGTCCCGTCCAGATGGAAGCATAGCCCAGGGATATCTGACCAAAGAGTGCATCTCTTTCTGTGAGAGTTATCTAGTAGGCACCGGAGACCCTGTTGTTGGTTTGCCCATCAACAAGCACTGTGGAAGGCTCGAAGCCGAAGGTCATACCAACGGTCATAGGGATGTGAATGCGTTACGCTCGGGCCGACAAAACGACCTTGACAGGGCAAACTTAGTAGTGCTACAACACCTAGATGTGCTAGAAGATTTTGTGGCACTGCACAAAGAGACCATCGCAAAGAAGTACCGTGATCGTGGGGTGCACAGGACGGACGCTGAAGTTATTAGAGAGCACAACTCCACTTTCGTGCGTTGGTTCAAAGAGCGAGTTCCGGCTAATCCCCCGGAAGAGGGTTGTCCGAATGGAACACACATATACGCCTTAGCACATGGCCCCTCGACCAACCTCGCGACTTCCAAGCATACGATATCAACGGATACACGTTCTACATGGAGGGTAAAGATATAAACAGTGATGACCAAAACTCAGGGTTGACGATGGAAGCCATGACCGGGAATGTAATTGAAAGATATTACCGAAGGGTCGAAGAGATATGGGAGCTTAACTACTCTGGATTGCATAGCACGACGATGTTCCGTGTCAGATGGGCTAAGAATGTACACAGAGAAAACCGACATTTCACTACCATGTGTATACCCGACTCCGATAGCGGTACCGTCAACGCCATTGCCAAAAATGAGCCATGGGTACACGCTAAACACGTGACACAATGTTTCTTCATAACTGATCCGATCAATCCCAGCCGTGTTGTCGTGAGGAGAAGCAAAAGGAGCATCGCCGGAATGGATGGAGTCGCCAACGAGGGAGACTATGACCAGTACGGTGATCCGATGAGGGAAGATGATGCTGATGACGACGGAACATACGTCAAAAGAAGAATGAAGACTACATTACCTACGAAAGATCGTAATCCCTGGAGAAGGAAAAGTCACGACCATGGGCTCAATTATTCGACAACAAAAGAAGAGGGAAGAAGATCAGTCTGCATCGTCGTCATCGCCCAAACTGACAAACTAATCCCCAAAGTTTGTGTGTGTCTAGCTATTTTGTATACCGCCGATAGCGGTCAAATGATGTAAGATATATTATACTAATTATTATCCGGAGGGTAACAGTGGTATTGCTCAAACAACAGACCAAATTAAAAGAAGGAAAGTGCAAAAGAAAGATAAGGAAAAGAAAAGTGCAAATGAAAGAAAAAGAAAGGAAGTTTTGCAAAATGAAATGAAAAGAAAAAGAAAAAGGAACTAATAAGTTGTGGAAAATGAAATGCAAGAAAAATAAAAAAAGAAAGGAAGGAAGTTAGTGGAATATGAAAAATAAAAAGAAAAAAGTGCAAATGAAAAAGAAAAAGAAAAAGAAAAAGAAAGGAAGTTTTGCAAAATGAAAGAAAGTTTGTGGAATATGAAAAAGAAAAAGAAAAAGAATAATATAAATAAAAAGAGAAATAAAAATAAAATAAAAAGGAAGGAAGTTGTGGAATATGAAAAAGAAAAATAATAATACAAATATAAATAAAAATAAAAATAAAAATAAAAAAGGTTAGCAGTAGCGCGCTGCCCCGGCGTTACTGCTAATTTAGCTATAGCGCGTTTTTCTGTGGTGCGCTATAGATAAGGAAAAGAAAAATAAGAATAAAATAAAAAAAGTTTGCAGTAGCGCGTTTCTCAGCCTCGCGCTATAGCTAACTTAGCTATAGCGCGTTTTTCTACCCTGCGCTGTAGCTAAGTCGCCTATACACAGCCACATCTCTTTCCTCTCTCACTCTCGCTCGATCCGATCGACGATCTGTGCCGCCCCTCCCCCGGCGCCGATACCGCACCTGCCCGCGCCGCCATCGACGCGCGCCGCGCCGACACTCCCTCCCCCTTGCCGGGCCCGTCCCCATAGGTCCACCCCCCGGCCTGGCCCCTCCCCCGCTGCCGACGCCAAGACGCCCACGCCCGCGCCGCCACGCTACCGTCGCGACGCGCCGCCCGAGCAGTCCCTCCACCGGCCGGCGCCCCTCACCTAGCAGTCTCTCTCTCTCTCTCTCTCTCTCTCTCTCTCTCTCTCTCTCTCTCTGACCGGCCGTATGTGTTCTCTTCAACAGGTTTGGCCGGAAGCAAGGTGCTCGGTGAGGAGGAGAAGGTGGCCGGAAGCAAGGTGCTCGGCAAGGTGCAGCAGGTTCTCCCCCTGCAGTCTGTTTTTTTGCTGTCAATTATGCATGTGTGCTGCTGCTGCTATGTGCTGCTGCTGTTTTCAGTTAGAGCAAACTAGAATTCAAAGCAACTAGAATTGTTCACTAACAGAATTCAAAGCAAACTAGAATACAAATATGATCTCATTTGAATTCAGTTAGAGCACACTGTTCAGTTACAGAAATTATTGAAATTTTCAGTTAACTGAACATTTCAATTTTGATAACTGTGCAAACTTCAGCAAATTTCAGTTTTGATAACTGAACATTTCGTGTTGGACCAACTATCTTGATAAGCACAAGGAATTAACCTACAAAATGTAACCAAATATGGACTAAAAACTGGTTATAAAAAAAGTAAATGAAGTAGCCACTGAATATGCCACTGAAAATGGAGTAGCTGGCATCATTACGAAAAACAATGCTCAAAAAATATCTTGGAAAGTGTCATGTTTGCAGCAAATTTGGAACTGAAAATATGCGGTGATCAATTTTGCATTTTTCTGCCACTGAAGATTAGTGGAAACTGAAGATTGTTTTTTTGTATTAAGCCACAAGTAGTTGTATTGGCAGCAAGTAGCTAGTTGGTAGAAAGTATTGTTAGTGAAAATTTGTGGTGATCAATTTTGCATTTCTGTAACTAGTCCATTACAGTAGTCTGCAATTTTATTTGAATGCAATGTTGATGGACACAGCAACAAGTTTATGAAATGAAATGAAATGATGTCCATTGGAGTCCATTTGGAGTTGCTCCATTGCTTGCGAGATGCTCTATATGTGACCTATGTTTTGCCGGTTGCGAGTGACCTATGTTTTGCCGGAAATGTTGATTCATTTCTATTCCGGCAAATTTCAGGCGCTCTATATGTGCACTTTCTAGCAAAGGTCATGCCGAAATTTTCCGTGAATTTCGGCATGACTTGTGCTAGGAAGTTGGACATATGGAGTGCTTGAGATTTGTCGCGACGGGAATGAAACGACATTTCTGGCAAAACAAAGGTCACTTTTTCGTCATTATTCACTTTATTATATAAAGCTCGATAATTAAACGACTACGACATTGTACCCTAGGAAACATGACCGACACCGATAAGGCCGGAGGTTCTCAGTCCCAATTAGGTCGAGCACAAGCCTACCTCGACTTTCTGGCGGATCAGGAGAGACAGCAAGCTGGGTGTCAGGACCCCCTTGTCATGATGGAGGACGACGGTGGTGGCGCCGACGCCGACACTGATGCCACCAACGACACCGGCACCGCGACTGGCGCTGATGATGTTGCTAACTACAGCACGGAAGGTGGGACCTCCCAAGCCAGTGAGGGAAAGAAGGAAAAGAGGACACGACGCCCAAATGAGCTCGGCACCGGAAGACTGGTGGTCACGGTGGTGCACCCTGGCGAGTTCGAGCCAATAGAGCCGCGAGAAGTGGCAGCGTGTTACGACAACCAACTAGCATGCATCCTATGGGATACCGCTAACATCAACACCACAAAAATACGGAATAATGAACATTTGAAGAAGCTGCTCCTAACTAGGTTGCTCGCAAGATTCCTGTTCCCCGGTTGGAATGACGATGTCGACCCATGGGATGATGATGCCATGAAAAAAATCAACAACAAATCCCTAGGGAAGTTCAGCAACACATTGAGCGCTTGGAAAACTAGGGTGAAAAAGGCGATTCAAGTAGACCATGAAACCTATGCCGAGATTGTTGCAGACAATCCATAAATTGCGATAGAGGACTTTCAAAAGTTCAAGGAGACTTGCAATGAAGTAGGTGCCAAGGCGAGGTCGGAGAGAGGCAAGCAGCTGCAGGCAAAGAACATGGGGAGCCACCGCCTTGGAAGTCGTGGTTACACGGGAAAGAGGCCGTGTGGGCTAAGGAGGACGCAGAACGTTAACGTCAGGGGATCCCAGACCCATTGGCTGAGTTTACCGACCAGCAGGAGCACGACTTCATCAGGGCCCGATTCTCGTGGGACCCCAAGAAAAAGATTTTTTTCACCAATGGGCCGACTAGGAAATTCATGAGAATATTGGTAATTATCCTTTTACCACCTTACATATTAGGTTCTGATCAACGAAGTCTACTACATTCTAGTCGCATTCGTAAATGATTCACGGTCCATTTTGCAGAGAGAGAAACACAAGCTTGCGGCCAAGAGCGACTCGTCGACTTAATCGACTCAGTCGTTGGTGAAGTACAAGTGGGAAACTCCTTTCAACCATGCCATGAACATAATGATGGGACACCCACCCGGCCAGCGGCCGCAATATGGACGTGTGCACGGCGCCGGGGATGGCGCCACATGGAATTACTATTATAGCAAGGACCCCGAGGCCAAAAGATAGAGAAAGAAGTTCAGTCAAGTGACTATCGACGAGAAGGTGGCGCGGGCGATGGAGAAAGCAAAAGCTGAGACCAAAGCTGAGATAATGGCTGCCTGTAGACATGATATGGCGGCTGCCTTTACAAGCTTGGTTCCAACTGTGGTCACATGGGCGCAACAAAACCCAAACGCGCCACCAAGTGATTTTTCGATGCCCAGCTTCACCGGGAGCAACTGAATGAACACCAGACCCATACCCGTACCTAGTATGGCAACCGCACCCGCACCCGCACCTCCTCCAGCACCTGCTCCTGTACCCACCTGTCACAGCAGCCCTAGCTCCGTCTCTGCCTTGAACGCCGGGCCGTCGACATTGGCTGAGCTCGAAGCCCTCACGGTAAATACGCGTCGCACCTTCATCAACTCAACTAATTAATTAATCTTCAGTTGCCATTCTTTTTGGATCTCTAACGCCGCACATATATGTCTTTGTAGGCCGACTCCACTCTGTGCACCCTCCTTTACCACATGAAGGGTGGGTTGGTGGATGTGGGGAAGGGTACTATAGTGAAGCCCAAGGATCGATTGTTCCACCGCCGACAGATGCCTGATAACGCCTTAAGGGTCTCTGTGGCGAGTGTGAAAGCGGGCTATGAGGGTTTCCCTCGTCCGATACAAACCGATGGAGAGGATGACGAGATCCCCACGCAGCTTGGCCAATGCAAAAATTGGCCGATCTTGTGGCCGAAAAATCTTCTTCATGTCGAGGTGGCCGGGAGCACACCAACGGGACCTCAAGAAGGTATGACCACAACCCCTCCTACACATGTACAACCATCGTCTGTGCTGCTTGCTGAGATTGGGAGACACGAGGAAGGAGGGCCAACCGTTCCGACAAATGATGCCATCTGCCCCATGGAAGAGGATATGGATGATGACATGGAGGAGGCCGAGGACCCTCTCTAATATATCAATACCGGCTATAACATGGAAGTAACACTGAGTCAACCATATGAATATGAGATGCATGTACTAGAGCCGGAACGTCCTCGGGAGTGCAAGAAGTCTTTGTTCATGCAATCGCAGGACACGCCTCCATATGCCGGTTCCACCCAAGCTCAACTACTTAGCCAGAGTCGTCCAATGCTGAGCCCAACAACACTAGGGGTGGTGCTCAGGGAGGGTCTGACAGACCCACCATCACCTCAGCCCACTAAGAAGAAGTAGAGGAAGAGACCGACGGCGAGAAAATCCAATAAAGCTGGCAATGTTGGTTCTAGCAGCCAGCTACCTTCGACCAAGGTTGACAGTGTACCAATGAAACATGCGCCATTAATCCATGTCGCGGGAGAGCCAATGGTACCGGCGAATGCACTAGCTGCCATAACATGGGATCTCAGGAGACTCCATGACCATGTGCTTTCGACAGAGAGAAGCCTCCTCGCCTTGGATGATCTAGGATACCCACTTTATACAGTTCATGTGCCGAGAAGTTGCAAGATGTACGTCCACACATGCCCCACGGACCTCTTCTTCCTGAGGTTTGATTACATCTTCCAGATGTTTCAAATGAGGACACTCGATTTTAGGTTCGTCCGCCTGTATGCGCTGCACATAAACTACATCGTCAGGAGAGAGCAAGTCACCGGTCTTGCGGTCGCGGACCCATACTACATGCATGAGGGCTTCTTGTCAATCAATGATGCCAACAGTCAATATGAGAGTCAGTACATCGAAGAATTCTTGGTGAGCAATAAGGACAAAGAAACGATTCTCCTACCTTATCATCCCGGGTAAGTCATCCGCGGATAGCACTATAACACATACATCCTTTCGTGCATTTCAATAGTTACTTTGCACGCATGGAGGCTAACTTGATCGTGTATTTTGCGCAGCGGGGGGTGTCGTGCTGTTCTCATCGTTCTTTACCCTCGTTACTCCCGCGCTCTATATTTGGACCCGTCGAAGAACATACAGAAGAAAGATTACACACACATAAAGTATGTTCTGGACAGACCTATGCTGGGCTTCAGCATGCGGGGTGGCTACATCCAAAGCAAAAAAACAAATAAGGCCGGGGTCTGTTTTGGCCACAAGACTGACTTCTGTTGCATTCAGCAACCGACAAGAAGTGACAACGATGGATTCTACGTCATCCATCTAATGATGGAGTACAGAAGGGATGTGCAATCAATTTGCATGAAATCTTCATCCGATACCCATATCCAGAGATGGGCCGAAGCCTTTGGAGCCGTGCCGGATAATTGACTTCGAAATAATTTCTACCGGATCCAGTAGGAAATTGCGTCCATCATCATGGAAGATGCCCTCGAAGAGAATGAGATGTTCTACGGTGGCCAAATATCGCGAGCTGGCGTCCGAACCCGCATTGCCCTGCAACGTCAGGACATGATGCCTTTCACTAAGCTTGGGTCCGTCCTCCCGGATATGGACAGATGGGAAGAGTGCACTGCTTAAAAACAATGTGTCTGTTTAGTTACTTGTTACTTTCTCTGTATGTGAAACTTGAATGTCTCGATCGATTGAAACTATTAGATGTATGGTGCCGCGCTCTAGTTAATTACTTTCGGTACGATGAAATTTGTTAAATATGTTTATATATATATATATATATATATATATATATATATATGCATCTCTGACAGGTATATAGATCAACGATGGCGAGGAAGTGGTATGCCGTGTATGTAGGGCATGTTCCGGGTGTGTATGATGAGTGGCCAGAGTGTCAGGCCTAGGTCTCTGGCTTCTCCGGCGGAAGCCAGAAAGGGTTTGATAGCAGAGCGGAAGCCGAAGCTAGTTACTTGAGATTCATGGCACAACAGGGGATTCAGAACTGGCGCCGCTGCAAAAACTACTACATAATACCGCTTTTGATTATCGTGATCGCTCTTATCTCGTATGTCATAGTTTAGGTAGATGATGAAACATGTGTCTACGGTGACAATGTAAGAGACATGTGATCATTAACTTGTATCGCTATTTCGAGATGATGATGAGATCGACATCATTTGTGTTGAGACTATGTTGTGCCACTTCGATGATGATGATGAGACATTCCTTTTTCATATAGTTTCAGTGTATGTGTATGTTGTAATTGTATAAAACATGTAAAAATACGAATATAGCAACATAAAAAAATAATAGCAGTAGCGTGGGGTATTGGAGTAGTAGCAGCGTTGCCTTACCAGTAGCGTTGGTTGCAGGGGAACGCTACTAGTATTAGCAATAGCGATGGACAGAGGCACGCTACTACTAGATATATATATAGCAGTAGCGCTGGTTCAAACAAGCGCTACTGCTAAAAAATAGTTGTAGCGTCGAAGCAGTAGCGCGCATGTCCGCGCTACTAATAGCCAAAACACCAGCACTACTGGTATGAGTTGTCCTAGTAGTGTCTTTCAATTCGTTAGTTGCACTATGACTCTTACATTTTAATTTTAACTAGTTAGTACATCGGTTTGTTCCAAGCAAGACAATTCATTTTTTTGTAGTCTGGGCCAAGTTAAAATAAAGTGAATTTATGCTATAATTTTGTACTTATTTACAATCCATTTTCATTGCACTACAATTCTATGAAGTACATTTTTTTCTTTGACTTAGTTTGCATAATAGACTAATGATGCTTTCTGCTAAATATTATTATCATTATTTGGTACATAGTTCTAATACTGATTAATGAAAAATACACTTGTTGTGATTGATATTTTATACAAAATTGTAGGATACTTATTTTCTTTTAAGAGAGATTGATCCTTGAAATATCTTTAACCAAGTGAGCTTATATTGTGTGTGCTATATTTTTGTTTTGCATGTGTCTAGACGCATCTAGGTTAATTCTATTTTTAAATATCATGGTAGAAATTTGTAAATCAAATGATCTACTAGTTTCTGGTGTATTTTATGTATAGCAAAAATATAAAGTTAGATTCTCTTCGTTCACAAATATAAGATGTTTGGACATTTCAATATAGAGTACATATGGATTGAAATGAGTGAACAAACACACTAAAAACATGTATATATACATTCAAATACAAAAAAAGTTAGAACATCTTATATTTATGAACGGGGGGAGTAGAACATATGAGTTGTTTAGGATGACTCTCACACCAGTTGCACGTTGGTTCATAGCTTTACAATAATCTTCATGTTGGTTTCATAATGACCTAGCATCGCACACTCGCTTGATATTTGGTATCAAAATAACAATGAGCATCAAAAGTTGTATATTTGGTTATAATTTGCTTTTGGACTAGTATGCAGGTGCAGAGCACGTCCCCTCTAGTCCAGTGTCCAAACAAATGACACATCTTTGCATTTGGCGCCGTCTAGAGATATTCATTTGAACTGGCCGTGTCTTTTATGCTTGGGTGCAACATGCACTAGTAGAAAAAAGACCTAATATGAGACACATTAGTGCCGGTTTGATTTTGAGCCGGCACTAATGTGTCCAATAGTGCCGGTTCCAACGGCTAGCCGGCCGTTCTCATTAGTACCGGTTCGTGGCGAACCTTTAGCACCGGTTCGTGCCACGAACCGGTACTAAAGAGAGTGGTGGCAGGGTGTTGTCAGTCTGGGGCCCCTCCAGCACCTTTAGTACCGGTTCGTGGCACGAACCGGTACTAAAGGTCGACCTACATAAGCCTGTCGTCCACCCGAGCCACTCTGTTCTTCCCCTTTCCCCTCACTTCTTCTGTTCTTCCCCTCTCTTCCTCGAGCTCCTCACAAATTTTGCCCAAAATTTGTCAAGATTTGAAGGGCCCCATCCATTCAAATGATCACAAAGGTTAGCAACTTTTTCCTTTCAACTCTCATTGCTAGATTAGCTCTTACAATGCTTTGTATAGTGATTAATTTGGGAGGAATTATATTTGCTAGTATATGATTTATATGCAATTTGAGGTCAAAAATAACACTTAGTTTGCATATGTAGGTGTGGTTTACTTAGTGCCTTCTAAATCTCCGTCGTAACCACCGTCGATCGCCCTCACCGTCCCGTCGCCGGCACCACCTTGTGGTAAGGCTCTTGTTCATGAATGTTTTACATTACCAAATTGATGTTTGTGTGATTTGGATATATAGTTACTCGTATAATTATCTTAAACGTATGTTGTTTGATATACATATGCCATGGTTTTGATATCCGTCCCCGTCGGCCCTCGTCCTTGTTATGATTCGGATGTGGTATATTCTCTTTTAAAACTAGTTGTTGCTTTCGTGTTTATGACAAATTATGCCCATCAAGTTGACATAGATATTTTTATTTAGGAGGTATGTGAAACGGAAATTCCAACCGACCCTATTGTCGAGAGGTTAAATTCAGTTGAAAGAGAAAACGAGTATTTGAAAGAAAAATTGAAAAGAATTGAGGGGAGAAGATTGAATTGGAGTTGCATGTTGCCGATGTCGTCGATGATCACAAGATCAAGATGGAGAAAATGAGGTTGAAGATTAGAAAGATTAGAAAATATGCCATTGATAGTGTGGCTTGGTATCATTATGCTGTTGGATCAATTGTTACCTTAGTTGCGATCTTCATCGCATTTTTTGTTGCATTTAAATTCTTTAGCTAGAGAGTTATTTGTATGTTGCATTTAATTAAGTGTTGTATATGAACTTTATGTATGAACCTGTATTAGTTTGGTCTATTCGGTGTTGTGTAATGAAGATGAGCCGACAATGAATGTATGATGACAGATGCTCTCCCGAGTTCATTAATGGCATGCATACTTTTCTGCTTGCCGCTGAGGCAAACAAGCGGGCGGATGGTTTTATGCCTTGTCCATGTGCTGGCTGTAAGAATGTGTTGGGGAACGTAGTAATTTCAAAAAATTTCCTACGCACACGCAAGATCATGGTGATGGCATAGCAACGAGAGGGGAGAGTATTGTCCACGTACCCTCGTAGACCGTAAGCGGAAGCGTTATGACAACGCGGTTGATGTAGTCGTACGTCTTCATGATCCGACCGATCCAAGTACCGAACGTACGGCACCTCCGAGTTCAGCACACGTTCAGCTCGATGACGATCCCCGGACTCCGATCCAGCAAAGTGTCGGGGATGAGTTCCATCAGCACGACGGCGTGGTGACGACGATGATGCTCTACCGGCGCAGGGCTTCGCCTAAACTCCGCGACGATATGACCGAGGTGGAATATGGTGGAGGGGGGCACCGCACACGGCTAAGGAACGATCCGTAGATCAACTTGTGTTGTTGTGCCTAGAGGTGCCCCCCTGCCCCAGTATATAAAGGAGCAAGGGGGGAGGGGGCGGCCGGCCTAGGAGGGGCGCGCCAATGGGAGTCCTATTCCCACCGGGAGTAGGACTCCCTCCTTCCTTGTTGGAGTAGGAGAAGGGGAAAGAGGGGGAGAGGAGGAAGGAAAAGGGGGCTGCACCCCTTGTCCAATTCGGACCAGAGGGGGGCTGCGCGCCTCCTTCCTTTCGGCCTCTCTCCTCTATTCCCGTATGGCCCAATAAGGCCCATATACTCCCCGGCGAATTCCCGTAACTCTCCGGTACTCCGAAAAATAACCGAATGACTCGGAACCTTTCCGAACTCCGAATATAGTCGTCCAATATATCGATCTTTACGTCTCGACCATTTCGAGACTCCTCGTCATGTCCCCGATCTCATCCGGGACACCGAACTCCTTCGGTACATCAAAACTCATAAACTCATAATATAACTGTCATCGAAACCTTAAGCGTGCGGACCCTACGGGTTCGAGAACTATGTAGACATGACCTAGAACTATTCTTGGTCAATAACCAATAGCGGAACCTGGATGCTCATATTGACTCCTACATATTCTACGAAGATCTTTATCGGTCAAACCGCATAACAACATACGTTGTTCCATTTGTCATCGGTATGTTACTTGCCCGAGATTCGATCGTCGGTATCCAATACCTAGTTCAATCTCGTTACCGGCAAGTCTCTTTACTCGTTACTTAATGTATCATTCTGTAACTAACTCATTAGCTACATTGCTTGCAAGGCTTATAGTGATGTGCATTACCGAGAGGGCCTAGAGATACCTCTCCGACAATCGGAGTGACAAAACCTAATCTCGAAATACGCCAAACCAACATGTACCTTTGGAGACACCTGTAGTACTCCTTTATAATCACCCAGTTACGTTGTGACGTTTGGTAGCACCCAAAGTGTTCCTCCGTGGCAGGAGTTGCATAATCTCATAGTTACAGGAACATGTATAGGTCATGAAGAAAGCAATAGCAATATACTAAACGACCAAGTGCTAGGCTAACGGAATGGGTCATGTCAATCACATCATTCTCCTAATGATGTGATCCCATTAATCAAATGACAACACATGTCTATGGTTAGGAAACATAACCATCTTTGATTAATGAGCTAGTCAAGTAGAGGCACACTAATGACTATATGTTTGTCTATGTATTCACACATGTATCATGTTTCCGGTTAATACAATTCTAGCACGAATAGTAAACATTTATCATGATATGAGGAAATAAATAATAACTTTATTATTGCCTCTAGGGCATATTTCCTTCAGTCTCCCACTTGCACTAGAGTCAATAATCTAGTTCACATCGCCATGTGATTTAACACCAATATTCACATCTGTATGTGATAATACCCATAGTTCACATCGTCATGTGATCAACACCCAAAGGGTTACTAGAGTCAATAATCTAGTTCACATCGTTATGTGATTAACAACCAAAGAGTACTAAGGTATGATCATGTTTTGCTCATGAGAGAAGTTTAGTCAACGGTCATCAACATTTGAGCCGTATGTATTTTGCAAATATTCTATGTCTACAATGCTCTGCACAAAGCTACTCTAGCTAATTGCTCCCACTTTCAATATGTATCCAGATTGAGACTTAGAGTCATCTGGATCGGTATAAAAAGCTTGCATCGATGTAACTCTTTACGACGGGCTCTTTTATCACCTCCATAATCGAGAAATATTTCCTTAGTCCTCACTAAGGATATTCTTGACCGCTGTTCAGTGATCTACTATTAGATCGAAATTGTATTCCTTTGCCAAACTCAGAGCAAGGTATACAATAGGTCTGGTACATGGCATAGCATACTTTATAGAACCTATGACTGAGGCATAGGGAATGACTTTCATTCTCTTTTCTATTTTCTGCCGTGGTCGGGATTTGAGTCTTACTCAATTTCACACGTTTGCAACACAGGCAAGTACTTTTCTTTGACTGTTCCATTTTGAACTACTTCAAAATCTTGACAAGGTATGTACTTATTGAAAAACTTATCAAGCGTCTTGATCTATCTCAATAGATCTTGATGCTCAATATGTAAGTAGCTTTACTAAGGTCTTTCTTTTAAAGAACTCCTTTCAAATACTCATTTATGCTTTCCAGAAAAATTATACATCATTTCTGATCAACAATATGTTACTCACATATATTTATCAAAAAGGCGGTGGTGCTCCCACTCACTTTATTGTAAATACAGGCTTCACCGCAAGTCCGTATAAAACTATATGCTTTGATCAACTTATCAAAGCATGTATTCCAACTCCGAGATGCTTGCACCAGTCCATAGATGGATCGCTGGAGCTTGCACATTTTGTTAGCTCCTTTAGGATTGACAAAACCTTCTGGTTGCATCATATACAACTCTTCTTTAATAAATCCATTAAAGAATGTTGTTTTGACATCAATTTGCCAGATTTCATAAAATGTGGCAATTGCTAACATGATTCGGACAGACTTAAGCAACGCTAGAGTTGAGAAAATCTCATTGTAGTCAACACCTTGAACTTGTCGAAAACCTTTTGCAACAAGTCGAGCTTTGTAGATAGTAACACTACTATCAGTGTCCGTCTTCCTCTTGAAGATCCATTTATTTAACATGGCTTGCTGATCATCGAGCAAGTCAATCAAAGTCCATACTTTGTTCTCATACATGAATCCTATCTCGGATTTTCATGGCCTCAAGCCATTTCGCGGAATCTGGGCTCATCATCGCTTCCTCATAGTTCGTAGGTTAATCATGGTCTAGTAACATGACTTGAAGAACAGGATTACCGTACCACTCTGGTGCGGATCTTACTCTGGAAGACCTACGAGGTTTGGTAGCAACTTGATCTGAAGTTTCATGATCATCATCATTAACTTCCTCACTAATTGGCGTAGGAATCACTGGAACTGATTTCTGTGATGAACTACTTTCCAATTCGGGAGAAGGTACAATTACCTTATCAAGCTCTACTTTCCTCCCACTCACTTCTTTCGAGAGAAACTTCTTCTCTAGAAATGATCCATCTTAGCAACGAATAACTTGCCTTCGGATCTGTGATAGAAGGTGTACCCAATAGTTACCTTTGGGTATTCTATGAAGACGCACTTTTCCGATTTGGGTTCGAGCTTATCAGGTTGAAACCTTTTCATATAAGCATCGCAACTCCAAGCTTTAAGAAACGACAGCTTAGGTTTACTGCTAAACCATAGTTCATACGGTGTCATCTCAACGGATTTAGATGGTGCCCTATTAAAAGTGAATGCAGCTGTCTCTAATGCATAACCCCAAAACGATAGTGGTAAATCGGTAAGATACATCATAGATCGCACCATATCCAATAAAGTCTTGATTCTGACGTTCGAACACACCATTATGTTGTGGTGTTCCATGTGGCGTGATCTGTGAAACTATTCCACTTTGTTTTAATTGAAGACCAAACTCGTAACTCAAATATTCATCTCCACGATCAGATCGCAGAAACTTTATTTTCTTGTTACGATGATTTTCCACTTCACTCTGAAATTCTTTGAACTTTTCAACTATTTCAGACTTATGTTTCATCAAGAAGATACACGCATATCTGCTCAAATCATCTGTGAAGGTCAGAAAATAATGATACTTGCCACGGGCATCAACACTCATTGGATCGCATACATTGGTATGTATTATTTCCAACAAGTCAGTAGCTCGTTCCATTGTTCCGGAGAAGCGGAGTTTTAGTCATCTTTCCCAAAAGCACGGTTCACAAGCATCAAATGATTCATAACCAAGTGATTCGAAAATCCATCTTTATGGAGTTTCTTCATGCGTTTACACCGATATGACCCTAACGGCAGTGCCACAAATAAGTTGCACTATCATTATTAACTTTGCATCTTTTGGCATCAATATTATGAATATGTGTATCACTACGATCGAGATCCAACAAACTATTTTCATTGGGTGTATAACCATCGAAGGTTTTATTCATGGAAACAGAATAACAATTATTCTTTAACTTTAAATGATTAACCGTTTTGCAATAAACATGATCAAATCATATTCATGCTCAAGCATAACGCTAAATAACATTTATTTGGCTTTTAACACTAATCTCGAAAATATAGGGAGTGTGATGATGATCATATCAATCTTGGAACTATTTCCAACACTCATCGTCACTTCCCCTCAACTAGTCTCTGTTTATTATGTAACTCCTGTTTTGAGTTACTAATCTTAGCAACCAAACAAGTATCAAATACTCAGGGGCTACTATAAACACTAGTAAGGCACACATCAATAACCTGTATATCAAATATACTCTTGTTCACTTTGCCATCCTTCTTATCCACCAAATATTCAGGGCATTTCCGCTTCAAGTGACCATTTCCTTTGCAGTGTAAGTACTCAGTTTCAGGCTTTGGTCCAGCTTTGGTCTTCTTCACGGGAGTGACAACTTGTTTGCCATTCTACTTGAAGTTTCCCTTTCTTTCCCTTTGCCATTTTCTTGAAACTAGTGGTCTTGTCAATCATCAACACTTGATGCTCTTTCTTGATTTCTACCTTCGTCGATTTCAACATCACGAAGAGCTCGGGAATCGTTTTCATCATCCCTTGCATACTATAGTTCATCACGAAGTTCTAGTAACTTAGTGATGGTGACTACATAATTCTGTCAATCACTATCTTATCTGGAAGATTAACTCCCACTTGATTCAAGCGATTGAAGTACCCAGACAATGTGAGCACATGCTCACTAGTTGAGCGATTCTCCTCCATCTTTTAGCTATAGAACTTGTTGGAGACTTCATATCTCTCAACTCGGGTATTTGCTTGAAATATTAACTTCAACTCCTGGAACATCTCATATGGTCCATGACGTTCAAATCGTCTTTGAAGTCCCGATTCTAAGCCGTTAAGTATGGTGCACTAAACTATCAAGTAGTCATCATATTGAGCTAGCCAAACGTTCATAACGTCTGCTTTTGCTCCTGCAATAGGTCTGTCACCTAGCGGTGCATTAAGGACATAATTCTTCTGTGCAGCAATGAGGATAAACCTCAGATCACGGATCCAATCCGCATCATTGCTACTAATATTTTTCAATACAATTTTCTCTAGGAACACATATAAAAACATAGGGAAGCAAAAACACGAGCTATAGATCTACAACATAATTTGCAAAATACTACCAGGACTAAGTTCATGATAAATTAAAGTTAAATTAATCATATTACTTAAGAACACCCACTTAGATAGACATCCCTCTAATCTTCTAAGTGATTACGTGATCCATATCAACTACACCATGTCCGATCGTCACGTGAGATGGAGTAGTTTCAACGGTGAACATCAATATGTTGATCATATCTACTATATGATTCACGCTCGACCTTTCGGTCTCCGTGTTCCGAGGCCATATATGTTATATGCTAGGTTTGTCAAGTTTAACCTGAGTATTCCGCGTGTGCAACTGTTTTGCACCCGTTGTATATGAACGTAGAGCTTATCACACCCGATCATCACGTGGTGTCTGGGCACGACGAACTTTGGCAACGGTGCATACTCAAGGAGAACACTTCTTGATAATTTTTAGTGAGAGATCATCTTAAAATGCTACCGTCAATCAAAGCAAGATAAGATGCATAAAGGATAAACATCATATGCAATCAATATAAGTGATATGATATGGCCATCATCATCTTGTGCTTGTGATCTCCATCTCCGAAGCACCGTCATGATCACCATCGTCACCGGCGCGACACCTTGATCTCCATCGTAGCATCGTTGTCGTCTCGCCAACTATTGCTACGACTATCGCTACCGTTTAGTGATAAAGTAAAGCAATTACATGGCGTTTGCATTTCATACAATAAAGCGACAACCATATGGCTCCTGCCAGTTGCCGATAACTTCGGTTACAAAACATGATCATCTCATACAATAAAATATAGCATCACGTCTTGACCATATCACATCACAACATGCCCTGCAAAAACAAGTTAGACGTGCTCTACTTTGTTGTTGCAAATTTTACGTGGCTGCTGCGGGCTGAGCAAGAACCGTTCTTACCTACGCATCAAAACCACAACGATAGTTTGTCAAGTTGGTGTTGTTTTAACCTTCGCAAGGACCGGGCGTAGCCACACTCGGTTCAACTAAAGTGAGAGAGACAGACACCCGCCAGTCACCTTTAAGCAACGAGTGCTCGCAGCGGTGAAACCAGTCTCGCGTAAGCGTACGCGTAATGTCGGTCCGGGCCGCTTCATCTCACAATACCGTTGAACCAAAGTATGACATGCTGGTAAGCAGTATGACTTGTATCGCCCACAACTCACTTGTGTTCTACTCGTGCATATGACATCTAGCATAAAACCAGGCTCGGATGCCACTGTTGGGGAACCTAGTAATTTCAAAAACCTTCCTACGCACACGCAAGATCATGGTGATGGCATAGCAACGAGAGGGGAGAGTATTGTCCACGTACCCTCGTAGACCGTAAGCGGAAGTGTTATGACAACGCGGTTGATGTAGTCGTACGTCTTCATGATCCGACCGATCCAAGTACCGAACGTACGGCACATCCGAGTTCAGCACACGTTCAGCTCGATGACGATCCCCGGACTCCGATCCAGCAAAGTGTCGGGGATGAGTTCCACAAGACGACGGCGTGGTGACGATGATGATGCTCTACCGGCGCAGGGCTTCACCTAAACTCCGCGACGATATGACCGAGGTGGATTATGGTGGAGGGGGGCACCGCACACGGCTAAGGAACGATCCGTAGATCAACTTGTGTTGTTGTGCCTAGAGGTGCCCCCCTGCCCCCGTATATAAAGGAGCAAGGGGGGAAGGGGCGGCCGGCCTAGGAGGGGCGCGCCAAGGGAGTCCTACTCCCACGGGAGTAGGACTCCTCCTTCCTTGTTGGAGTAGGAGAAGGGAAAGAGGGGAGAGGAGGAAGGAAAGGGGCTGCACCCTTGTCCAATTCGGACCAGAGGGGGCTGCGCGCCTCCTTCCTTCGGCCTCTCTCCTCTATTCCCGTATGGCCCAATAAGGCCCGTATACTCCCGGCGAATTCCCGTAACTCTCCGGTACTCGAAAAATAACCGAATGACTCGGAACCTTTCCGAACTCGAATATAGTCGTCCAATATATCGATCTTTACGTCTCGACCATTTCGAGACTCTCGTCATGTCCCCGATCTCATCCGGGACTCGAACTCCTTGGTACATAAAACTCATAAACTCATAATATAACTGTCATCGAAACCTTAAGCGTGCGGACCCTACGGGTTCGAGAACTATGTAGACATGACCTAGAACTATTCTTGGTCAATAACCAATAGCGGAACCTAGATGCTCATATTGGCTCCTACATATTCTCTGAAGATCTTTATCGGTCAAACCGCATAACAACATACGTTGTTCCATTTGTCATCGGTATGTTACTTGCCGAGATTCGATCGTCGGTATCCAATACCTAGTTCAATCTCGTTACCGGCAAGTCTCTTTACTCGTTACTTAATGTATCATTCTGTAACTAACTCATTAGCTACATTGCTTGCAAGGCTTATAGTGATGTGCATTACCGAGAGGGCCTAGAGATACCTCTCCGACAATCGGAGTGACAAAACCTAATCTCAAATCGCCAACCCAACATGTACCTTTGGAGACACCTGTAGTACTCCTTTATAATCACCCGTTACGTTGTGACGTTTGGTAGCACCAAAGTGTTCCTCCGTAAGCGGAGTTGCATAATCTCATAGTTACAGGAACATGTATAGGTCATGAAGAAAGCAATAGCAATATACTAAGCGATCAAGTGCTAGGCTAACGGAATGGGTCATGTCAATCACATCATTCTCCTAATGATGTGATCCGTTAATCAAATGACAACACATGTCTATGGTTAGGAAACATAACCATCTTTGATTAATGAGCTAGTCAAGTAGAGGCATACTAGTGACTATATGTTTGTCTATGTATTCACACATGTATCATGTTTCCGGTTAATACAATTCTAGCATGAATAATAAACATTTATCATGATATGAGGAAATAAATAATTACTTTATTATTGCCTCTAGGGCATATTTCCTTCAGAATGGTCACAGTTACTCTACGTCAAGAACCATTCACGTCCACCTATTTGAGTCCGGTTTCATGCCCCACTATAATGTTTGGACCAAGCACGGAGAAATAGGGGTTATGATGGAAGACAATGAAGAAGAAGAGGACGACGACGGCTATCCTGACCATGGGTTCCCTGAATACGATGATACAACAATGGGGGAAGAAGCTGAGCCGGCAATGCAGGAAGAAGCTGAAGAAGAGGCATCAGATGAGCCCGCTGATGATCTAGGTCGGGCCATTGCCGATGCAAAGAGAAACTGCGCAAGTGATCTGGAGAGGACGAAGTTGCAGCGCATGTTAGAGGATCACAAGAAATTGTTGTACCAAGTGCGAAGTTGACAAAAAAAGTTGGGCACCACACTTGAATGGCTGCAATGGAAGGCAGAGAATGGTGTATCTGACAAGGGATTTGGAAAGTTGCTGGTAATGATAAAGAATATGCTTCCAAAGGACAACAAATTGCTCGAGAGTACGTATGAAGCAAAGAAGGCTGTCGCCCTCTAGGGTTAGAGGTGCAAAAGATACATGCATGCCCTAATGACTGCATCCTCTACCGCGGTGAGTACGAGGATTTGAGCGCTTGCCGGTATGCGGTGCATTGCGTTATAAGATCGATCGCGATGACCCCGGTGATGTCGAGGGTGGCGCCCGGAAGAAGATTCCTTCCAAGGTGATGTGGTATGCTCCTATAATACCACGGTTGAAACGTTGTTCCAAAACAAAGAGCATGGCGTGCGGTGGTACGCAGAAGTCCGTAAGAAAGATGGAAAGTTGAGAGTACCCGCTGACGGTTCGCAGTGGAGAAAAATCGAGAGAAAGTACTGGGAGGAGTTTGCAGGTGACCCAAGGAACGTATGGTTTGGTTTAAGCGCATATGGCATTAATCCTTTTGGGGAGCAGAGCAGCAACCATAGCACGTGGCCTGTGACTCTATGTTTGTATAACCTTCCTCCTTGGTTGTGCATGAAGCGGAAGTTCATTATGATGCCAGTGCTCATCCAAGGCCCTAAGCAACCCGACAACGACATTGATGTGTACCTAAGGCCATTAGTTGAAGAACTCTTACAACTGTGGAATGGAACAAGTGTACGTGCGTGGGATGAGCACATGGGGGAAGAATTTGACCTAAAGGCGTTGCTGTTCGTGACCATCAATGATTGGCCTGCTCTTAGTAACCTTTCAGGATAGACAAACAAGGGATACCGCGGATGCATGCACTGTTTGGATGATACCGACAGTATATATTTGAATAGTTGCAAGAAGAATGTGTACCTGGGACATCGTCGATTTCTTCCGAGCAGGCATCCCGTAAGAAAGAAAGGCAAGCATTTCAAAGGTGAGGCGGATCACCGGACGAAGCCTCGCCACCGTACTGGTGCTGATGTACATGATATGGTCAAGGATTTGAAGGTAATATTTGGAAAGGGTCCTGTCGGACAACCTGTTCCGAAGGACGCTGACGGACGCGCACCCATGTGGAAGAAGAAATCTATATTTTGGGACCTGCCATATTGGAAAGACCTAGAGGTCCGCTCCGCAATCGACGTGATGCACGTGACGAAGAATCTTTGCGTGACCCTGCTTGGCTTTTTGGGCGTGTATGGGAAGACAAAAGATACACCAGAGGCACGGGAGGACCAGCAACATATGCACGGAAAAGACGGCATACATCAGGGTCAGGCCAGCTACGCTCTTACCAAAGAAGAGAAGGAAATCTTCTTCGAATGCCTGCTCAGCATGAAGGTACCGTCCGGCTTCTCGTCGAATATAAAGGGAATAATAAATATGGCAGAGAAAAAGTTCCAGAACCTAAAGTCTCATGATTGCCATGTGATTATGACGCAACTCCTTCTGGTTGCATTGAGGGGGCTTCTACCGGAAAACCTTCGATTAGCCATTGTGAAGCTATGTGCATTCCTCAATGCAATTTCTCAGAAGGTAATCGATCCAGAAATCATACCAAGGTTACAGAATGATTTGGTGCAATGTCTTGTCAGTTTCGAGTTGGTGTTCCCACCATCCTTCTTCAACATCATGACACACGTCCTAGTTCACCTTTGCGAAGAGATTAACGTTTTAGGTCTTGTATTTCTACACAATATGTTCCCCTTTGAAAGGTTCATGGGAGTCTTGAAGAAATATGTTCATAACCATGCTAGGCCAGAAGAAAGCATCTCGAAGGGCCATGAAAATGAGGAGGTCATTGAGTTTTGTATTGAATTTATTCCTGACCTTAAGCCGATTGGTGTTCCTGAATCGCAGCATAAAGGCAGACTAGAAAGGAAAAAGCACGCTAGGAGGGCATCAAATAATATGTATGGATGGGCATTCTCTCACTGAAGCACACTACACAGTTCTACAGAATTCCGCCTTGGTGGCTCCGTATATGGTGGAACACAAGAATTTTCTACAGTCCAAACACCCGGAGAACACTGACGACTGGATTACACGCAAACAAACGACGACTTTCGCCAGTTGGTTGCAGAAACGTGCCCTGAATGATGGCGATATTCAAAATGACCTGTACTCGATGTCCCAGTTACTATCTTCGAATATAATGACTTTCAAAGGGTACCAGATAAATGGGAATACATTTTACACGATCGCCCAAGATAAGAAGAGAACCAACCAAAACAGTGGTATCCGCTTTGATGCAACAACCAACACGGGAAAGGAAACATATTATGGTTACATAGAGGACATATGGGAACTTAACTATGGATCATGTGATTTGAAGGTCCCTTTGTTTCGGTGCAAATGGGTCAATATGACACGAGGCGGGGTAACGAAAGACCAGCAGTACGGAATGACAACAGTGGATCTCAACAATCTTGCGTATGCAGACGAACCATTCGTCCTAGCCAATGATGTGGCGCAGGTTTTTTATGTGAAAGACATGTCTACCAGGCCGAGAAAAAGAAAAGATAAGGAAGCGAATGGATCATACGACGAGCCAAAGCGCCACATAGTTCTTTCAGGAAAAAGAAACATCGTGGGAGTGAATGACAAGGCAGACATGTCAGAAGATTATGAAAAGTTTGATGAAATTGCTCCATTCACAGTGAATATTGACCCGAGCATCCAGTTAAATGATGAAGATTTTCCATGGCTACGGCGCAAAGGGACACTATCATCACTTTATTCTGTGTTTCACACCCAGGAGGGAATGTCTGTAATAGTTAGTGTAGTTCATTATGTGTTTTGGCATTTGAAACGCGAAGAAATTTTATGTGCAAACAAATTCTTTTCATGCATTTACTGATTTTTTCCAGCTAAATGACCCTGAAATTGAAAAGCATTTGAAATGAACTCAGAAAAGGTTGAAAGTTGGCATGGTATCATAATTTCTTACAAATAACATGTGCAAAAAAGTAGAGAGGATTACGGCAAAAACTGGATACACTTCGTGTACAAAATGGACAATCTCTTTCAAAGTATCAGGGTTTCCGACGAAAACTGAAATGTTACAAAGGCATTTCATTTTTTAAATAACCTAAGCATTACCAAATTGAATATAATGCTAAAACACACTAATATTAAACATAAGAAAAAAGAATCACTGAAAAAACTTTTTTCAAAGTTAAGTTATTCACAAACTAGTGATTCACACAAATTTTAAATAATTAAAAATTTAAACTATTCAAATTTGAAAACTACCGGCACTAACAGAAAGTTTGTAATTTTTGTACCTAAAGCAAAACTATTCACAAAGAAACTCTAAATACAGCAAAAAACAACTCAAAAATAAATAAAACAAAAATAAATAAAGCGAAAAAATTAACAAAATAAAAAAGCCCGCCTACTGGGCCAAAGCGGCCTGCATACGACTAGGAACACAACCTTCAGTTGGGCCAGGATGCAGGCCCGCAAAGGCCCAGTAGGCCCACAGGGCAGAAGAGGACAGGTAGGCCCAGTAGGCCTGCTTAGGAGAGGAGCTCGAGAGAGCTACCGCACTGGGGCTTATAAACCAGTGCGGTAGCCCCTCGGGTAGCGAGGTGGGACTAAACTTGCGCACCGCCTGGAGCCAGCGCACCCCCTTTAGTACCGGGTCGTGGTTCCAACCGGTACTAAAGGTCCATCCTATATATACAACACTTAAAAAAATTAGTTCCCCTCTGTTTCCTTTCCCTCTCCGTCGCGCCCTTCTGCCCGATCGACGCCGTCCCGTCGGCGTCGCCGCCCCGCCCTCGTCGCCGACCCGGCCGTCCCGCCCTCGTCGCCGCCCCGTCGGCGTCGCCGCCAACCGTCCCGTCCCGTCGTCCGCGTCGCCGCGCCCCCCACCCAGCGTCGCCGCCCGGCTGCCCACCCGTCATCATCGCCGCCCGTCCGTCGCCCGTCGTTGCCGCCCCATCCCGTCGCCCCGTCGTTGCCGCCCCGTCGTCGCCTCGCTGGTGAGCTCGCCCGGGCCGCCATGTCCACACACAACACACACTACACACACACACACATTATTAGTTTGTTTGTTATAAATTTTTCTGTTTTTTAGTTATAGAAATGTTAGGAAATTATTCTTTTTTTAGTTATATAAATATTAGAAATGTTAGTTATATAGAAATGTTATAAATGTTTTCCGTTTTTTAGTTATAGAAATATTTATAGAAATGTTAGCAATTTTTCTGTTTCTTAGTTATATAAATATTAGAATTGTTATAGAAAAATGTTAATTATATAATCAGGAAATTTTAGAATTAGTTTTAGTTAGATGAATTAGATTAATGTCAAATTGTTAGAATTTGCATATATATAGAATTTTAGTTATCACAATCCAATCATTTAATAAATGTTACTTTTTGCGGGCATATAGTATTTGTTCTCGACGATATGCCCGGCCCGCATCCTCGCCGTCGACCCGTTCGCGACGACGTCCTGCTTCAGAGGACCCATGTCCGGATTGGGCTCGCTGGCTGGCACCGGAGGTGCTACTCGGAGGCGCGCGCGCAGTGAGAACCCGACCTCGGGTCCGTCGTCGACCCGATCTTCTTTGGTGGCGTTCGCGTGGGCCACATTCGGTGCAGAGGCAGCCGACCCGCCGGAGGTGGTGCGTCGCCGTGTCGTGGAGGAAGATGAGCACGTCCATCGCTACATGGCTGCTATGGACGACGCCAGGTTCTCCACTACTTGGCGGGTTCTTTGGGCAGATGACCGAGATATGATCTGTGATGGTTCCTTCTCTTTGGGTGTGCACCGCCGCGCCCGAGAACATGAGTGGCGCCTAGATTCTTCTGTAGTACTCGATCTTTATTAGGTACCTAGCCAGTGATGTATTCGATATATAATATTGAGACGATGTATTCGAGATTATATATATTAAGACGATGATGTATTGAGATTATATATTCGAGGCGATGTATTCGAGATTCAGTTTTTCCTTATTGATTAATTGCATCCATGCATTGTAATTTGAATACTAAATTGTTTTATATTTCTTCTGTATTAATTAGTAAAGTAAAAGCTATGGCGGACAATACCGGCAGAGAGAGAGAAGAGGAATTGTTCGACATACGCAGCCCTCATAGGGTAGATGATCTGAATGAAGATGACGGCTCCCAATATCTGTACAATACCGGAGAGGGTGGTGAAAAGATATTCGATCTCGACGACCGAGCTGATGAAGTCATGAACTATGATTATGATGACACAGACAATGTTAGTGATGACACAGACAATGCTGATCTTCAAATAACAAAGACTTCCGGCGAGGTATATATTTATATAAGCATGCATCCTGGTGATCATCACATGTTTTTTTATTGAAGATATATTAACGAATCGATCTTTCTTCTTTCAGCCCTCCGGACCGAGCAAATCTGCTTCTACAGACAGCAAGACAAAGCGAGGCCCGGGCAGATTGTTGAAGGATGGTGTGAAGTACCACATCGAATCCACCAAACTTAGTGGCGAACCCCTCACGCCTAAGAACGTTGCGGACAAGTGGACTCGTCAGTGCGGAGTTCTTGTGAAGGACAAACTCCCGATCTCCATTCAAGAATGGAAAGAGCCAAAGACTAAACGTCCAGGTGTTACTTGGGTCGACGACAGAGCCAAAAAAGACCTGGTGAAATCTCTGATGGAACATTTCACCCTACCAGATCATTTCACTAAGGCAGATGTGGAGAAAGTCAAGGCCGCTGCTCTTAAGAAGATGGCAATTGCATTCAACACCCACAAGAAAACTGTATGGGCCAACTACCTCCACTAGTAGAGAAGGGGGCAATGGCCCAGGCCAGTTCAACCCATTTGTCCCGGTTCAATCCAGAACCGGGACCAATGGAGCTATTTGCCCCGCTTCGTGAGCCCAGGGGGCCGGCCGGGCCACGTGGGCCATTGGTCCCGGTTCGTTCGGACCTTTTGGTCCCGGTTGGTGGGACGAACCGGGACCAATGGACTGGCTCTGGCCCACCACTATTGGTCGGTTGGTGGCATGAACGGGACCAAAGGCTTCCCTTTAGTCCCGGTTCATGCCACCAACCGGGGCTAATGGTGCTACCTATATATAGCCCCTCGCAAGAGCACAAAGACACCGCCTGCTCTTTTTTTACGGCCGAGGGAGAGGGCTTGGTGGTGCTCTAGCTCACCTCCTATGCACACAAGGTGTTCGATGGAATGCCCGAGCCACACTACTTAAGGTTTCTCCTCTCCAAGCTCGACCGCCAAGCTCCATTTTCCTCAATATTTATCTAGGTTTAGCGGTCCGTCACGCCCGTCCCGTCTTCATCGCCGTCGATCACCCGCGCCGATCTCATCGCTGCACCACCGTGGTGAGCCTCTTGTTGTTATCTTCTTTACGAAAGGAAAAATATTCTTACTTGTATGTTTAGATAGATACTTGTATTATTTTCTTACTTTTATTATTGCATCTTATATAGTGCGATGGTTTTGGTATCCGCCCCCGTCGGCCCTCGTCCTGTCTATGATTCGGATGTGGTATATATTATCTTTTCATAACTATTGGTTCATTTATTGTTTATGAATTATATGCCGACCAACGTGACATAGATTTTATTTATCTAGGAGGTTGTTGAACCGGAAATTCCAACCGACCCTATTGTCGAGAGGTTAAATTTAGTTGAAGAAGAAAACAATTTCTTGAAGGAAAAAATAAAAAAACTTGAGGAGGAGAAGATGATATTGGAGTTGCATGTTGCGGATGTAAATCGATGATCACAAGATCAAGATGGATGCAATGCGCTTGAAGATTAGAAAGATTAGAAAATATGCCATTCATACCGAGGCTTGGTATCATTATGCCATTGGATCAGTTGTTACCTTGGTTGCGATTATGATCGCATTGTTTTTGCATTGAAATGTTTTACATAGTTTCAATGTATGGTTTAATTAATTTAGATGCTCTGCAGAGCTTTATGTTGTTAGATGAGAACTATGTCTGTACTTTGGTTTTTATGTGATGATGAACTTCTATTAATTTGGTCACTTAATTATCTATTCATGATGTTCTGTAATAATTTTGACACATAATTATATATAATGCACGCAGATGAACCGGCAATGGATGTACGGTGATGAGACACACCTCCGAGTACACTAAGGCGTGCATGATTTTCTCGAAGTGGCTGAGGCAAACAAGCAGAATGGTTTTATGTGTTGTCCATGCCCTATATGTGGGAATCTGAAGTCTTACTCGACCGGAAAATCCTTCACACCCACCTACTTTACAAGGGTTTCATGCCACACTATAATGTTTGGACGAGGCACGGAGAAATAGGGGTTATGATGGAAGACGGCGAAGAAGAAGAGTACGATGACAACTATGTGCCCCTGAATACGGTGATGCTCTTGAACATCAAGAGGAAGCAGACGATGTGCACGATGGTGCTGCAACGGGCGAAGCTGCTGAAGATCAAGAGGAACCAGATGATGTGCCCGATGATGATGATCTCCGCGGGTCATTGTCGATGCAAGGACGCAATGCAAAAGTCAAAAGGAGAAGCTGAAGTTCGATCGCATGTTAGAGGATCACAAAAAGGGTTGTACCCCAATTGCGAAGATGGCAACACAAAGCTCGGTACCGCATTGGAATTGCTGCGATGGAAGGCGAGAATGCGGTGCTCGATAAAGGATTTGAGAAGCTACTGAAAATAATGAAGAAGAAGCTTCCAAAGGATAAAGAATTGCCCGACAGTACATACGCAACAAAGAAGGTCGTATGCCCTCTAGGATTGGAGGTGGAGAAGATACATGCATGCCCTAATGACTGCATCCTCTACTGCGGTGCATACAAGGATCTGAACGCATGCCCGGTATGCGGTGCATTGCGGTATAAGATCAGACGAGATGACCCTGGTGATGTTGACGGCGAGCCTACCAGGAAGAGGGTTCCCGCGAAGGTGATGCGGTATGCTCCTATAATACCACGGTTGAAACGTCTGTTCAGAAACGGAGAGCATGCCAAGTTGATGCGATGGCATAGTGAGGACCGTAAGAAAGACGGGAAGTTGAGAGCACCCGCTGACGGGTCGCAGTGGAGAAAGATCGAGAGAAAGTACTGGGATGATTTTGCAAAGGACCCAAGGAACGCATGGTTTGCTTTAAGCGCGGACGACATTAATCCTTTCGGAGAGTAGAGCAGCAATCACAACACCTGGCCCGTGACTCTATGTATGTATAACCTTCCTCCTTGGATGTGCATGAAGCGGAAGTTCATTATGATGCCAGTTCTCTACCAAGGCCCTAAGCAACCCGGCAACGACATTGATGTGTACCTAAGGCCATTAGTTGAAGAACTTTTACAGCTGTGGAATGGAAACGGTGTACGTACGTGGGATGAGCACAAAAAGGAGGAATTTCACCTAAAGGCGTTGCTGTTCGTGACTATCAACGATTGGTCCGCTCTCGGTAACCTTTCAGGACAGACAAACAAGGGATACCACGCATGCACGCACTGTTTACTTGACACCGATAGTATATACCTGGGAAGCTGCAGGAAGAATGTGTACCTGGGCCATCGTCGATTTCTTCCGACCAACCATCAATGTCGAAAGAAAGGCACGCATTTCAAAGGCAAGGCAGATCACCGGAAGAAGCCCACCATGCGTACCGGTGATCACGTACTTGCTATGGTCAATGATTTACACCTAATCTTTGGAAAGGGTCTCGGCGGACTAGTTGTTCCGAATAACGCTGACAATCACGCTCCCATGTGGAAGAAGAAATCTATATTTTGGGACCTACCCTACTGGAAAGACCTAGAGGTCCGCTCTTCGACCGACGTGATGCACGTGATGAAGAACCTTTGCGTGAACCTGCTAGGCTTCTTGGGCGTGTATGGGAAGACAAAAGATACACACGAGGCACGGAGGACCTGCAACGCTTGTACGAAAAAGAGGGCATGCCTCCGAAGCGATATGAAGGTCCTGCCAGCTACGCTCTACGAAAGAAGAGAAAGAAATCTTCTTTGAATGCCTTCTCAAGTATGAAGGTCTCGACTGGCTTCGTCGAATATAAAGGGAATAATAAATATGCCGAGAAAAAGTTCCAGAACCTAAAGTCTCATGACTGCCACGTGATTATGACGCAACTGCTTCCGGTTGCATTGAGGGGGCTTATACCGGAAAACGTCCGATTAGCCATTGTGAAGCTATGTGCATTCCTCAATGCAATATCTCAGAAGGTGATCGATCCAGAAATCGTACCAACGCTAATGAGTGATGTGGCGCAATGTCTTGTCAGTTTTGAGTTGGTGTTCCCACCATCCTTCTTCAATATCATGACGCACGTCCTAGTTCATCTAGTCGACGAGATAGTCATTCTGGGGACCGTATTTCTACACAATATGTACCCCTTTGAGAGGTTCATGGGAGTCCTAAAGAAATATGTTCATAACCGCGCTAGGCCAGAAGGAAGCATCTCCATGGGCCATCAAACAGAGGATGTCATCGGGTTTTGTGTTGACTTTATTCCTGGCCTTAAGAAGATAGGCTCCCTAAATCGCGGTATGAGGGGAGACTGACTGGAAAAGGCACGCTTGGAAGGGACTCAATAATATGCAGGGATGGATATTCTTGGTCTCAAGCACACTACGCAGTTCTACAAAACTCTACCTTGGTGACCCCGTATGTCGATGAACACAAGAACAGTCTACGCTCCAAACACCCGGAGCAGTGCGACAACTGGATTACATGTGAACACATCAGGACTTTCAGCAGTTGGTTGGAAACACGTCTCAGAGGTGACAACACTGTTTGTGATGAGCTGTACTTGTTGTCCAGGGGACCATCTTCGGCTGTAATGATTTGGAAAGGATACGAGATAAACGGGAATACATTTTACACGATTGACCAAGATGAAAAGAGCACCAACCAAAACAGCGGTATCCGCTTTGATGCAGCAATCGACAGGGGAAAGGACACATATTATGGTTACATAGTAGACATATGGGAACTTGACTACGGAGTAGATTTTAAGGTCCCTTTGTTTAAGTGCAAGTGGGTCAATCTGTCAGAGAGGCGAGTGCAGGTAGACCCACAGTACGGAATGACAACAGTGGATCTGAAAAATCTTGGGTACACTAACGAACCGTTCGTCCTAGCCAATGATGTGGCACATGTTATCTATGTGAAGGACATGTCTACCAGACCGAGGAAAAGAAAAGATAAGGAAGCAAATACATCATACGATGAGGCAAAGCGCCACATAGTTCTTTCAGGAAAAAGGGACATCCTGGGAGTGGAGGGCAAGACAGACATGTCTGAAGAGTATGAGAAGTTTCATGAAATTCCCCCCTTCAAAGTCAAGGCTGACCCAAGCATCCAGATAAACGATGAAGATTATCCATGGTTACGGTGCAATAAGCAAACGACACAAGCGAAGAAAAAGTGAAGACTTTCTCCCGCAACTATTATGATGATACCATGCCAACTTTGTAATGCATTTGAGTATGATACCATTGTCCGCTTTGTACATGCACATGCTATGCCAACTTTTTCAGAGTTCATTTGAAAACTATGAATTTGAAAACCTCGCCAATGTAAGGGCGCTCACACGGTTTATAAGCCCGTCCCTCACGCCTTGTTGAGCTCACAAACTTGTGATTCACACAAATTTCAAAGAATTCAAATTTTATAAAACTAATGGCACAAACAGAAAGTTTATAATTGTTCTAAAACAAATGGCACTAACAGAAAGTTTATAATTTTGCTGACCTAAAAGCAAAAAGAATTAAAAATAAAGCAAAAACCAAAAGAAAATAAATAATGCAGAAAACAAAACAAAAAACTTGAAATAAAAATAAAAATAGCAACAATAAGTATTTTGTTGTAAGTAGAAACAAAATAAAATAAATAAAGCAACAAAGAAAACAAAAAAGTGTTTTCAAATTTTAAAACTAATGGCACTAACAAAAAGTTTATATTTTTCTAAAACTAAAAGCACTAACAGAAAGTTTATAATTTTGCTGACCTAAAATCAAAAAGAATTAAAAAATAAAGCAAAAACAAAAGAAAATAAATAATGCAGAAAACAAAACCAAAAAACTTTAAAAAATTAAAAATAGCAACAATAAGTATTTTGTTGTTAATAGAAACAAAATAAAATAAATAAAGCAACAAATAAAAAAAAAGTGTTTTCAAATTTAAAACTAATGGCACTAACAGAAAGTTTATCATTTTTCTAAAACTAAAAGCAAAAAGAAATTAAAAAAAGCAAAAAAAAGTGCCACCTACTGGGCCCCCACGGTCTGAATACGACTAGAAACCCTATGGGCCAGGATTCAGGTCCGCGGAAGGCCCAGTGGGCCCACAGGCACAGATTGCAGAGTTAGGCCTGAAAGCCTGCTTTAGAGAGGAGCTCGAGAGGGAAGCCGCACCGCACCTTATAAACAGGTGCGGCTCCCTCTCAACTAGCGAGATGGGACTAAACTTTGGGCGGGGGGCAGCAGAAGGCCTTTCGTCCCGGTTGGTGGCACCAACCGGGACTAAAGGGTGCATTGGTCCCGATTGGTGCCACGAACCGGGACCAATGCCCCCTTTAGTCCGGTTGGTGCCACCAACCGACCAAAGGTCGCCGCTTCCGCCCTTTGGGCTGCTGAAAATTGGCCTTTGGTCCCGGTTCGTGGCACCAACCGGGACTAGCATTAGTCCGGTTTGTGCCACGAACGGGACCAAAGGCTTTTCTATATAAGCAAACACTGCGTTTTTCAGATTTCATTGCGATTGCAGCCCGACGATGCCGACCTCCTCGGCGCCGCCAGAACTTCCCGCCGCCGTCGCCGTCGCCGGGCCCCGAGCCCACGCCGACGCCGTCCGCCGCCCTCGAGCCCACGCCGTCGCCGGCGCGCCCTGCGCCACGCCCGACGCTGTCGCCCGTGCCCGTCGCCGCCGTCGTCGTCGCCCCGCCCATCGTTACCGCCCGTTGCTGCGTGCCACCAGCGTCGTTGCCGTCCGCCTCACCGCGCCGCCCAGCGCCGTCGCCGCCCGCTCCACCGCTGCCCCGAACTCGCCGCCTCGACGCCCCGATTCCGGCCGGCGACCTCGACCCCTCCCCGCGCCGTGAGCCCCTGCCTCCTCCCCTTTCCTTCTCATTGCCATCCCCGCACGCCATCCGTAAGCGCCACCGCCAACCATCGTCGCCGTCGCCGACCACCGCGGCCTATTTTTCATTTTTTTTATTAAGATGTATGTATAATGCTCTGTATATGCTGTATAATGTATGTTTTTTTAGTTTAATTTTTTTCATATATATATATATATATATAATGTATGTGTATGTATGTGGCTATATGTTTTTGTTCATATGTTGCAATATGTTTTTTTATTTTTATTAGTTTATTTTTTTGTTCATCTGTGATGTATATGTGTATGTGGCTATAATGTATGTGTGTATGTGATGTATGTGATGTTTTTTGGTTCATAGAAAGTTTTTGTTCATATATATATAGTTACAATTTTAGAAAAGTTTTATATATGCAAAAGTTACAATTTTAGAAAAAGAAGGATAGGAAAGAAGAAAATATAAGAAGAGGAAAGAAAGAAGAAGAGGAGAGGAAAAGAAGAGGAGAAATAAGTAAGAAGAAAAAAAAGAAAGAAGAGAGAAGAATATTCTATTTTCTCTTCCTCCACTATTGGAGAGGAAGAAAATCCTTTTTATTCTTCTTTTTTTTTCTTTTTTTTCTTCGATCTTCTCCTCTAGCTATTCCTTTCTTCTTCTCCTCTTTTTTTTCTTCTTCTTGTTCTTCTTAATTTTTATCGGGAACGAGGGTGTCGAGGATCGCCGATGGGTCGAGGGTCGGGAACTAGGGTAGAGGGTCGAGGTCGTTAAGGGGTCAAGGGTCGAGGGTTTCAGGTCGAGGGTTCGAGGGTTCTATAGGGTCGAGGGATCGAGGTCGAGAGTTCCAGGTCGTCTAGGGTCGAGGTTCCAGGTCGTCGAGGTTCGAGGTCGAGAGAGTTTCCTAGTGTCAAAGTATTGAAGAAATCCATGGCTTCATCATTGGCGGAAGTAACCAGGGCATGATGGTGAAGTCCTCCAAAGTTATTCTAGAATGGAGTCCCGGATAGGATAAATTTGCCTTTTTGTACGAATTTCAGCAAAGGCCTTCCAAATAACGATATTCGGAAGGTTCTTGCTGAACTTTGTACCAAAAAGTGAATTATCCTATCTGGGACTCCGTTCCAAAATAACTATGGAGAGCTTCGTACCATCATGCACCTGTTACTTTCGCCTAATGACGAAGACATGGTTTTGTTGAATCCTTTGACACTAGGCAACCTCCCGACCGCTCGGCGATCCTAGATCCCTTGACCCTCGACCGCTCGGCGATCCTCGATCCCTTGACCCTCAACCCCTCGGCGATCCTCGACCCCTTGATAAAAAAAAGAAGAGGAAGACGAAAAAAATAGGAGAAGAAAGAATAGAGGAGTTCTTCTCCTCTATTCTTTCTTCTCCTCTATTCTTTCTTCTCCTCTATTCTTTCTTCTCCTCTTTTTTTTCTTCTTCTTCCTCTTTTTTTTATCGGGAACGAGGGTCGTCGAGGGTCGACGAGCTCCGGGACTGCCGAAGAAGCTGCAATTTAGACACCCGAAAGTAAGTACTATAGTAGCATATTCCACGCATCTCCTAGTGATTCAAGCTCTAGTTTCATCAATACCATTTAACATGCTTGCTAATTATCAGTTTGATTGACCTCTATTTCTTGTAAAGTGGTTGTGGCAGGAACAAGGGAATGATTTCTATGGATACTATGTTTGCGAGTCCATCCGCCACACGACCTGTGAGCGGGGCTACTCTGACAAACAATATGAAGTGCGTAAATAACAATATTCAGAATTTTATTTTATTACCATCATTTGTGTTGAGTTTCATTCATTCATATATATATGTATTGACCCCCTTCTTAAAATTAGATGTTTCGGATGCGGGATGAACTACTAGCACTAGATCGCCTGCGAGCAATTCAAGAGGAATTGGCGGCATTCTTTCTTGACCACGTGATCGCTGAAGACGGAGAATACTATGTGGACCACGCGTCCATATTTTAGGAGATTATTTTTGTAAAAGATAATTATTGTATATATGTAGCCGGTAGTGTCGGATAGATATACGAGAACTTGTTGTTCGACCAATCTCTCGGAGAAGGAGAGGTGGTCGGTATCACTTCCTTCTGTATGCATATATGTTCATGACGATCTTCTATTTCCTTCGTTTGCTTACTAGCTAGCTAGCGTGTCTAGCTAGTCCTCTCTATACGTATGTATAGTACGTAAGCGTCGACCAAGCAGACAAAGAGAGGACACTTCTCTCTATTAATTAGCTAGCTAACACAATATCTGAAACACCTAAATTAACCCCCAAAACCCCCAACCCCCCTTTCAAAAAAAACAAAACCCCAGCCACAGAAATACTGATGCGTGGATGACTATTGGTCCCGGTTGGTGCTACCAACGGGACCAAAGGCCCTCCAGGCTCGGTCAGAGAGGCCACGTGGAGGCCCATCGGTCCGGTTCTGATTGAACCGGGACTAAAGGGCAGGTATTAGTACCGACCCTTTAGTCCCAGTTCATGAACCGGGGCTAACGGCCCTCACCAACCGGGTCAATAGGCCCCTTTTCTACTAGTGCTCGCTAATGAAAGGAAGACTCCATATTTCAAGGGAACACTGGAGAAGCAAAGAGAACACTGGGACGATTTCGTGACCTTCAAGGATTCAGAATTATCTAAGGAACGGTCGATGAAAAACAAGGCAAATGCCGCAAGAAAGACGCAGTTCCATAGGCTGGGTCCGGTGGCTCTGTGGTGGGATTGCCTAAGTGGGATAAGTCTGAGCAAGAGATGGAGGTGCAGGGTCACTTGATTACTAGGAGCTGGCCCCAGTGCGAACTTGGTTCTATGCGCATGGGGGGCGTTGGACTCGAAGACAAGCCTGGTTTCGAAGAAGGCAAGTCTAAAAGGAGCCGAACAAAAGATACTTGACGCAATAGAAGAAGCTCGAACGGGGGTGTTCATGCCCAACAGAGAGAACGACAAGCTTACGCGCGCCCTAGGAAATCCTGAACACCCGGGAAGAACACAAGGCATGGGCGTTATTCCCTGGTATGAGGGCTTTTCGGACTGGAATGACGACTACAGGTCCCGTGCAAGAAAGAAGATGGAGGAGGAGAAGAAGAGGAAGCTGGAGGAGGAGCAGAGGAAGCAGGACGCATAACGCCTTCAAGGCCTAGAAGCAAGGCACGCGGACCTGGCACTCAAATTCCAGCAGCAGCAGCAGCAGATCGACTCACTTAGCCAGGAAAGGGGGTCTCAGCAGCGGCAGCAGCAAGCGGATGATCATCCAGCATTGGATAGCACCGTCCCATCCATGCCAAGAAGCAGCGTTGGTTCTGTCCCGGGCAACACACTGCTGGATACATACCCTGTGGATGACATCATAGAGAACACTAACTGTGAGCTACACTCTAAAATGAACAACATATCCTTGAAGGTGGCGGACGGCGTTGCTTTTCCAGTGACCCCCGAAGCAACCTACCATTGCATCCCGATTACAGAGGGCTATGCTCGTGTCATGGTTGATGAAGTGGTGGACCCTTATTCGGGGCTAACGCTTGACATTCCTGGAGATGAAGACGAGCGCACACTGGGAGAGGCCATACATCATATCATCCTATGGAGAAAGGATTGCATCATCTTTCGAAGTCCACCGACACCGCGTCGTCTGCCGACTCCTCGAAGTCCGCCACCGAGTCAGCAGACTCCCGCTCCTCCAAGTCCACGAACGCGTGAGACGACTCCTCCTCGAAATCCGCCACCTCCTCCGCCGGTTTCAAGTCCGGCACCGTGTCAGGCCACACCTCCTGCTTCAAGTTCGGCACATCGTCAGGCCACTTCTCCTGGTCCAACTCTACGTCAGCCGTCTCCGCCGTCTCAGCAATCGCAGAAGAGACATGCCGTAGCTTTGGTGCGTAGCGGTACGAGTCGAGGTAGTTCAGGAAGTACATGCGGAGACAAGCGATATAAATATGGTCCAAGCCTCGCTCCTCTTCCTCAGAGGCCTTACGACATGACCGAGGAGCAAAGCGCAACCATAGTGCAGGCCCAAGTGGACGCCCATTTTGGACCGAAACCGGCACCGCCGCCAAAGGAGAAAGTGCCTGAGAAAACGATTGACCACTTCATTCATATGGCTAGAGCACCAGCTCCCAAGCCTGTTGACTCAGACTATGAGCGTCAAATCAGGAAGCTACATCGAGCACGGCTACAGAAGGAAGCGAGCTCGAGCTCGAGCCAACAAGCAGCTGGCAAAAAATGCGGGAAAACCGTTCCCCAACTGGGAAAACAGGCGCATAGCGACCCCCGCTTGTTGTGCCAACAACACATGAGAGGAGTACGCGCGCCAAATATTATTGTGGGCAAACCGTTAGCGTTCCCCAGCAGGGCGATGTGGTAATAATGGAGGAGCATATCATGCAGGCTGAAATGCTTAAGATCTCTGTTGGACAACTCCTCGAAATCGAGCCCATGTCTCCGCTTAAAGAATCGGAAATAAAATGGAAATATGCCTGGGGCAAACCTTTGGTCCATCCAGACAAGGTCAAGGACCTCCCAACAAGAATGTATGAATTGCATCAATGGTACATGAACATGACCAAGATTTCCAATCGAGTGTCCCTCATGGTGAATGTCAAGAAGGATCATTATTACCATGAGAAAGCTCTGTCCATTGAGTATACAGATCTTTTTCAGTTATACAATCAAGACGCACTCGACAAGTTTATCGTCAGTTGCTATTGTCTGTAAGTGATTTCTTTCTGTAGTTTAAGTCTCAAGCTAATTATGTAGTGATAATTTTGATCAATCATTACATGTAATTATCCTCACTATATTCTTTTCTGTGGTATTATATGCATGATGAAGATGTATGAAATGAAAAAACCTGGACGCTATGGCATTGGGTTCATTGACCCAAATACCGTTAATGAGGACATATGGAAGTTTCCATTTTATCAAGCAGATGTAGAGGCCAGCATGGTAGAGTTCTTGAAACGCCTCAATAGCAATGAAGATATACTACTTCCTTACAACTTCCCGTGAGTCACACTGTCTTGTACTACAAATTCTGTTTTTGCTTACTAGCTAGCTAGATGTTAATAATTAAGTGTATACGGTTTATGGTAGTTGATTAATTTTATGCACATGCCCGCTTATTTAAGACATGCAAACGTGTGCGCATGCAGTTGGCACTGGGTCTTGATAGACATTAAAGTTGAGGAAGGAAAAGTTGAATTACTGGACTCACTAACTAAAGAAGAAAGTGACTTCACCATCGTGAAGGGGATAGTCAACAGGTAATTTCAATCATTATTAACTATATATATCTCGGCCTATTATTAGTTCTTCATTTTCTGATATGAACTATTTAATAACCCCTTTATTAATTTTCTTTACCGGCGGACAGGGCATGGGCAAAGTTCATCGCGGTGACTCCAGGCGAATGGAAACAAAAGTTGTTTTGGCATCGACCAAAGGTAAGTAAGTAAGTAGTACTAGCTAGCTACCATCTCTTTAATTCTTGTTTCAATATCATTAATTAATTATCATGCTTGATTAATCATTATCTGATTCAATTCCATTCTCGTAAAGGCCCTGAAGCAGGCGCCGGGGAATAATCTGTGTGCATTCTACGTTTGCGAGAACATTCGCATGATGACGTCTGAAAGGAGCAGATCTGATAGACAGGCCTGGGTACGTTTGTCAGAACACTATTCACACCATTATCGATATCTAGTCATACAACTAACACACATGCATATTAATCTCCTTCTTAACAGTTCAGAGAGGTGCGGGATAAGCTCCTACCATCGGAACGCATACTAGCACTTCAAGAGGAAATAGCCGTATTTTTGCTCGACCAGGTCATAAATCCAACAAGAGAATACTATTACCCGCTACAGCCCCCATGAATCACTTGTCATCGTGCTCCGGAGACACCAACATATGTATATAGAAGAAATTGTATATGTATATACATGTGTATGTGTGAATAATGGTGTTGGTTAATTGTGAGACATTCGATGATATATATATATATATATATATATATATATATATATATATATATATATATATATATATATATATATATATATATATATATATATATATATATATATATATATATATATAGTTCTATACGTCTGAGAAAATCTATTTATATATATGCATAACGTGTACAATTTGTAGTATCGTGAAATACCAGCAAACAAAAAAAATGTAACGGAAAATAAACAAAACACCCAAACATTTAGTATCGGTTGGTGTTACCAACCGGTACTAAAACCCTACGCGCACCCAGGCCTGACTCGTGCCACGTGTTCAAGATTTTTACCGCCGGTTCGTGATTTAACCGGTACTAAAGGGACCTTTAGTCCCCACTCTTTAGTGCCGGTTGTGGAACCGGCACTAAAGGCCGTTACGAACCGGCACTAAAGGCCGGTTCTGCACTAGTGATGAGTGAAGTGGATAAACAGCAGTAGCTTGGTCGAAGCAATTTTGTCACAAAACTCAAGATGAGCTCCTTTGGGCCACTAAATAGCCTATACGGCCCACTTACTTATAGTGCTATCGTGGATTTACACTTTCCTAAATTAACAGATGATAAATTTTCTTGTCAAATGCATGATTTAAAAAAAACACAAATAATTATCCTAACACATAAACATTTTGTGATACATTGATTTTTTTCTTCATATTTTAACTAATTTTAGGTAATACTTTTAAAAATCTGCCAAAAAAATCAGGTGGCTGCTTTCCTACGATTTTATAGAGCCTATGCTTTTTTCTCCACACGTGGGAGATATTTGGCCTACCATATGAGGGATATAGGGGAGATCGTATTCGATGCATAGTTCAGAAAACCACACATGCAATCAAATTGATGAGGCTATCGGTTTAGGTTTGTAACTATCGGACCGCCCATTCAATTGGTTTAACAACGTCGGAAACTAAAATATTTAAGTGTTTTAGAAAATTGACCTATTATCAAATGAATACACTTAATATTGGTTATACTCCAGAATCTATATCACAAATTGTAGCTAGTCCAGTTGGTATTGGGCCTTTGGGCGTGCGGTGTGTCACGGTCAAATGTTCGATTCTTGGGTTACACATGATTTCCTTGATATTTCGCTGGCTTTTGCTAAAAGACTGGTACATCTTGAAAAACCAGACAAAGCCCTGGTTCCTGTTTTTTTTTTTTTTGGTAGGACCACCGGTCCGGGCCGATTTTTCGAACTATGATCCGATGAACTAACTCAATTCATGCACCGGATGCACCCGTACTATATGAGCCACTGAAAGAACTGAGGGATATGATCATGCTGATAGATGAATTGTTGAAACATTGTAGAATAGTCCTTTTTATTTCATCAAAATCAATCCGCATTTCACAACTCCCTCGCCTATAAATAAATCTTCGTGTTTAGTTTAGTGCTTCGAAAAAGCGGTCATATATCTTGAACTTCATGTTGAGTATAGTTTTTAGAATCATTGTTGTTGCTTTTTGAAACTTAGCTCGGAACTTGACTACAAAATTCACACGTTTTGTAATTTTTCGATGAGAAATATCCGCCTCTCTCACACATGGGTGCCATGCTCACATGCTTTTATTACGTCAAGTTCAGAGTCAAGTTTCGAAAAAGAAAAACTTATAACTTTGAAACATATCCAACTTTTATCTTATTTTGAAGACTTCGTCAAGACAAAAAATGGCAGTCAAAATGGATCTGAAACCGAACATTTGATCCAATTATATCGGAACCTTTGTGTTCGGAAAGAAAAAACATACAAATGTTTTATGGGAATGTGTTCTCTAAAGTGCAGGTTAATTTGCACAAAGTGCAAGGCTATCACTGTAAAAAAAGGTATAGTCCAACTTTTGATCAAAATTTGGCCCATTATTTTTCATCTAAGGTCCAGAATCCACAGGATAGATTCTCGTTCCTCCTGAATGTTGACCATTACTCAGTACGGATTTATTCAGATGATGTGCAAATACAGAAAAAAAATGTAAACACGTACTGTTTCTACCAGGTGGACCCTTGCTCATGTGAGTGACTTGTATCGTAGTTCTTCTGCGTAAACGATGTCAGACAAAGTGTCGATCAGCTCTTGATTGTCTCCTTCTCCTTGGGAGCAATACATCTGGAAGGCAGAGGATCTTGCTGCGTTCGTCAACTCGTGTGCTGCTTGAACTTTCTCTATTGTCAGCCTCCAGCCTTGCATCAACAGTTTATTTTGTTGCTCGAGTGTTTTAATTTTTCTCTTGAGCCGCTGCACTTTAGAGGTTCTGTCACCTCGACGTCGGTCTCCATTCTCAACTTCTATGTTGAATTTTTTTCCTGAGTGTTTTGATCATTTCTTGCGCAGCAGCCTCTTCGGCTTCTTCGGCGCATTGAAATTTCTTTTCTTTCTTGGTGCATATTTCTCTCTGGCCAATTGGCATTGACAGATCGTTGACTGTGATTCTTGGGCGGGGAGGCTGGTATTTTTTTTTTGCGGGGAAAAAAAGGCATCTCATCCATAATCAAGTTTACAAAAAAGTCCGGTCCTCCTGCGAACCAGACTGCAGTACGGGGGTACTACGGCCAATACGCAGGCATCACATGACTAGCGTTGTTCTGCCAACGGCTACATTGCACAAATACAACCTCTCTAGCTTCAAGGGCTGCTAGACTGCTAATCTCTTCAACGAGAGACAATTGTTGTGATTTATCTGTCGTGGGTGCCTTGAGCATCGCCACAGCCTCCGCACTATCCATCTCAACAATGATAGGCATCGTCGTCCTGTGTAAGGCAAGGCCTAGGCCTTCTCTACACGCCGAGAGCTCCGCCTCCAGCGCACTCTCACATGTGCGGATTTCTCTGCATACGCTATATATGATATCCCCTCTATCATCTCGAAGGATCATACCTTCTCCCGCTGCTCCTGTGGCTGCAACAAAGCTGCCGTCTGTGTTAAGTTTGGCCCAGCCCGTACTAGGAGGGCCCAGCTCGGCCGCGTCGTCGCTAGTCCTTCAGGGCTGCACGCGCGGGGAGGCCGGTATTTAAAGGCCAACGCACCGCCTTTCGTCATGTTCTCGAATGTTCAGATGAACTGCGTACGTGTTGTTGTTTTGACGTGTGTAAGCATGCACTGATACGCGTCGTTGCTGTAACGATTTTTTCTGCATGCTTAGCACTAGTCGTTTTTCTGCTGCATGCTTACCACGTGGTGATTTTTTACTGACTGACTGTAAATCACTGCTGCACCGCTTGACACAGTCGGTGGAAAACAGACGCATGTACATCAAGCGTGCACAGTTGAGACGAAAAGTTTGTGTTTAAGTGCCAAAATAAAAGGCTCGAGGGGAGATACATCTTCAGTGTTCTCTTATACAGACAGGTGGCGCCTTCACCTCAGGTCTTGCCGAGTTGTCGCTTCGGTGAGTACTTCACTGGAGTCCTTCGTTTATTTTTTGAGGGTCACTGGAGTCCTTCTTGCATTGCCATGTTTGCTTGCATGTCCATTTCGAAAAGAAAAATGTTTGCTTGCATGTGCATGGTTCACCATCTATATAGCCGTGGTCCTGCATGACCAGATTAGAGCAACTCCAACGGACCGACCCGAATGGATATCGATTTTATTATTTTTTGTCTGTTTGGGTCGCTCGTCCGCTTGTCTGTGTCCGCTTTTATGAATGAGTTGGCATGTGCGTTCAACGAAACCAGACGCATTTTAGACATGTCCACATTGACATTCAGTCGAACGCCTGGTGGGCGAGCTCCGCACCGTCGCCTTGAGCTCCCACGCCGCCTCGCCCAGCAGCTTGCCCGCTCGCGTGCTCGCCCTGCCCCCGCGCCCGCTCGTCGCCCCGCAGCTCACCTCATGCCATAGCTCGCTGCCCCGCTCGCCGCGCCCGCTATCCGCCATGTAGCTCACCCGCCCCCGCGCCCACTCATCGATGCACGCGGGAGCTTTGTTCACCGGCGAGCTGCAGCTAAAGAGGAGGCTGCACATCGACGAGGAGCTCGCCAAGGAGGAGGCCGCGGCGCTCACTGGTGCCTGCATTGCCCGGCTCTGGCCCTTCTCCGGCGCTGCCCGTCGGTCGTCGGCTAGCACAACGGAGCTTGCCACAACGGCTGCTTTGTGTCCTGTGGTGTGGTTGGTGGTCTAGAGCAGGGTGGGCGGGTGGGTGGGAGAAGAGAGAAAGGAAAGGAGAGAGATGTGATGGGTGGTTGGATGACAGGTGGGCCATGTTGCACATGCAGCGGGCAGAAGCGGACGAAGAGAGCAAAGAAAACGTCCGCTTTGTGTCCGCCACCGACCCAAATGTGATTCAAATCTAGAGACGGACCAGGCGGATCCAAAATAGAAATGGGTCTCTGCGTTGGGCAGTTGTTATTGTCCGCGCAGATCCAAACGAACATGGGCGAACGAAATGGATCGCCCGGTTAGAGTTGCTCTTAGTATGCATTATATCAGAGACATTGGATGAAGATAATCTCGTCTCGTTTTATAAATATAGAAAAAAAGGCAAAGTGCAAAAAAAAGCAAAAAAGAGAGCAAAGTACATGATTAGACGATACAATATAGTTAGAAGCGCCTCTTGCAAAACAAATCCAAAGATACAACATAAAGTATATAGAATGACTAATACATCGGCGCAGTCCGACGGATGGCGCTTGAGCTCGACCACAATGCCCCTACTAGGGTGACCGCTCCCGAGTCCGTGGACATGGATTTTCATCGGAAGCATGACACAGGAAAGAAACCGCAACAATGTCCCTAAAAGGATAGCGACACCCGCGGGCGGCGGCGCCGCCGCCGCCAGAGCACGATGCGTTCTCTCAGGAACTCACCACCACCACCATGAGACACCTAGATCACCACCATGATGAAGACAAGCCCGTCCAAACCAGATCTAGGTGCTGGCACATTCGCTGAGCAGGCTAGAGACCCCCACCGCTACTCCCCTCGCTGCCCTCACCGCCACCACAGTCCCTGCCCGAGAGTCGACGAGTTAGCCCACCGATAGAGTGGCAATACCGCCGATGTTGGTTCACTCTGCCACTGCCCACAACACCTCGTTGTTGAAGCCGCACCGGCATGCCCCACTAGTACCACAAAAACGCCGAGCACACCGTCGCCTCCTGCACCACCACGGCCCAGCAGCTACCGAGCCTCGGCGACACCATGCCTGTCAACACCATGGACTGAGCCCGAAATGCGCACCCAGCTCCAGAACCGATGGATTCAGCTCCCAGGCCATTGTTGTCGACGAGGTACCACCACCAGACGGAACCAGCCCCTCCAGCACTGACGGCAGACAAGGCCGTCACAGGGAGGTCGCCCTGCGTCGCCCATGCCCGCCGCCGCGCTAGATCTGAGGCGCTGCCGCAGCAAGTGCGCCTGCCGGCTGACTCCACCACGGAGACGCCAAGCTTGCCCGTTGTCTCGCCGCCAGGAGTCACCGCCCTTGATCCACCACCTGTAGCCGAGCGCCGTCGCCTCACGTGACTCCACCACGAAGTCAGCCCACGACGTCGTGGCATCCACAAGGACCACAAGGTACACAACCAGTCACGAAGTGAACCAACATGGAGAACCGCCCCACCGCCGTCGCCCTTGGAGCATGCCTGGGCTTCGTCCGCGGCGGAAAGACGAGGGGAGAAGAGATGAAGCGGCGGCGGCGCTATGGGAGTCGCCCCCCTTGTCGCCATAGATGGCAACTTGGGGAATTTTGGGGAATATGAAAATATATCTAATGAGGTAATTTCATTGAGATTAATATATATTTTATATATACTTGGTCAAATTTAACAAAGTTAAACTGAAAACAATTCTATAACTTTAATTATTTTGAAGCGGAGGGAGTATTTCGATAAATCCACCTGGCGAAGATTCTAAATTTAATCTGGCCTCACAGCTGAACCATGCCCACACCGTCCATTTTGCAACGTTCGGCTCTGATTGATGCGGAACTGTAAGAACATCTCTAGCAGACCCCGTATATAGCCGCGACCCGCAAAATAACCGCCAAAATACGGGTTGGCGCGGAAAATTCGGCCGGAGCAGACCGCTCAAATACGACCGACCCGTAAAAGATTTTGCGGGGCGCGAAAAAAGTTCGACCTCAACCTCTAGATTCACGGGGTGGGAGGCGGGAGTGAACTTTCCGCCCGGCCGTTCCTGCTTACCCCCTCCTCGACCGCCATTGCCCCGCCACCGCGCGCTCCGGTCCGTCTTCCCCGCCATTCCTCGCCGCCATGGAAGCCTCCCTGCCGTCTCCCGTCACCGTGGAGGTCACGACGCAACCCTCCCGGCTGATCTCGTCGCCGACCATGTCGCCCCCGCCGTCGCCCAAGGCCCCAATGCGCCTGCCCGCAAGCGGCAGGGCAACGTCGTCGTTCAGGGCGGCAATCCGCCTGGCCCCACCAGAAAGGCACGCGCACCGGGCGCCGCCGCCGCTGCGCGATCTGCCCGGCCGCCGGCGAAGAAGGTGAGCAAGGTTTCTGGCATGAAGCGGAAGAAGGTTCCAACGAAAAGGCCGGCGCCTTTGTCCACTCCCCCCGCCCCGACGACATGTCCCCCGACGATGCCGTTCAACGGAGCTGCTTCCACCGTAGGCGAGGTGTTCGATGAAATGCCGGAAGGTATGCATCTTCGATCTTTTGTCTTGCTTCGGTTTTCACCATTGTGGTTTTCGTGACTTGATGGCACTCAATGTAGCGGCAGTTCGAACAATGCCACTGCCGAGTTCGTGAACTTGTTGGACACCAGCGCCTCGACATCGATCAAGCCCCGTTCGCTGATTTTGATTACAATGAAATGGAGGGTGGTGCGGATGATCACGGTGGTGAGGAAGAAGTGGAGGAGGTAGGTGAGGGGGCGTTTGAGCAAGCGCAAGCAAGAAAAAGCGTGAGATCGAAGAACTACATGATCTTGGAAGATCAAATCTTTATCAAGGCTTGGAGTGCGGTGTCCGTTGATGCTTGCAAGGGTACATCTCAAACCTCGAAGAGATATTGGCAAAGAATCGAAGATCAATACTTCTGCATGATGGCCAACTATCCCAATAGGACACCACGGACCTTTCGGTCACCTCAAGGTCGTTGGGACGTGATCAAGCCGATTTGTAGCCGTTGGACATCTTGCTTGAAACAAGTTCGCAATGCACCTTCAAGTGGAACCGTGAAATCCGACTATGTGAGTTAGTTTTCACGTCCCAAGTTGCGCATTTTATTTGCATCTTTTGAAGTGATTGCAGCATTTGACCTTGTTTTAAATGCGTAGGACAAAATTGCCCAACAAAGATACAAAGACATGGAAGCTTCGAAGGCAAATTTTTTAAAGTTGAGCATTGTTAGGATATGTGCAAAGAGTGCGAGCAGTGGAAGTTGATTGACAAAGAATCCCCACCGAAGAGAGGTTCACTTACAAACATGGATGAAGATGAAGATAATGATGGCCCAAGAAATTTGAACAAGCCCGATGGTGACAAGAAGACAAAGGAGAAGATCAAGAGGGAACACAAGCATCGAGCTTGCGGGACAAAATAGATGACATGGTGCGATCAAATGAGTTGATGTTAGCGAAGACCTTGGAGACAAAGAAAGAGTTAGCCGAGAAGAAGGCAGGAAAGAAGCAAGAGAAGTGGCAATTTCTCAAGGACGAGGGGTTGCGCAAGGCGGATATTGAGGAGAGAAGAGCACGTTCCACCGAGAACAAAGCAATGTCCAAGCTTCTTGCGGAAGAGAATAGGATCATGACATTGGACCGCAATGACATGGACGGCGTCACCAAAGAGTGGCATGATGGCAAGGAGAGACATCTTGAAGAGGCGGATGCTTGCTTCAGCCGGTGCGTGTTACAGTGTCGGCGATGGTTTCTCATCGGGATTAAGAACCAACATCGCCGATGCATACAGCGCGCCCGCCGGTGATTTCGGTGCCGGAGTTGGAACCAGTGCCGGCGGTGGATTCGGGGGCGGCAATGACCTCGGTGGAGGTTGTACGGAGTGAAGAGCGACGGATGTGTCGTTTGCAAATCCTTTTGCGTTTGTCCTACAAAACTATGATTTTATTTGCGCGCGAACTATGTTTTATTGTTTGAATTTGAACTTATTTATCGGAATTGCTGTCAAATTCGCTCAATTGGGGGTTTCGGTTTGCAGGTCGAAGCGGCGGCGCCCGAGCAGACTTCGTGTAGCCGACCCGTAAAAGAGCATCTACTGCGAATATCTTTTTTACGGGTCCGTTTGCGGGGTTTAACTTTACCCACGCCCGCGCAGGCCTGCAATGCCGTTTTTTTCATGAACTACAAACGCTTTTTGTGGATCGGCGTTATACGGGGTGTGCTAGAGATGCCCTAAGTGGTACTAGATCGGTAACGCGCCTTGGCGCGAGGGTGCCGGTCCCGACGTTGTGGTTATGCAGATAATGTTCAAGTTAGTAGTAATCCAGGTTTAACATACTTACTCAAACATGATATAACAAAATAAAAGTAAGAAAAAACATTCACATTTGATAGAAGCAAAGACATTATGGAGTTCAACATCACCATGAGATTATCACAAGGCAGCATCGAGTTTAGTGATATTTATGTACACATCATTATTGAAGATCAAGAAACCTTATCATTTCATTAGAAATGATAGAATTTTTTATATCCATATGGTACATGCAGTTAGAGCTATAAATAAGACACAAATCCATGCTCAGTATCTTTCACACTTGAGGTAATCTTCATAATGTCAATACCAAATTTCAATTTTGTGGCAATAACAGTTGGAAAAGAATTCACAGAACATTATCTCCTAAGAGCATAGAGCCCAACTACATGCTGAACCAAATGTGAATTTCCTGAATCAACACATCACCAAACATTCGTATCCGCTAACATCATAGCATGACCACACCAAGCCATAGTGGTAGTGGAGACACTAATTTTACATGGTATAGTAGTAAACTATATTAGATAGATAGATAGTTCCGTCCAGACGCCTTGTCACCCAAATTTCTTGCAAGACTTGTAGCAACTGACTTGTTTTAGCGTAAACACCTGGTGATGCAAACAGTGATATAAAAGAAATGACAGTACCATACAATCATGACAATTCAATAGCCACCCCTTTCTTATTTTGTTCTCTCGTTCATCTTCAGTTGGTACAGGTCACTGATTACTATAGGTGCATCACCCCAAAAAAAATTCACAATCTTGTATATAGCCAATAGGAATTAGAAATTAGCAGAAAAAAGTACCATGGAACTACTGGAACTACATACAGAGAGAGATAGAGAGACATACCACCATCGACACCCAGCAAAGATACTTAAACTCGGGCTCCTTGTCGCCGACGGCCACGTTCCTGGCCTTCTTGGTCAGCTGGGCCACGCGCTTCTTGGTCGCCGCTGCGGCGTGTAATTAAGCACAAGGAAACCTAAAACCATGATAACATAGCATGGTGAGGAATCTCAAAACGAAACAACACAATCAGCCTAACGTGCACACACTTAAGTTAGCCCAGTTGCAGAATTCATCAAAATGCAGCTGTCTGCAATCACAGATTCTTCTCCTATGACATCATGTCATTGTTATAATTCAGCAATCACCATACATAGCAGGACCAACCAGACAAGATTAACATAGCACCAGGGATACCAAACAGCAGAACAAGTAAAACAAGTGCAATCAGGGAGATTATCAATACTAACCATAAAGATTTTTAACACAAATACCATTGAACGCAAATTTGATACCCATGATGGCACATTGCATCATGATTTAATCTAATAATCTAATCTAACTATGAACTGTGATGTGCCTAAAACCTGAAGCATTTATTGATTTATGCATCACAAATCCCACTGAATAAGTTTGCTTGACCGTAAATTAGAAACACATTTGATGTGAAAATTGAGAAAGAAAGCACTACCTTTTGATACACCTGAGCATCTCCGGGCAGACCTCGGCCTCATTATCGCCGGTTTGAATCCTCTTTCGGAGCACCTCGTTCCGCTAGCGGAGCCTGTCCACGGTCATCACCCCGCACCACATGATCCCCTTGGCCACGTTCTCGCACCGGAAGCATTGGCCTGGCCACGGCGCTGCCGTACTCCTCGACGCTTGGCGCGACAGCAGTCCAGACGCTGGCGGCTTAGACCTCGCCGAGCACCCGTCCGACAGCCATTCGTAGCCAGCCATGCAGTGGACGGAAAACCTGGTGTAGGCACAATGTTAGAACTACGATTCATCAAACATAACAATATAGAGCATATCACGATCATATCCAATCTAACCCAATCGCATCTCAAAGTTATAGGATAATCATTGATTTATTATGGTCTGTGAGATATAATTCATACTCATCTAGGAAGGTCGTGAACAACCAAGCAACATATCCTGAAGTCAACGGTCGCATATATTCCTCCCATAGGATTTTCCTGTGCTGAGCTAATCTAACGAGCATATGACTGCTCGCAGAACCGAAACACTCAGCCACACATTCAACAATCTCCGTCCCTGTGTGAGAGCAACATACATTTTATTTTAGCATAGGCATTGTAACAATGTCATAGGCTGCCTTTCAGCAATTCTCAGTTTACCTACATTTAGTCTGGTGCATGATCCAAAGAATGCAGTGGTGACAAACAGAATTGGGGAAAGCTTCCGAACAAACTAAAGACAACAATCCCAAGAAATCAATGAAACCTAGGTGTCACTTAGTCAGATCAAAACAACCAGAACCAAATGCACAAAAAACCTGAAACTCCAAGACGACAGAATGTATTTCAGCCCTTATCTCTCACCAGATTCATGCACTACAACTCTAATACAACTGAATATATTTTAGCCTTCATCCCTCAGAATATCCATTTATTCATCCCAAAATACCAATCAAAAGGGGCACAACTGAAGCGGCAAAGCATCTCCTAACTATCATATGACAGAAACATATCCAAGACAATTGAAGCTAATTATTCAGTCCAGGGAGGTAAAATTCTTGCTAATTATAAAATTATGCAATGCATAAGTTGCAAGGAAGTTTCTAAACACAATTAAGCATAGCTAATAGTTGTGTACGGAATGCATTCTAGCACAAAACCTACATAGCCAGTGGTAAAAAATAAACCTCACGACCAAACTATATGGTGTACCATCTCCTCTGCACAAAACTTACATAGCCGGCCTTGAGGAAGGAGGGACTGATGAAGGACGGAGGGAGCGGCGGCGGCGAACAGAGATCTCAGCGTCGGAACAGGAAGCATACTCTGCTTCTCGACTCTGGATATTGCTGTGATCGACGGCGGACTTCCTGCTACCGGCCACTTCGCCGGCTAGGCGGCACTGCTTCTCCGCACATTCAGGAGTGACTCGGTCGCTGCGTCGAGGCTGCTACACTCCTGCATCAACAGCAAAAATGCATTAATAAGTTGGTATTCCATTATACTTCCTCATATGATTCAGACCATATAAGTCAAAAGTAGACCCATTTGATAGTTCCTATGATAGAAGAATGCTCAGCAGATCATTGTAAAGATATTAAGATATATACTGGTGAATCTGCATCCCAGGTTGATGTTGCTTCCCCAAGCCAGAAAACACCACTATAGCCTTTAACCATGCCTTGATATCTTCAAATCACGAAAACATTGGGTCAGGAAATAAGCTTTAAGTTAACAAAATGCTAGTGCAGGGGAGACAAGTACGATGTCATCAGTCCAGTTCTTCGGAATGCAGATGATATTATTCCAAGTCATAACAATCAAAAATAACTTGAAATTGAAATGTGATAATTGAAAGGAAGATTGTTCCAGCAACCCTCACGGTTTCCCCGAAAAGAGAAGATAAGAAAGTACATACCTATCAACAAATTTGGTTGCTTTGCCCACACAAACAATCAACAATCTAGTGGCCATAGGATCCAGAGTACCAGCATGGCCAACCTGCATCATAGCTACCATAAACATGTGCGTTGAGCGAAAACCACATTAACAGCACACCATGAAAACTGTAAGGTCACCTTTTGCACTTTCACCAACCGCCGTAGTTTTCCACAAACAGTAAATGAGGTCCACCCTGAATTCCGTTAAAAAAAGAGTCCATTTTGAGCTAGTAGAAAGACAAATTCAGCATCATTGTCAATGTCATTTCTTTTACTAGTTACACGACTTGAAGAAAACTGGTCAAATAAAAGGTCCTGCTACGGTAACAGGACATTGTAATGTATGTACTCACATAAAAAAATCAGTAATTCAAAATGCCAAACCGAAACTACATAAAGCATGAAGTCTAGATCAGGACCATATTATGGAAAAGTTCCTGAACCTGCAATGGTACATATACATCTGAATTCAAATGTACCACATCCATCTAACCCACCCATTCTGAAAAAAGGCCGCAAGTAAGCATTTACACATACTGCATCTAGATAAAAAGGTGGATTGGTGGTATGCATCTATGGGCTGCTAATTAGCATCACCATCTGAGACTGAGAGCATTCATCAATGTGGAAGAGAACGTGTCACCTTTGGGCTTGTCGATGAGCACGACGGTCCCTGTCGGCCCGTCCCACCTTGGCGGCAGCTCCGTCCTCGTGCTCGCGAGGTGCGGCCTGCCGTCTTCTTCCTCCCTCTCGCATCCTGCTTCACCTGCCTCGGCGCCTCCCAACACCGCCTTCTTCTTCTTCGCCTGTAGAAGCGTCGTCGGCCTTCCCTCCTCGGGCCATTTCTTCAGGCCTCAAGAACTCCTCCACCTTCCTCTCCAAAGACCTCCCTTGTCTGCCCCTCCTTCTTCCCGAACTCGTCGGTTTCTAGGGTTAGGGGAGGGGAACGGCGGGAGGGGAGGAGGAACCGAGCGAGGGAGGAGGCGGCGGGGCGGCACGGCAGGGAGGCGGGAGGAAGGAGGAGAGGGCGCCGCGGTCGCGGGAGAAGGAGGAGAGGGCGCCGCGGTCGCGGGAGAAGGAGGCGGCGGCTAGGCCGGCCTCGTCTGCTGCCCCATCTCTCTAGATGGGCGGCGTGAGGCCGGGATGGGTGCCAGGCGAGCCAGGCGCAGGCGCGCAGGGCAGGCAGGAGGCGGGCGCGGGAGGGGAGAGGAGGCGGCGGCGAGGCGGGAGGAGAGGAGGCGCACAGGAGGGAGGGGAACGAGAGAGAGGGGAAGAGGAGGCGCGCGGCAGGGGGAGGGGAGCCGGCTAGGTCATCCCACAAGAGCGGACCCCTTTTATACCCCCTGTATGCGGAATGACCAAAATGCCCTCGGCGGGGCAGCAAAATTACAGGCGGTGGCACGCTGGAGAGGGCGCTGCATCTCATTTTTTATCCGACGGTCGAGGGCGTTCGGGAGAGGGATCGGACGGGCGGAAACGCATCAAGGAACCGATCCGACGGCCGAGAAGCTCAAATCGCTGAGGAGCCTTCGGCATCCATCCTTCTCTTATTTCTGGATGTGGGTTGCTCGCTCTCTCCGTCACACACTCAAAGCTTTCTCCCATATCCAATCGTCACCGCCTGAGTCCTAGCACGCCGCTTGCCGTCCCCGAACTCCATCGCAGCACCGAGAGTCTAAATCCGGCCACCATGCGACCGGCACGCTGTTGCGTGGGAGGCGCAGTGCCGTGGCGGTCGACGGCGACCAGCACGCTTGGAAGGTGATCTGCAGTGAGGTGCGGGGCGAGAATCGACTCGACTCCACTCACTGGAGCTGGCGCCTACCTCTGGCTGGAGCAGCAGCTTGGATGCGGCCGACTGGTGCAAGGCGTGGTCACCGTTGTGTCCAGTGTGTTGCTGCTCCGCATGTGCACTCATTGTGTTTGATGGAATGCCTCTGAGCTTTCTGGCCTATACTGCTTATGCCTGGACAAGGATCAAACTGGCGTTGCCCATGAAGAGGTTCTACAAAATCCACACCAACGTTCATGATGTGTGGCCGTGCAGTGCAGGTACATGATCATCTGATTCCTCTGTATTTTGGCCCACTGTACATTGTCGTTTTAGTAGCAATGGCCAGGGGAGGAAGGTGTGTTCTATGCATTGAAGGTGCTTGACATAATGCCGAAGTGTGTTTACATAGTTGCTTTCAGACCAAGTTCTAAAAATACAATAATGGTAGCCCTAGCAGAGGAGTTGGAGTAGCTATATAAGAGAGTTAAACTTTGTTTATACTATTGCCAGGGAGTACCGCGTGTTGCGCAATGGTTGAGTTCATGGTTATCAAAATTATTGAGGGATTTTTTGCGGGAAATCAAATTATTCAGGTTATAATTACGATTGTAGTAATGCTAATTATCCATTCGTACAAATAAATAGTTAACACCATAACATGACAAGGTCGGAGTTACCGCAAAGACAGAAAGAAAAGCATTTATATCATCTGGCTTGAGAGAGTTGCATGGCTGAAGGTAACACACTACTCGGTTTGTAAGCTGTCTCATGGAGTATGGTTACAGTTCGCGAGGATGTCCGTGGATGGGGCACGTCACATACCCCTTCAAGCATCTGGACAACATTTGACATGGAAGGTCTCTGGTAGAAATCTTCCTGGATGCACCACAGAGCAAGCTTGATCGCCTTCCTCCATCTTCTTGCACGCAAAGGGTGGGAAATGGGCTTTCTCTGAGACCTCCATGGGATCAAAGTTCCTCCTCCCGCTAATTATTTCGAGCAGGACCATCCCATAGCTATAGACTTCGCACTTCTCTGAGACGGCGCGGTTGGTGGTCCAAACGGGTGCAAGATAGCCCCAGGTGCCCCTCAGCATGGTGAAGGCGTCGCTTTGCTCTCTGCCCATCACTTTGACAAGCCCAAAGTCGGATACCTTTGCAGTGAAGTTGTCATCAAGCAGAACATTCTCAGGCTTGATGTCGCAGTGTATGATCGATCTTCGACTCGCAATCCTGATGAAGGCACGCAGCCGAGTATTTGCAGGTCAAAGCTACAGCAGATCGATCAGTAGATGCAGAACCAGTCAGTGGGTCAAAATCTTCTCGTTGATTTTGTGTACAGGCCGTGTGCTTCAGCATAGATTACGTACGTGCTGGCTATATCTGCTAAACAACTACTGTATATACATGAGGTATTTTCATGGAGGAGGGTGTATGTCTGACTCTGCCCATAGCCATACATACATACATCATGTACCATCTTTATCTGCTCTGATGGAGAAGAAAGGAGAAGATTGGTCAGATCACATACATTTAACAGATGGGAGGTTTGAGCAACAAATTCAGCTTTGAAAGCTATGTCTGATCTGCTCTGCTCATATGAGGTGGTGTGTTATTTTCCATGGCAAGTGAAAAGTAGGCAAAGATACTGGCATATCCTAACCTGTCACTTCAAAGTTATCAACCTGGGTGGGAGTTATACAAGTACCCAGTACGGCAATGCACCTCAGAGTGGAAAATTTCTTGCAAATCATATCTCTTCACGTCCGGCTCATAGGTTGCATCCTCCCTCATCTACGCCCAACCCCTGCTCCGAGAGCCGCTCCTGCTATATATCTCCACCTGATTAACAACAGAGTGTGTACTATATTTTTGTTTTGCCAGAAGCTCATACGATTGATTTTTTTTTCTGAAGTCGCACTCAAGTTCTCAAAATTGCAAATTTTACTTATGAAAGTGCAATTAGGTTAAAATTACATATTGTAATTATAAAAATCGACCGGAACTTATAAGAAATCAGTTCCCTGAACTTCAAACAAGCTTGGAAACTGTCCATAGTTGGACGCCGGCAATACCCTTCCGCGTGATTCGGCATTGTTAACCAAGGGGAAGTAGTTTATAATTTTTTGTCATCGTGTATAGGACGTCCATGGAATTATTGTTCAAATCCCCTTCAGTATGATTTAATATTGTTGACCGAGGGGTAATAGTTTATGATTCTTGTTGCTGTCACCTATAGGTCGCACGTGGAATTATTGTTCAAGATCCCTTTCCACACCTTTAATGTGGGAGTGGTATGATCAGATAACAAGACCGTTTAAGTTCAATTTTCTAGTGTCACGTGAATGTTTCCTTGGACTATGAATTGCAGTAACTTGATCGGAAACGATGTATACCGCTCTCTCCCTTCCGATTTGTATCCCCTCTCCTCCCTCCAAACTAATTTTAGCTAACCTTTGACCATGACTTATGATATCTAACATAAATATAATATATATTTTGTGCATATAACTTATATTTTTTACTCAAATATATAATAAGAGATTACCCTAAATTAGCAGAGAGCCTTTCTAACCAAAAGGGAGGGAATAGAAAGGGGGACTCAATTTTCCAAAATTGCAATTTTTATTATTAAAGGTCCAACTAGCAGGTTAAATATTACAGGTTGTACTTTTTAAAATCGACCGAGACTTGTAAGAAATCAGTTCCAACACTGAAATTTAGACAAGGTCGCAAACTATCCAAGGTTTAATGCGGGAAAGATCCCTTTCCGCATGATTTGGCATAGTTGACCGAGGGCGAATAGTTTATAATTGTTGTCACCATGAAATTATTGTTCATGCATGGAATTATTGTTCAAGATCTCCTTCCGCATGATTTAGCATTCTTGACCAAGGGTTCCACAATCATTAGCTTGATATGATAAGATTACAAGACAGCTCCTCTCCCCGCCCCTGGCTCTTGGATTATGAAAATTACATTAATTTGACTGGAAAAAGATGTACCATATCGGAGTAGAATATATAGAAAGGGAGACCATTTGCCTCCTTTGTACCTGCCTCTTGGATTATGAAAATGGCATTAATTTGACTGGAAAAAATATGCACCATATAAGAGTACAATATATAGAAAGGGAGACCATTTGCCTCCTTTGTTCATGTCAGTGTCAACTGTCAAGCCAGTGTGATTAGGCTTTGTATCCCTGATCTTTATGTCTACATCGATTGATATACACTCTGTGATTAGAGATCCTGGTGTTGTTTCATCTTCTTTAGCATTTTTAAGTATGGTACTTTAGTGTAGACGACATATATGAATGAACATATTGAGTTTTAATTAATCATGTTTTTGTCATAGAACACATGAACTATACATGACACACGTGCATACGTTTTAATCCGATGAACACGTGAATATATTAATCGTGTATGTTTTTAATCTTTCTGCAGCTTATCGCAGCCGTAGTGCACCGCAACTCGATGCTGCATATGCACATGGATCCGAGCGGGTAACCCCTACCATGGGTACTCAGCCGGCCCGGTTAGAGATTTTTTGAAAGAGGAGCGGAGAAAAAGGTGTGTTGTGCAGTCAAGATTCCCCACAGCTGCAGAAAATCTACTTCCGCTTCATGCATAAACATCAACCGGCCATTAAACTAATTCAGCTTACAAGGCTCATAATTCTAGTATGTGTCAACGTTCACGATGGGTCCCTTGAACCAAAACCGAGCATGGAACACCCAAGAGCCAACGCTGAGCAACAGCACCCCGCCGACGGCAACCGGCGTGTAGTTGAAGACGTCCTTTCCCACCGGGTATGCCACCGGCAGCGAGAATAGCACAGTGATGAAGGCCACCCACAACACGGCAGCCCAGCCGATGATCACACCGTACCTACCAAGGTGAAACGGCCCTCGGATGAATGACTTTCGCGCCGTCGTCACCCGGAAGAAGATGGGCAGCGCGTAGGAGATGTACAACCCTAGAGTCGCAATGGACACCATCGCCTGAAAGGCCACTTGGCTCCCAAGTGACTTCGCACACCAAATAACAGCAAGGAAATGAGATGTTAGTCGAGGACTCTGGGTACGACATAGAGTCTGTGAAACATGCATGCGTACCGTGAGAGCCATGGCGAAGGCCACGAGCACGGAGAGCCAGACAATGTTCAATGGCACCTCGTGCTTGTTCACCCGGTGCCAGAGGTGCGAGTACGGCATGGCTCCGTCCCTTGAGAAGGCATACCCCATCCTGTGCCACAACACAAAGATGACCAATTGAGAGAATACATTGCGACAGTATAATTGTTTCTCTCACTTGTGTCGTGCTATTTAAATACATGTGCATTGCAACAAAAATATACATAAATACAAATTGTACTTTGGAACCACATGTGTGAGCATGGCCCTCGTATGACAAGCCATGAAAAACAGACAACTTTCGCCATTTTGTCCTTTATGGCAACAGCCAAGCAACAATCGAAATTTGCAAAAATCCTAACCAAGCAAATCATAATAGCAAAATCCCTAACCAAGCAAATCATAATTAGAAAACAAAAATCCTAACCAAGCATGTTTGCGACATCAACATGATCATCTACAATTTATCATACCATTGCTCAGGCCCTCTGCACCATAATGGACGTGCAATATTCGAAGAATTATCAGGCGGTATTAGATGTTAATTTTTGTTTTCTAATTACAGCAAAAAGGCCACTGAAACGCAACACCAACAGATTCAGGAGGTGGGAGCGGACGACATACTGAAAAATGACGTCATCATTTCTCAATTAAATAATATATATTTGTGATTTAGGAATGAGATTTCTGTGAGGGGCAAATTTGAGGAAGGAGATATTTGTGAGCATAGAACGTCCCAAACAACACGACGACCCCCCTCCAATAGTAAACAATATACTATCCAAAATGATGATAATCTAGTGACGAACCTTGAGTTGCTTGTTATGCACGCAACACCGCAGAGGAACATCGCGACAGCAATGACGCCGAGGCACACGAGCCCACCAACACCACTACCATACCTCTGGTTGAATATGGTATAGAGGGCCTGAGCGATGGCATAGCCGCCAGCATCATTATCGGCACTTAGCAGGTACGGGATGTCTGTCACAACTGAAGTCAGGGTCACCAGGTAAATCCACCCAAATATGTTTGAGAGAACGACCGAAGTGACAATCCCAATCGGACCGCTCCTATCGGCGTTCTTCGTTTCTTCTGTCTGCATAAATATCAATATACACTCGATCATTATGTCTTTAGTTATATCAACAAGGATGGTGTAGTGTAATCAATTTTTTAAAATCAGGGCATGCTCTAATTGGACTTCATATGTGAGCACATAGCTAGACTATGTAATTAACAGAATTTATGTGGAATTTAATTAACGTCATCATGTACCATATGAGCAGATGTATCGTAGCCGATCATGCAGTAGTTGCTCATCAACAACCCCACGCCTAGAATGTAAGCCTTGTTATGGATGCCCATGCCATTGTCCGTGTTGAGGTGCGTAAAGATGAAGTCGGCACTCGACCTCTCCTTGGCAACAGACGGAATCAAGATCACCAGCACAAACACACCTACCATTGTTCAGAGAGTACAGGCACACCAACAATCAAGGACCAGCAAAAAGTTGATGTGGACACAACTACACCTAACATTGGTCGTATGAGATATGCATGCAAATATCAAAATAAAATGCATGTTCAGCATAGCAATGATCAAAGAATATGAGTATACCTGCAGCGTTCCAGAAAGCGCCGAGCTGCCCGAACCAGGACAGCCATTGGATGGGGAGGCTGTTGATGAGGCCATGGAGGATGAGGATGAAGCCGTAGATGGCCAAGACGACGTACTTGGACGCCACGTAGCCGCCGCCGTTGGTGCCGCCGGTGGCCAGCAAGATGATCACCTGGATGAGCTGGGCCAGCGAGAAGTCCACGCTGGTGGCCGTCGCCCACTGGGCAGGCAGGCAGGACGGTCAAAAGAAGAGGCTGGACTGCGTCAGCAACGTGCCAATAATTTAGTTTTATCTGTTCATTCATTGAAGTATGAGTTCACTGCGTGAGTGGTCCGCGCACTCCGTTGAAGATCGACAGGGACGTGGAAGATCTGCCGTTCTGAGCACGCTGCTGTTATTTTATCCACGAATCCAACGGTCATGCCGGACGGCCACATGAAATATGGAGTATTTCTTATTGATCGATTGCTAGCTTCAAGTTGTCGCGATGTAGAGCACTGAAGTACTACTACTATTATATTGCTTGTACAAACGGGAACCTACCCTCCTCCCCGAAATTCAAAAATCATGTTCAAATTGTAAAGGAGCATAGGAGTCGAAGTACCTGTCCCACAATGTTGAACCTGTAAAAACAGAACATGTCAAACTTGGGAAGAGAACTGGTTCTTGTAATTTTCGTTGTGAAAGGGATATACGGCCGATCGAGTTTGTGGATATCCAAATTTTGAGCAAACTACTCGTTCAATGACAGATAATCATATAAACCTACAGTCTATCCAACGCAAAGAAGAGAAAATTCCATGAACAACAGCATATCAAATTCACCCATTCCTTGTCACGAGGCTCATTCGTGAGCAGACAAGCATGCTATGCCAACTAGAGTGCAAGAAATTGAGTAATAAAGTAGTACCAGCCGGTGACCCAGGAGGCGAGGGACGCCCACTTCTTGCCGGCGAGCTTGGCGCTCCAGTAGTAGAGCCCGCCGGAGGTCGGGTAGGCCGAGCAGATCTCCGCCATGGACAGGGCTACGCAGCCGTTGAACGCCGCCACCACCAGCCACCCCAGCGTCATGGACGCCGGGCCGCCGTAGCGCAGCCCCGTGTTGTAGGTCGAGGTGACGCCGGTGAGCACGGAGATGATGGAGAAGGAGAAGGCGAAGTTGGAGACCACGCTGAGCCCGCGCTTGAGCTCCTGCTTGTACCCCATCTGGTGCAGCCGCGCTCGGTCCGCGTCGTCGCCGGCGCCGGGGTCAGCGACCGCCACAGCGACGGAGCGCGACGACATGGCCATGTCGACCGCTTCTGCTTGCTCAGATTGCTGCTGCTGAGGAGCTAGTCTACTTGCGCAGTTGAGTTTGCGATAAATGGTGTTTGGTTGGTGTACAGGTAGTCAAGGCAAGGGAGCAGGGAGTGGAAATGATCCACGGTTGCGGCGCCGTTCCTGCATAAGGCAGCCATGTAGGAACTCTTATTACGAGCAATGCTACATCAACGGACTTCTACAGACGTTTTATGGGGTTTGTTTGAGTTGGCACATTGCTATTGGATTAAGGGGGAGGAAGGGACCCCACCAACCTGAAAATCAGGGGGGGCAATGTTTAGATGGATGGAAAGGGCCCGTAATAGTCCGTGTGCTGTCCGTGTGTGTAGGATTATTGTCCTCTTATTATACTGCTCCATATCCTAGGTTTATCCTGTCATTCAACGTGTGTACCATTTTCTCAGGGGTGACAAAGACCGTTCAAGTACTCTTTCATCTCAAAATAAGTGCTCGCTAATTTAATACAAACTTAGAATAGAGGGAATATATTTTATGTTTGATCTCAAACACAAAACTGCACTAGGTTGACTTTTAGTATGCAGGTTCGTCTTGCATCTCTTAATAATGAACGGAGGGAGCTTTTTCATGCACACAAAAACTGAAATAGCTTATGGATGTAGATCATATTTCCTCTGTTACTTTTTATTCTATATATAAAATTTGTTTGAAGTCAAACTACGTAAATTTTAACCAAATTTATATTAGAAAATATCAACATCTACAATACTAAACTTACACAGAATGAAAATTAATTTCATGATCCATCTAATGATATTGATTTATTATTGTGAATGTTGATTTTTTTCCTATGAAGTTGGTCAAACTTTTTGAAGTTTGACTTCAGACAAATTTTAAACGTAGCCTAAAAAGAAACAGAGGGAGTTTAGTCTGATCCTTACACTACCATAGTATCCTTTACCACTGATGGGCACTTCAACCTCTCCATTGGTGGGTTTTTCACAGGTCGGTGATTAAAAATCAATAGTAAGAAAAAAATACCATGATGGGCCTCCTCTGCTCACCAGAAGCTTGATGGCCATTCTTCCTCATAATCATGGCCATCTCCTTCTCCATGATGGCCTTCAGGGCCTCATCCTCTGTCTTCTCCATGATTTTTTTAACACTATCATAGTATTAAAAGACGTCTTATATTTTAAAACAGAGAGAATACTACAATAGATAGTTCTTCTCTTCCCTGTTAGTGATGGCCGGTCAACTATGAGTACTTCTCTAGTAGTGCATATAACTCGTATATTGAGATTCATGCAATTGCAAGGGGTCGAGACTAGAATCGTCATCGAACCTCAGGTCATGTGCATGAACATCATCTGCTTAGACAATACGCCTAGTCAATAATCTAGCTTCACGACCAATCAACCTCACAAGAAACAAAATTCTAGTACGTGTCAACATTTATAATGGGTCCTTTGAACCAGAACCGAGCATGGAACACCCATGAGCCAACGCTGAGCAGCAGCACGCCGCCAACAGCCACCGGCGTGTAGTTGAAGTCGTCCTTTGCGACCGGGTACGCAACGGGCAGCGAGAAGAGCACGGTGACGAAGGCCACCCATAACACGGCTGCCCAGCCGATCACGACTCCGAACCTGCCAAGATGAAACGGCCCCAGGATGAAGGACTTCCGGGCCGTGGTCACCCGGAAGAAGATGGGCAGCGCGTAGGAGATATACAACCCCAGCGTCGCGATCGACAGCATCGCCTGGAAGGCCACTTGACTCCCCAGCGACTGCAGATATTCCAAACAAGACGATGCAAGGAAGGGAACAAATGTTACAACTATGATGCACCGAGTTCGTGGGATCATGGCATGGTGAACGCCACGGCGATGGAGAGCCAAACGACGTTCGTGCTTGCTCACCCGGTGCCACACGTGCGAGTACGGCATGGCCCCGTCACGGGAGAAGGCGTACCCCATCCTCGAGTTGCTTGTGACACAGGCGACTCCACAGAGGAACATGGCCGGTGAGCACCGAGATGAGGGAGAAGGAGAAGGCGAAGTTGGAGACCACGCTGAGCCCGCGCTTGTACCCCAGCTGGTGCAGCCGTGCCCGGTCCGCCTCGGCGACGGAGATGGCCACCGCCACGGAGGGCGGCGGCGCGGCCATCGACCCATCTCCTCTGCTTCTACCGTGCTTCCTCTACCTTGGCTTAGCTAGCGTTTGGTAATTGGTACTAGTAGTAAGATTGTAAAGAAGCTAGTCATGGTTGGCATGCAGAAGAATATTGCTAAACCTACTCGGGATTCGGTTGCGCCGTGATTCGGGTGATGCGTCAGAGAGTGGATGAACTGGTTGGTCGCCTGTGTAGTGTAACAGAGCTAGATCCTACTGACTAACTTAATTACAAGTGACAGTTTGTTTTTACCTTATAAAAAAAAGTTTTTTTTGAAGGGCAAAAAATAAAATAAAAGTTTGTTTTATGACATTATGCATATGGAAGATATTCTGTTGTAGGAAATCAGAAACTGTCAGGACCATGTCTGAATATCTGAAGATTCAACACTTGATCGGAGATCAGCTAGAGTCTAAACCAGCCAAATCGCATGCCTTAATGGAGTACAACAGTACACTTGATCGGCTGGTCAGGACCGTCCGAGTAGGTCTGTAAGGCTTTGCTGTTTACCTGCTCCCTTATTTTTCTTACTTTTCACTTATTATCTGTAAGGCCGTAATGCAAGCATTCTCAAGACATGTGGACTGTATTATTGATGTCCTGGGTTAAACCATAGCCGTCAGTGTTCCTGGTTGGCCTATAGGTGTAACTGAAATGGCACAGAAACCCTATATATGTGTTTCCAAGGCAAAATAATAACCATCACAAACATGAAACATCCCACTCAAGGTACACATGAGCTTACCAAGTTACAGTACAACCTATCAGCTGAAAGAGTTACCATTTCTTTACACAAGTCACAACTTGTTCTTCTTTCCATACGATTCGACACCATGGGTTCCACTATCAGAGGTAATGGAACATGGGTTTGTGAGGTTCACACCATGACACACCCAGGTTAGTTTGGAACACCGACTACGACCCCCGGACCAACCAGCAAAACAAGTTTAAAAAGATGCAACATACACAGCTAGGAAAACACAGCACCACCACAAGTCCACAATCAGCTGACTACCAGTACCAGTGAGATCATCACCAAACAGGGACGCGTTTAACATCAACGAGACGAGAACGGGCCGGGTCAGTAAGGTCGATGCCGCCCATCGGTTCTTGATCTGCTGCCGCCTCCGCTGGGACCATAGCCTCGCTGGAAGATGAAAAGCATTTGGTTAAAGGATTGTTGCTGTATATATGTTGAAGAAACAACTGGTGGAAACTACAAAAGAACCGGTTTAAAGTCTAAGTTTTCTTTTTTGAAGGAACCTACTTGAGCAGATCAATTTATACATAAACCTACTATGTAACGTGGAACGGATTTGTGTGCTTACGTCATAACCCAGGTTGCCGCAGAACATGCCGAAAGGCCGCATTGAGCCGTAAGGTGGTGCATGAAGGTCCACGCCGGGCATGGGGTTAGTGAAACGACCACTGGAATCACCCCTAGGCGGTGCAGCTATGTCTACTGTGACCTGAAATGATGGAACTTCAGTAATTTTCTGTCCAAATGAAAGCTGGGCCAAGGCAATCATACTTCCCTCCATTAGATGAAAGGGGGGCAATGACAAGGAAGCACCCACAGCCTTACCTTACATCCAAGAATTTCATGGCTTTTGTCAGCTACCTTATCTGCCACACCCTCATCAGAAAAGGTGACAAAACCAAAAGCTCGATGGCCACTTCCTTTAGGATCCTACAAGAGAAACATAAAACTAAAAAACAGAAGGGAAATGCCATACAGACACAGATGATGGAAGTCTTAGCCTCACCCTAGGAATAATCACATTTGCGACCCGGCCAAATCCGCCAAAGTAATTCCTTAGGTCATCTTTATTTGCTTCTTGTGGAATCCCGCCAACAAATATCTTTTTGCCCGTCCCTTGAGGGGATCCAGAGTATCCTCCTTTTCAATGTAAGTCAAACAGAAATGGTACTCAATCCACAGATGAAGTTTCTTGTATGTCAAATATGGATTACACTTCATAAAAAAGGACTTGCTTCCATAAGCTGATCCACGATGATCGAAGGACTTACTTCCGTAAGCTGGTCCTGGATGATCATACTGTGCTGGTGGGCCCAAAGCTCCAAACATGGTAGCAGCTGCAATGTATACATCATATGCGCCATAGCCAAGGCCATAGTCGCCCCCATCCTGAGATGCCCTGCTTGGAGGGTGTCTGATATCTTCATCCTGATGCTGGGAGATTTTCAGGTGATAAGAGATGCATACTATAAACAGTATGTGCCATAAGACATGGCCGAATAGAAAATATTAACTATATTCAACTCTATTTCGAAATAGGATAAGTACCTTTGGAGTTGCACGGTCAACATGTAGAGTTGTTCCATCCAACTCATGCGACTCTTGCATGATACTGTCTACAGATTCTGTTGAATTATGGCCAAGATGAAAATAAGGCAATATAAACACAAACAGAGTGATCATATGAAATTTAGGAATAATCAAGACCATATACAGGTCATGAGGAAGAAAGAACATGGACATATAAGCTCAGGAGAAAGAGCTCATTAGCTACTGCGTAAAGAGTAAGCACAAGAAAACATTTCCAAGCTAGCTTTCCCAACTGTAAATGGATCCTAAAAAGTGGAATAGGTGTCCTTGATTGCATACGATTTCACATTTCCAAATCTATCTTACTATAGAACATACATGCTTGTCTGCCACAAAACCACAACTAAAATGGTGAACAATAATGTGCATGAACATCATATCTCAGCCAGTGAACTCCAACATACAAATATACAAAATGATTTAATGTTCATTACTGTACAGGGAACATTTTGCTGTAGTACTGCTCATGCCAATTAGGCAACTAAACCATAACATTCTCAATCATTCTACTTTCTCAGATTGATGTTTCCTCGCATGACCAAATAAATTGCATGCCTAAAAGAATGCTGGATTGATAGCAGTAAACATACCTGCACTCTGAAAAGTGATAAACCCAATTCCACGATGACCTTTTGAACCATGTTCCTACATATGAAAAAGAAAGATGGAATTCATTCAAGTAAAATCATACTACCTCTAGCTGTGGTTTATTTCCATTCTGGCAACAGCACATTACAACGAATGCAACAATGATTTACTATCACCACAGCAAGCACTTACACAACAGGAACTTAATACAGTTTGTATCAACAGGACAATACGGATCAAAATTCTTAGAGTGTGCTGATATACTTTCAATCCTCATCTTCCCTGTCACTGTCCAATACTCCCTCCATCCGGAATTATTTGTCGCAGAAATGGATGTATCTAGAACTGAAATACATCTAAATACATCCATTTCTCCGACAAGTATTTCCGGATGGAGCGAGTATAATATAAGAAGCATGCCTCTAGGGGGGTTCAGAAAATACTAAAAGTACGCACCCACATAAGAGTGAGGGTCTAAGGTACGCCTTGAAATGCCACTGGCTGAAGATATGTTCTGACGTACAAGTACGTACTCACATAACTTCATCCAGTGGCACGTCAAGGACTACCTTAGACCCTCACCCTTATGCCGACATATCCATACTCAAAATTGCATGACAAATCTTCTGAGTAAACATATATGCAATAAATTATGACACTGCAGAACATTCCCTAATTCAGATTTTCTTTCAAGAAATTCATCAGCGGTAAATCAGTTCCAGATTTTCGAACCTTTGGCATGTAAAGATCGATAATTTCTCCAAACGCTTCAAAATGCCTGTTAAGCAAACGTTATAGTTCAGACAAGTGCTGATAGAGTCACAAAGAAAATGAGGAATGGAAAAACAGACAAGGCTACAGCTCACCTACGGAACATTGACTCATCTGCAGATTGCGGGATTCGACCAACAAATATCCTAGTAGCTGTTTTTGTTCCTGGTGGCTGTGGTTTCAGTTCTTCCTGTGTTAAGATTAACATGCACTATAATCATTACTCAACTAAAATTTGAGACCAATTAATTGTAGAGCCAATGGATAATAGAAAAAGGGGAAATATGTGTATATGGTTTACCCTGGGAATTGCTATCTTCACTTCTAGAGGTCGGTTCCCAAGAAAATGTTCACACTCCAGAACATTCTGAAAGAATGATGAAAAATGATTCAGATGTAAATAACTGCAAATTATACACAATAGATTAGGTAAATGGAAAGGTGTTAACACTTTCCTAACATAAGTAAGGTGTTACTGAGCTACCTTTCAATGGCTTGAGAAAGAAAAGTATAATCAATGAAGTCAAATAGAGAGAATGGGCAAATATTTCTTTTACAACCTTGACATCATCAGCCGATGAGAACGTTACGTAGCCAAACCCACGAGATCGACCAGATACGCGATCCTATTTTTCAAGAAGCAAGAAATACTAGGGTAAATCGGTACAGCAATCAGTGTATAGATGACGCAATCATGCTGTGAACTGGTAAACGCTGCATGATGGTATAGATAGCTTTTTTTATGCAAGGAATGGTATAGATAGCTGTGGCCTGTGACTTCTGGAACTTAATCACCGTTAAATTGAGAGGATATGTTGGACATCTACATTAGGAAATTAGATCTCAATTATTCCTTTAAAAGGAAGATAACATAAAACAATTCTAAATCCAAAAGCGATATGACAAACAAAATTAGCACATAGTAATATATATTCCAAAGAAAAATGAATCTTAAAAGGAATAAAATGTGAAATGTATTACCAAAGAGACCAAGTATAAGAGGTAACGGTTTTCCACAAATCTGAAGGGAGGGGTGTATAACTTGTACTGTATGACCAATGAGAGGGGAAAAATGAGCACGGCAGATGGCATTTAACATGAAATGTGAAAATTGCTGCAAACCTTCATGACAACACAATCCTCGAGGGGTCCAAACTTGGCCATATGCTTTCGTAATCCCTCGCTGTCCACATCCCAGGGGAGCCCAAAAACCTAAGCACACATTAATGACACCTCCTCGTTACGCAGCAAGCGATGCATTTATGTTCAGAATGTTTTTTCTTGAGGAAACTTGAGTTCAGAACCTTACCACAAGCTTTGTGGCCATTATTCTACTGGTTCCAGAGGATAGCAGCACAAACCCTTCAGCTCTCTTCAGGTGCTCCTGGGCCCTGCAGGAACACTCTCAAGTCTCAAGCAGCCTTCCCTGTTACCACTAATCACCAAGCTATCATGAGGAGGCAGGTTGGCAACTTTTAGTTTAAACGAACCTTGTCGAAAAAAATACACATTCACATGGATAAAAGAAAGAAAGAAAGAAAAAAAGAAATCCTCTTCTCGGTGCTAAGCGCTGAAAGCAAACAAAATGGAGCTGCACCAGTGCTTCAGTGATGGTAAAAACGGGTGCTTTAGCAGTAAAGGAGCTCGTCCCTAAGCTAAAGGGCACAGCATTATGCAGCAACTTGCCAGTGCTGGTGTATGTATAGACAAAAGACAGCCCGATGCAGTGTCAGTGGCAAGGGGACAAGGGCGGCGGGCCTAACGAGGGGCCAAGACAAAATGATTGGAAAACAAGCCGCGATTTGCAGTCCCCACCAGGCACCAGCAAGGGGAAAACACGACGGGCCCGGATGGAAACAGATGTCCGTCTCTGGGACACATCGCTCGGGCTCCGACCGAAGCTAGGGTTCGTCGCCGACGGAGTAAAGAAATCGATCCGAGCCGGGGACGGGTGGATGGATCTGAAAGGGGGCCGTTCCGGTGGAGCGGGGGAGGAGGGCGATGGCGCAGGAGAGGAGGATTACCTACGAGGCGGCGCGGTTCTGTGGAAGGATGGGAGGCCGGGAGGGGAGCTCGCCGGCGCGGAGATGGCTGCCGTCCCGTCGGAGGAGCAGAGCGGAGCTCGGCTTGCTGGTCTTTTGTTATTCTCCTTCCTTCCTTTTTCCTTTTTTTTCTTTAGATTAGACGACTGTACACTGCGCTTACATTGTTTTTGCAAAAAAGGCCTCGGCTTGTTACTTTATCAAACTTGTGGCCTTTGCTTTGAATGGAGTTCTATGCGTAGTTTTTCTCTCTCTCAAGTCTCAATAAACCACTTTCTTCATGACTATTTTCATGGAACTATACAAGTGGGTTCTTTTAACTCTAGTTTTGATTTTGGTTTGGTTTTTCCATAAACCTGACCGGTGCATCACTTGTTCATACACGAGAGAAGAGTTGACTATTAATTTGATAACAACTCGGTGAAAAGTGGATATAAAGGGCACGAACACCACCACCCCCTTCCCCAAGAGAGAGAATACATAGGAAATGCATGACCATACACGTCAGTACAACAAGAAAATGCGGAAGAGGACAAATGATTGTCGCACCATCCCCTTTTTTTTTAAACAAACTCCGCCGAGCAATTTGCCCAAGGAGGGGTGGAAAGACCCGACATGCTCCATAAGGAGCACAGAAAACGATTCACTAGGGCATCGAAGAGGGGAGAAACCAAAACCGTTGTGCAAGGAGCGGGTTTGGGCCACCCCAACATCGAAGGAGGTGAAAGTGTGTCGCCTAAACCAAACGAGGTCCTTTGCTTCCAAAGCTCCAATGAACACTACAACTTGGTGTCGCCATCCCGACATCCAGAAACCCTATTACGCCCCTTGTAGGTTGCATTCACCCTCTTCTGAGGCCACCGCCTTGAATTCCATCCACCGCTTGTTCGTGCAAGATCCGCTCCCATGTATCTGGATCTACATAGATGTGTAGCCTAGCCAAGAACGACCATGACCAGTATGTGTTGCTAGATCTACTTAGATGTCATGGCGATGTGTGAGTGGACCCTTTAGGTTTGAAGGTTTTATGTAGTAGCTATGTGTCATGTATCTCTCTTTCTTGATCATATGAATTGCCACCATGAATGTGATCTTGGGCACTGATGATGTGTTGAATTATATTATGTATCTCCGGTGATGAGTTTTGATACATCTCCAACGTATCTATAATTTTTGATTGTTCCATGCTATTATATTATCCATCTAGGATGTTTTATATGCATTTATATGCTATTTTATATGATTTTTGGGACTAACCTATTAACCTAGAGTCTAGTGCCAGTTTCTGTTTTTCCTTGTTTTTGAGTATTGCAGAAAAGGAAAACCAAACGGAGTCCAATTGACCTGAAATCTCACGGAGATTATTTTTGGACCAGAAGAAGCCCACGGAGCATCGGAGATGGGCCAGAAGAGTCCCGGGGCACCCACGAGGGTGGGGGCGCGCCCCCCTACCCCGTGGCCGCCTCAGAGACCCCCCTGACTTGTTCCCGAAGCCAAAACCTCTTTATATATACAGAAACCCCCAGAATATAACCTAGATCGGGAGTTCCGCCACCGCAAGCCTCTGTAGCCACCAAAAACCAATCGGGACACTGTTCCGGCACCCTGCCGGAGGGGGGAACCCTCACCGGTAGCCATCTTCATCATCCCGGCGCTCTCCATGACAAGGAGGGAGTAGTTCACCCTTGGGGATGAGGGTATGTACCAGTAGCTATGTGTTTGATCTCTCTCTCTCACTCTCTCTCTCTCTCTCTCTCTCTCTCTCTCTCTCTCTCTCTCTCTCTCTCTCGTGTTCTTGAGGTGGTACGATCTTGATGTATCACGAGCTTTGCTATTATAGTTGGATCTTATGATGTTTCTCCCCCTCTACTCTCTTGTAATGGATTGAGTTTTCCCTTTGAAGTTATCTTATCGGAATGAGTCTTTAAGGATTTGAGAACACTTGATGTATGTCTTGCATGTGCTTATCTGTGGTGACAACGGGATATCACGTGATTCACTTGCTGTATGTTTTGGTGATCAACATGCGGGTTCAGTGACCTTGTGAACTTATGCATAGGGATTGGCACACATTTTCGTCTTGACTCTCCGGTAGAAACTTTGGGGCACTCTTTGAAGTTCTTTGTGTTGGTTGAATAGATGAATCTGAGATTGTGTGATGCATATCGTATAATCATACCCACGGATACTTGTGGTGACATTGGAGTATCTAGGTGACATTAGGGTTTTGATTGATTTGTGTCTTAAGGTGTTATTCTAGTACGAACTCTAGGATAGATTGAACGGAAAGAATAGCTTCGTGTTATTTTACTACGGACTCTTGAATAGATCGATCAGAAAGGATAACTTTGAGGTGGTTTCGTACCCTACAATAATCTCTTCGTTTGTTCTCTGGTATTAGTGACTTTGGAGTGACTATTTGTTGCATGTTGACGGATAGTTATATGATCCAATTATGTTATTATTGTTGAGAGAACTTGCACTAGTGAAAGTATGAACCCTAGGCCTTGTTTCCTAGCATTGCTCACTTATACCATTTACGCTCACTTTTATTACTTGTTACCTTGTTGTTTTTATATTTTCATATTACAAAAACCTATATCTACCATCCATATTGCACTTGTATCACATCTCTTCGCCGAACTAGTGCACCTATACAATTTACCATTGTATTAGGTGTGTTGGGGACACAAGAGACTCTTTGTTATTTGGTTGCAGGGTTGTTTGAGAGAGACCATCTTCATCCTACGCCTCCCACGGATTGATAAACCTTAGGTTATCCACTTGAGGGAAATTTGCTACTGCCCTACAAACGTCTGCACTTGGAGGCCTAACAACGTCTACAAGAAGGTTGTGTAGTAGACATCAAGCAGTTTCGGGCACCGTTGCCGGGGAGGTTAGTGCTTGAAGGTATATCTTTAGATCTTGCAATAGAATCTTTTAGTCCCTTGTTTTATCACTAGTTTATTTTATAAAAGAAAACTACAACAAAAATGGAATTAAGGGTGCCTCATATGCTTCACCTTTTTAATGTCTTTCATGAAAATGATGGGAAGGAAAAATTGTGCTCAAGTACTAGAAGAAGAATTACATAGAATGGTTGGCATAAAATGTGTGAATGATGAGCATGATTGCAATGTTGTTAGTATGAATTCTTTGAATACCCATGATGCTAATGATATGCAAAGCCACAAGCTTGGGGATGCTATGTTTGATGAAGATGATATTTTTTGTCCCCCAAGTTTTGATGAGAAAATTTATTATGATGATAGCGTGCCTCCTATTTATGATGATTATATTGATAAAAGTGGGTTTGGAAGAGTGTCAACTTTAGGAAGTAATGATCCCACTATTTTGGAGGATGTTGAATCTTATTGTGATAATTATGAAAGTGGATTTGGAGAGGTTATGACTTTATTTAGTGATGATTCCACTATTTCGGAAGAGGTTCCAATTGATTATGAGAACAAAGTCGCTATCTATGATGATTATTGTGATGACATGTATGCTATAAATATTAATGATAACCATGAAACTTGTCATCTTGATTTTAATTTTCAATTGGATTATGCCTCACATGATAGTTATTTTGTTGAGTTTGCTCCCACTACTATTCCGAATGAGAAGAATTTTACTTATGTGGAGAGTAGTAAATTTTCAATGTCTGTAGATCATGAAAAGAATGCTCTATGTGATGGTTATATTGTTGAATTAATTCATGATGCTTCTGAAAATTATTATGAGGGAGGAATATATGCTTGTAGGAATTGCAATAATATCAAGTTTCCTCTCTATGTGCTTAAAGTTTTGAAGTTATGCTTGTTTTGCCTTTCTATGCTAGTTGATTATTGTTCCCATAAGTTGTTTGCTCACAAAATCCCTATGCATAGGAAGTGGGTTAGACTTAAATGTGTTAGTCATATTCTTCATGATGCTCTCTTTATATTTCAATTCTTATCCTTTATGTGAGCATCATTGAAATCATCATGCCTAGCTAGGGGCGTTAAACGATAGCGCTTGTTAGGAGGCAACCCAATTTTTTCCTTTGCTTTTGCTCCTGTTCAGTAATAAATAATTCATCTAGCCTCTGTTTAGATGTGGTTTTATGTTTTAGTTAGTGTTTGTGCCAAGTAGAACCTTTGGGAAGACTTGGGTGAAGTCTTTGTGATCTTGCTGTAAAAAACAGAACTTTTAGCGCTCATGAGATTAGCTGCCATTTTTTACTGGAGAGTGCTTTTAGGTTGATTCTTTTTTCAGATGATTAATAGACAAATTACTCACGTCCCCAATTTATTTCAGAATTTTTGGAGTTCCATAAGTATACCTTTGATACAGATTACTACAGACTGTTCTGTTTTTGACAGATTCTGTTTTCATTGTGTTGTTTGCTTACTTTGATGAATCTATGAGTAGTATCGGAGGGTATGAACCATAGAGAAGTTGGAATACAGTAGATATGTCACCAATATGAATTTATAATGAGTTCACAACAGTACCTAAGTGGTGATTTATTTTCTTATACTAACGGAGCTTACGAGTTTTCTGTTGAGTTTTGTGTTGTGAAGTTTTCAAGTTTTGGGTAAAGATTCGATGAACTATGGAATAAGGAGTGGCAAGTGACTAAGATTGGGGATGTCCAAGGCACCCCAAGGTAATATTCAAGGACAACCAAGAGCCCAAGCTTGGGGATGCCTCAGAAGGCATCCCCTCTTTCGTCTTCGTTCATCGGTAACTTTACTTGAGGCTATATTTTTATTCACCACATGATATGTGTTTTGCTTGGAGCGTCATTTTATTTTATTTTGTTTTGCTTTCCGTTTGAATAAAATATCAAGATCTGAAATTCTTAAATGTTATAGATTCTTCACATAGTTACATAATTATTCAACTACTCATTGATCTTCACTTATATCTTTCGGAGTAGTTTGTCGTTTGCTCTAGTGCTTCACTTATATCTTTTTAGAGAACGGTGGTGGTTTTATTTTGAAGAAATAGATGAACTATCATGCTTCACTTATATTATTTTGAGAGTCTTTTAGAACAGCATGGTAATTTGCTTTTGTTATGAAACTAGTCCTAATATGATGGGCATTCAAGATGGGTATAATAAAAACTTTCATATAGAGTGCATTGAATACTATGAGAAGTTTGATACTTGATGATTGCTTTGAGATATGAAGATGGTAATATTAGAGTCGTGCTAGTTGAGTAATTGTGAAATTGAGAAATACTTGTGTTGAGGTTTGCAAGTCCCGTAGCATGCACGTATGGTAACTTTCTGTGACAAATTTGAAGCATGAGGTGTTTCTTTGATTGCCTTCCTTATGAGTGGCGGTCGGGGACGAGCGATGGTCTTTTCCTACCAATCTATCCCCCTAGGAGCATGCGTGTAGTGCTTGGTTTTGATAACTTGTAGATTTTTGCAATAAGTATGTGAGTTCTTTATGACTAATGTTGAGTCCATGTATTATATGCACTCTCACCCTTCCATCATTGCTAGCCTTTTCGGTACCGTGCATTGCCCTTTCTCACCTCGAGAGTTGGTGCAAACTTCACCGGTGCATCCAACCCCCGTGATATGATACTCTCTATCACACATAAACATCCTTATATCTTCCTCAAAACAGCAACTATACATACCTATTATGGCATTTCCATAGCCATTCCGAGATATATTGTCATGCAACTTTCTACCGTTCCGTTTATTATGACAAGCTTCATCATTGTCATATTGCCTTGCATGATCATGTAGTTGACATCATATTTGTGGCAAAGCCACCATGCATAATTTCATACATGTCACTCTTGTTTCACTGCCCATCCCGGTACACCGCCGGGGGTATTCATATAGAGTCATATTTTATTCTAGTATTGTTGTAATCATTGAGTTGTAAATAAATAGAAGTGTGATGATCATCATTAATAGAGCATTGTCCCAAATAAAAAATAATAAAAAAAGAGAAAGGCCAAAAAAAGGCCCAAAAAAAGAAGGGACAATGCTACTATCCTTTTTCCACACTTGTGCTTCAAAGTAGCACCATGATCTTCATGATAGAGAGTCTCTCATTTTGTCACTTTCATATACTAGTGGGAATTTTTTATTATAGAACTTGGCTTGTATATTCCAACAATGGGCTTCCTCAAATGCCCCAGGTCTTCGTGAGCAAGAAAATTGGATGTGCACCCACTTAGTTTCTTTTGTTGAGCTTTCATACATTTATAGCTCTAGTGCATCCGTTGCATGGCAATCCCTACTCCTCGCATTGACATCAATTGATGGGCATCTCCATAGCCCGTTGATTAGCCGCGTCGATGTGAGACTTTCTCCTTTTTTGTCTTCCCCACACAACCCCCATCATTATATTCTATTCCACCCATAGTGCTATGTCCATGGCTCATGCTCATGTATTGCGTGAAAATTGAAAAAAGTTTGAGAATACTAAAGTATGAAACAATTGCTTGGCTTGTCATCGGGGTTGTGCATGATGAGAACATTTTTGTGTGAAAAAAATGAAGCATAGCCAAACTATATGATTTTGTAGGGATAAGCTTTCTTTGGCCATGTTATTTTGAGAAGACATAATTGTTTAGTTAGTGTGCTTGAAGTATTATTATTTTTATGTCAATATTAAACTTTTGTCTTGAATCTTATGGATCTGAATATTCTTGCCACAATAAATAAGATTACATTGATAAATATGTTAGGTAGCATTCCACATCAAAAATTCTGTTTTTATCATTTACCTACTCGAGGACGAGCAGGAATTAAGCTTGGGGATGCTTGATATGTCTCCAACGTACCTATAATTTTTGATTGTTCCATGCTATTATATTATACTTCTAGGATGTTTTATATGCATTTATATGCTATTTTATATGATTTTTGGGACTAACCTATTAACCTAGAGCCCAGTGCCAGTTTCTGTTTTTTCCTTGTTTTTGAGTATTGCAGAAAAGGAAAACCAAACGGAGTCCAATTGACCTGAAATTTCACAGAGATTATTTTTGGACCAGAAGAAGCCCACGGAGCATCGGAGATGGGCCAGAAGAGTCCCGGGACACCCACGAGGGTGGGGGGCGCGGCCTACCCCCTTGGGCGCGCCCCCCTACCTCATGGCCGCCTCGGAGACCCTCCTGACTTGTTCCCAACACCAAAACCTCTTATATATACAGAAACCCCCAGAATATAACCTAGATTAGGAGTTCCGCCGCCGCAAGCCTCTGTAGCCACCAAAAACCAATCGGGACCCTGTTCCGGCACCCTGCAGGAGGGGGGAACCCTCACCGGTTGCCATCTTCATCATCCCAGCGCTCTCCATGACGAGGAGGGAGTAGTTCACCCTTGGGGATGTGGGTATGTACCAGTAGCTATGTGTTTGATCTCTCTCTCCCTCGTGGTCTTGAGGTGGTACGATCTTGATGTATCGTGAGCTTTGCTATTATAGTTGGATCTTATGCTGTTTCTCCCCCTCTACTCTTGGATTGCGTTTTCTCTTTGAAGTTATCTTATCGGATTGAGTCTTTAAGGATTTGATAACACTTGATGTATGTCTTGCATGTGCTTATCTGTGGTGACAATGGGATATCACGTGATTCACTTGATGTATGTTTTGGTGATCAACTTGCGGGTTCAGTGACCTTGTGAACTTATGCATAGGGGTTGTTACACGTTTTCGTCTTGACTCTCCGGTAGAAACTTTGGGGCACCTTTGAAGTTCTTTGTGTTGGTTGAATAGATGAATCTGAGATTGTGTGATGCATATCGTATAATCATACCCACAGATACTTGTGGTGACATTGGAGTATCTAGGTGACATTAGGGTTTTGATTGATTTGCGTTTTAAGGTGTTACTCTAGTACGAACTCTAGGATAGATTGAACGGAAAGAATAGCTTCGTGTTATTTTACTACGGACTCTTGAATAGATCGATCAGAAAGGATAACTTTGAGGTGGTTTCGTACCCTACAATAATCTCTTCGTTTTTTCTCCGCTATTAGTGACTTTAGAGTGACTCTTTGTTGCATGTTGAGGGATAGTTATATGATCCAATTATGTTATTATTGTTGAGAGAACTTGCACTAGTGAAAGTATGAACCCTAGGCCTTGTTTCCTAGCATTGCAATACCGTTTACGCTCACTTTTATTACTTGTTACCTTGCTGTTTTTATATTTTCATATTATAAAAACCTATATGTACCATCCATATTGCACTTGTATCACCATCTCTTCGCCGAACTAGTGCACCTATACAATTTACCATTGTATTGGGTGTGTTGGGGACACAAGAGACTCTTTGTTATTTGGTTGCAGGGCTGTTTGAGAGAGACCATCTACATCCTAGGCCTCCCATGGATTGATAAACCATAGGTCATCCATTTGAGGGAAAATTGCTACTGTCCTACAAACCTCTGCACTTGGAGGCCCAACAGTGTCTACAAGAAGAAGGTTGTGTAGTACTAGACATCAAGTTTCTTTATGGATTGAATCTTGTTCATGTTATGTTGAACTATGAGAATTATTGAGACTACCTGATTCATATCGAGTATAATTTTAGGAGACACCTATAGTACCACTGGGGTGACTCTATGGATTAATAAGATTAGAAATAAAAATATCATATGTTGTTGTCTAGTATAATTTCTGGGGCTGCCTGTAGTTACATCGGGTTGGCCTAATAGGTTAAGATTAGAAAGACAACTTTGAGGTGTGGTACTTTATGCACCTACGAGATCTCATCCGGCAACACCATATGAGCATCCAAAAAGTGCCTTTTGGTACCCTCATTGCCCCCAATGAGGCTGAATGGGCCTTTGAATTCCACCACCATGGAGCGACTTCTGAAACTCGGATCTTGGCCTCTACTTTGCATGACGTGTGCTTTACTCCAAAAACTTGCCAGAGCATCGAGTTTTGCTTGACAATCTGGATCCGTGAAAGCCTGAATACCCTTCCTCACCACCACCATCACCACCTAGCGGAGATCGCGACACTACTTCCAAGACTCATGGGGCCATCGGCCTCGCCCATCTACCCACCCATCTAGGAAAACCCACTAGCCCTTCATGGAGGAGGGTGGACTAGGTATGTCAAAAGTTCTAGAGTTCTTGTTCTTGCGAGTAAAGATTGTTATGTTTGTTTGCAAACTAAGGTTGTACGGTAGAAAGCACAGAGACAAATAGGGATCGCGCAAGCTTGGTATTGAATCACTACTACATGTAAGTGCCATTTGAAATTGTCATGTACACCAACCAAACAATCCTCTATTTCAAACTGAAGTTACTATTTAAACCGACTTATTTCCTTGTCACATGTGTCAATCGATTAATCTTCTTACTATTTGATTCGTAAGATTGGAATTTTTAGGGAATTTTTCAAAGGATTGTTTTACACTCTATTTTAGAGGACAATTTCATCCACTCAAACCGCTTTTACAATTTGTTTGTTTTTTCTATGGCATCAAACACTCGCTAGCCTAAATTCCTATGGTTCGCTCATTCTATAGAATTTAAGTGGACATGCCATTGCAATCAACGTATTTTTCTATTCATGTGCTATCAAATTTCTGTGAACCAAAGACACCCATAGAATCCTATATATAATTATATGATTAAGGTACCATAGATCGATTGTTCATGCAATGATCAAACTTGATGTGTATAATGAGCTAATTGTGCACTTCTACGAAACAAGAACCCCCTTTTCTTGATCGTCCATGAAAAGTTGTTTTCCAAACCAATAGAGCATTGGGGCACAAATTTGAATCAGATAAATACTGTGACTTTTAGCTAGAAGATATATGGAAATGCTCCAAAGCTTCTGAAGCCTGTTCTTAAGAAGGCATGGAAGATGCCGTAAAATACTTACTCCGCTTTGTAGCCGTCCTTCTCTTCATACAAATGTTAGTTTGATCAAAAATAAAATAATGAGATTTATCATCATGTCCACCTAACACCCACCTTTTTGGAAGAAAAAAAATCTTCCTGTACACCATACGCGTTAAATATATTTAACAATTAATACTCACCCAAATATGCAGAATGTGGGCCATTAGTAATTGACCAGGAACATTTGATGAAAAGTAAAGAAACACATGGACTCACCAGCTCATAAAAAGGCAAGTAGCAAGGTGCCCTCACACTCACAATGCCCAAACCATACATGTAGGTCCTTAATTTCATAGCCTCTAAGTTTTGATTCCCTTGTAGATTATGTACATACATCATGTAGGCTATGAGGGAGTATTGGTTGCAACACATCTGGATTTGTTGCTTAGGCTTGGAATTCATTGGGATTTACTCTGTCACACCTTCTTTTTTTCCAACAAGTAACATGGTTCCTTCAACCTAGTTTAAATGACCAATTGGGTGCTGAACAGCCCTTTCATGTGAAGTCTCAAGGGACGCATGATTTTTGGTAGATATGTAGCACTCTTCCAAGCACTATATGTGGGGCACAAACACCACAACCTTGTGGCAATTGTTATCCTAGAGATTTCCAAGAATTTAGTGCGGAATATACCACAAGTAGGGCATTCCCGTGCTTAACTCTGGGAACCTATGGTCATAAGATAGGTGTAGAAAAAAATAGAAATGCCATCAATACTACAAAGATCAATGCACGAACAAAAACTTAGCACAAGATATTCATCTCTACTATGATACTTGGAATTCTGGATGATTTTCACCACTAGAAGGAAATATTTTGTACGGAAGTTATTTGGATCAAAGGAAGGAGATCACCAAAATTAGTATGAATTTCTTTCCTAAACCTTGTTTGTAAGTTTCTTTCTGATCAAAATAATTCACAATGACACAGTGACATGGTCAAAGTAATTGCAAACCACTCTAATTCCTAGGGCCTGAAAAATAATGAGGGTTTCCCACTAGAAATAGGAATCGTTCTTATGGTGACACTATTCAGACATTTGATTCAAAGAAACGGAGCAAGGGTTCAATGGGGGAAAAAATCTCCTCCGATCCAGTTTCTTTCAAAAAAGAAAAACCATATGAATTATAAAATTTACTTGGACCTATTTTCAATTTATCCGGACGAAGAACGATACTCGGATCCTCAGGGGCATAATAACATGCTCATTATTATTTTTTGAGTGATTTACTTGATTCATACTTATTAGGATTCTTGTGATTTTTCTATTCCTGTAAATTTAACCCTAAGGTTTTATTCAGTTCACAGAAATAGTAAACATAGGAATGGAGGAAACCATAAGAATGACAAAGAAATATAGGTGCAAAACTAAAGATTAAAAACGAGAGGAAAACAAAAAGCAATGGGTGACCGGTACGACATAGAAAAAAATGGAGGAACACTTCCATCGTTCGACGCTTTGACAACAACAGTCTGATTTTCATTTAGAAAAAAACAGCAGTCGGATTTTTGTATTTGGTTGCATAGTGCTTCTCTCACATATTGTTTATTCAGAGAGCGACCGATCTGCCTCGGGCATAAGCATGAGCCAGGACTGGATTTTCCATTTCCTGAGGAATCACGTGGCTCGAGCATTATTAATACCACAGGAAATCGGAGCAGCCTTTCCTTTGATCCAAATGAACGACCATCTTGTCTAAATTTCTTCGGAACATGGATTCTTGTAGGTTTTCTGCGAAAATCCTTTGAACCGAATGGGACCTAAAGTTTACAAAATTCACGTGTTTTTCAACAGTTGTTTCACACATGTATCTCTATATTCCTACGTTTTGCATGTTCCCGTGTATTTAGAATTGTGCGTATACTTATACAATTAAGCTGGATAGATCAGTTAATAAACTTGACGCATACATATAATTAATCAAATCATTGTACACTTCTACGAAACATGAACTCCCTTTTCTCGACCGTCCACAGAAAGGTGCTTTCCAACCATAAGTCGGCAGTTCCCTTATGCCTGAGCTAGCTTTACAAGTCGACCTATCATTCGAGCACAAACTTAAAATCATATACAGTACTGCGACTTTTGTGTGAGAGATATATAGAAATGCTCCAAAACTTTTGAAACCTACCGCATTAGCGTAATAAAACGCTGGGCCTAACCCCTCCCGTTAAGCGTGCGTGCGTCAAACCCCAACATCATTCGCAATCAAGCACCGTGATGATATTATTATGGGAAGCTTTTTGGACGAACTCGTTGGATTATTTATTCGTGCTCCGTACTGTCAACGGGCCAATGAAAAAGCCCGTATGCACGTCGCGTGTGTTTTTGTCAAACATTGGCGTCCGTTTGCCACGTGATATACACGACCAAATTGATTAGTTAAATTAAGAGTTTCCCCGGTTCATCGGAAGCAACTTATAGACGTGAAAGCCATTACCAGTGGCATGGTATCCGCAAGCAAGAAGAACATACTCTTGGTATGAGTAGCCAATATTAACTATCTTCCCCTTCGTATATTTGGGTATGACTATGACCGGTACGTACATATGTACTATGCATGTCCTCCTTCATTCTTCAAGCCAAGCTAAAGCTACCATAGTGCCGTGCCACATGCACACATAAATGTACTACTCCCTGTGTCCCATAATATATTGTCAAAAAACGCTCTTATATTTTTTAAGAGAAAAGCCATCGTAGCGGTTTTTATTTCATACGAAAATAAGGATACATCATTTGATAGAACATCTACCAAGAATCCCGAAGGTTCCGACTTCCAAACAATAGTTCGAGAGGTCTCCCAGTTCTTAGCCAACACATCAGCCGTCATATTGGCCTTCCTAAGACAGTGATTAAAACCTATAAAGCTAAAATTACAAGCTAAGAAGGAGCACTCCTCGTAGATGGCCGCTGCAGGACCAAGAGAATTTCCGCCGTTATGCATAATGGTAATTACCTTCATATAATCTGCCTCGACGTGAAGAATATTACAGCCCATCTCATTTGCCGGTAGTAGGCCATCTCTTGATCCTCGGGCATCTGCTATCTCTGCATCTTCTGCAAAGGCGATGTCGTTGCATGAGGCTGCCAAGAAAAAACCCGTGGCGTCACGCAGAATAACTCCAGTGCTACTTGATCAGCTGTCACCATCAAAATCAGCATCAATATTAAGCTTTATAGTACCCTCGGGTAGTTTCTGCCTACCATTCCTCCTGATTTTTTACATTCTTTAGTTTTGCTCTTGTGAAGTTTATATCCAAAGCTACAATGGTCTGTCTTATACTCCCTCCGGCCGGAAATACTTGTCATTGAAATGGATGTATCTAGATGTATTTTAGTTCTAGATACATCCATTTTGATGACAAGTATTTCCGGACGGAGGGAGTATTATGGGACAGAGGGAGTAGTTATCTCTGCTGTTTTGTGTATTTTTTTTTCAGTGCTACGTGGTTGTGGGCGTGTATGGTGTTGTCTTCGGTTTGATCGGTAGAGAAATGGTATTCGTAGGATGGTAGGTGTAGATGCTCTTACCTTTTCACATTCCTACGTATATTTTAGAATACGGCATATAATTACATAGATAAGGTGCGGCGGATCAGCCTCTCATGCATCGATCAAACTTGACGCGTCTAATAATTAATTAAAACGCAGTGCACTTCTAAGAAACAAGAACTCCCTTTTCTCGACCGTCCACGAACAGGTGCTTTCCGGCCGGCAATTCCTTTATGCGTGAGCTACGTACCTTTCCAACCTGAACAAGCATTCGAGCTCAAATTTTAAATCGGACACCGTTGTGTGACTTTTGCTCGGGAGATATATATATATATAAGTGCTCCAAAACTTTTGAAACCTAGCTAACTGATTAGCGTAAAACGCTGGTCCTAACCTCTCCCGTTGCACGTGCCTGTGCGTCAAACCCAACTAAGCACCGTGATGATAGTATTATGGGAAGCTTTTGATGAAGGAACTCGATCTATTTGTGGTCCGTACTGTCAACGCACCAAACTAAAGCTAGAGTATGATGTAGCGTGTTTTTTTTCAAACGTTTGCAGCCATTTTACACGTGACATACACGACTAAATTGATTCTCTTAAATTAGAAGGTTCCCTGGTTCATCAGAAGTGACTTATACACGTGAAAAACATTACAAGTGACAAGGCATCCGGAAGAAAGAAGAATATGAGTGGGCAATACACATGAAAAATTATGGTTTATCATCATGTACACCTAACACCTCCCCTTTTAAAAACAATCTCTCTGTACACGATCTACATTAAATGTATTAAACGAATTAATACTCACCCGAACATACGCAATGTGGGCAACTACTAATTGGCTAGGAACATGTGTTGAAAGTAAAGAAACACGTGGACTCACCAGATGATAAAAAGGCGAGTAGTGAGATGCCCTCACACTCACAATGCCCAAACCATACATGTAGATCCTTAATTCATAGACTCTGAGTTTCTCTTCCTTTGGAGATTATGTACATACATCATTCATGCATTGAGGGAGTGTTGATTGCACCATATCTGGATTTGTTGCATAGGCTTGGAAGGCATTGGGATTTACTCTTTCACCACATGCGGTGCTTCATCAAGTAACTTGGTTCCTCCAACTTCGTTCAAAATGCACAATTGGGAGGTGAAGAGACCTTTCACTACCAAAAGCACGGATATTTCTGTGGGCCATACACCGATAGGAAAATGGGGGAAACCGTCAGGGAAAGCATTTCCTGTCGGTCAACCGACAGGAATAGCCGTCAGGGATAGCTTGACAGGGAAACAGAAAAATGCCTGTGAGCCTCCCGACAGGAAAACTATTCCTGTCGGTTTAACCGATTTCTCTGAGGGTTCATGACCGACAGGAAAAACTGGCAACTAGTACTCGTACTCTAAACCATACTATTTGAATCGATTGTGTGCTAGTACTCAGCAAGATTGCTCACCTTCTCCAGCAAGAACAACCTATTGTGTACATGCACTGCAATTATTCAATGCTTTCTCAATCTCAGTTTAAGAAAGCAAAACAAATACTATTTATGGGCAGAGGAGTTACACGAAGTGCTTAAATATGGGGCATACACAAGAGTTGTTAAGCACTGGATAATAAGAAAATAGAAAGTTCTGAGAAGAAAGTAATAAAAAGATTAACCTTCACACTGAACCAACATAGCAAGGCCAATAAGATTATCTTGATACTGCACAACCCAATACGCTACCTAGAGTGAGTAATTAATTGATGTGCTTGCGTACCAAAGAGAAGCAATATATTGACAAGTGATTACATGGAGAAAAAATATAGCAGAATATCACAATGAACGTGAATATTACATACCCTGAATATATCTATATTTTGAATATCATTTGCTCTTTCCCAGAGCAGTCGTAGCATCAAAATTAACCTTTGAGTATGTACCAGGAGCTGGAAATTTTTATAGTGTGATACTAGGAATTCATACCTCTTGATTCAGAAGTTGGTAATACCACAGTTAACATAATACAATTTCTTGCCACTCAGAGATAATCTAAGTTCTTGTACTGATGGTATTTCTGTTAAAACGAGGCATACACTACTAGGAAAGGAATTTTTAAGTACTGGATAGTAAGAAAATAGAAGCTCCAAGAAGTGAGCATACTAGACACAAAATGACATTGCAATATATAAGAGAAAACATGATAGAATACCACATCAATGTAAGGGACATCATTACTGCCAAAGAGAAATATAAATATAAATTAAAGAGCCACGCTGCTGAATATCACATTACCATAAAGGGCAAGAAACCACAACTTCATATCTAACTGTATCCAGTCTTAAGTTGACCTAGGAAATTATCAAATACCCCCATTTCCAATCCAGTATTGAAGATGATATAAGCTATATCTCTTTTGCTTACACTCGCGACATTTCCAAAATTGGTATTCCAAATTATATTACAAACCTGATAGTATTAGATATGTCATCCTCAGATTTCATTTCTTCCTCTGCATCATAGTGCAAATGAGCTGGTCAATGTGCCTTCATGTACACAAGTTGAGAACAACACAAGCCAATATTTGGCACAAAAACAACTATATTACTCGTATGCTTCGAGTATAATTATTATATGGCAGTAAGAATAAAGATGCAAGACGGCATGAGAGAAGGATTACCTTTCTATTAGGATGAGCTCCGTAGACAGTTTGCCTGCCTGCTCCAGATTGTACTCACCCGATTGGATGTGTCTCTCGACTTGAATCAGCACCTTGGTGAGGCAGATCTGCGAGGGGGGATGTTGGATCCATGAAGAGGAGTTGTTGGATCTGCGATGGGAGGCAGAGGGGAGAAGGAAGAGGCGAACTAGCAGGCTGAGGTGGTGACAACGTGAGGAGGGGGGCGCTTGTGCGCGCTGTGACGCGAACACACGCAGGCGCCGACGAAGAAACGACGAGGACGACCGGCGAGGACGAAGTGACGATATGAAGACGATGTGGTGGGGTGGCGGAATCGGGGGTGTAGCGGCGGATTGAGGCGACAAAGGCGGCGACCGATGCTGCTGGGACATCGTTGAGGGTTGAGACGGCGGCGAGGGGGCGGAGTGGAGATGAGGGATGAGAAGGTTCTGATTTGGGGATCGAGGGTTTCTTCGCTTTTGTACTGGGCCTATTCCTGTGAGCCCAATAACCCACAGGTAAATTGACCGAGCGCGCGCGACCGAATTCCTTACCGCGGGAAGGCCTTTTTAGCGGGAGGCTGGAGCGCGAAAGGCTAAATAATTTTCCTGTGGGCCAAAGACGCACAGGAATATTAACTTTGCCCTGTGGGTGGCTTCGGGCCCGACAGGAAAATAGTCCGACCCACAGAATAATTCACGTTTCTGGTAGTGTTTCATGTGAAGTCTCAGGTAACATGTGATATTGGTGGGTACATGGCATTCTTCCGGGGCACAAAAGCCAACAATCTTGTGGCAACTACAATGGCAAAGATTACGATGGTGTGGAATAAACCACAATCAGGGTATTCCAGTGTATAACTCCTATACAAACAAGATAGTCGTGGCAAAAATAGAAATGTCATCAATACTACATATAACAGTGTGCAAACACAGACTTAGGGCATCTCCAATGCCGATCCGCAAATTTCCTCCCACATCTGTCCATGGACACGGATGCGAGAGGACACCATCAAACCGTAGGCACATACATTTTGACAACAGTTCGAACCAATCGGACGAAATTTGTGCAAACACGGCTGGATTTCATATAAATATGACGAATTTCATACAAACCAAACGATAAAGTTTATATTTTGAATATATTTAACTAAAAAGGTAAAACTATGTGCATGTACGGTCGCGTGGAGCTCTAATCTCACGACATGGATACACTACACGAGTCAACGGCCTGTAGCGGATCCCTTTGCCTTCCTCATGTCCGGCATCCCGCTTGCCGGACTGCCGGGAGCCCCGGAGGTATATGCTTCAGCGCAAAGGGCAGGTCGCTTCCCCGCTGTTCATCGGTGTGGAACAGCCGACTGATGCTTCAGCCGGAGAGTAAGGGGGCGGCTTCGCTTCTGTGAAGACCATGCGAGGGTCGACAATGATATGCGCTGAAGAAGAACCGGGCAAGACACCGGCTATGTACGCCGGCGTCGCCTTGGTGGTAGCCTTCACGGGACCAAGCCGGCGACGGCCTCGCGTGTTCTACTTCTCCTCGATGTGCGGATGTGCTGGCCATCACCTCGTCGACGTCATCGCAACTGGTTTCTTTCTCTGCCTGCATGGCGTGGCTACAAGCGCATCGACGTCGGATGGCGCAGTCGCAGTCACTGGAGACGCGGTACGATGCAGCATCATCATTGACAGCGACGATGCCCATGCCGCCATGCTCAGTGCCTCGCCGGCCTGGAGCAACTCGCCACTCCTCCGCTAGCTGGCTTGGAGTGACTAGTTGCCGAACCACGCGCCGGCTTGGGGCGGCAACTTACTCCGTCGGGCTAGGCGAGGGAGGTGGAGCAGCGAGCTGCCTCGCTCGTATCCGCAGGCTTGCGGTAGCAACTTGCTTGGTCGGGCTATTCTGCCGGAGAACTGCTCTTCCTGCACGTCGAATGCCATCGAAAGAGTGCAGAACATGGTGGAAGGAGGAGATGGGGAGCCGCCCAGTGGTGTGATTCTTGCCTGGCGTCTGGCCTCGTTTAAATAGAGGGCGGGCGGAGGAGCTTGCCCGGTGTTGCGCTTAATATCAGCCCCCTCCTGAACAGACGTGTGGCCGGAGTAGGTTTTTCGGCTTCCACGCAAGTTTAATGGAGGCGTTTGACTATTGCGAGGAGACGGGTTCAGCCGGCGTGCAACCGGACGGCTGGCGATGGGCGAGAAACACGCGCGGGAGGGGGAACAGGTTTTTGGTGGGCCAGGGCTGTCAGAAGCAGGCGTGTCTGCTGTCCGGACTTCCGCAAAGCTCCCCATGTGTATCTCCGGTTTGCGGAAGAAAAGGCGTCCGGACATCCCCATGGACCGATATAGGCCCGCGTTGGATGGCTTCCGCGGTCCGGACAATACTACTCGGACGGATGCGGAAGGTTTGAGGGTCGGCGTTGGAGATCCCCTTAGCACAACATATTCATCCATACCGCGGTCCTATGAATTGAATAGTTTTGATCAGAAGGAAATGTTTTGTATATGGAAGTAATTTGGATTAAATGAAGTAGATAATCAATACCTTTTCCTTCACCTCTCTTATATGGTCCGATCAAAATAATTCACACCGATATAATGATGTGGTCAAAGTAATGGCCAACCACCCAATTCTCATGGCCTGAAAGACGAAGGATAAACAAAGAAATATGAATCGTTTCTATGGTTACACAACATCTGGTTCAAAGAAACAGAGCTAGCAAATATTCACTTGGACCTCAGCAAATATAATGAGAATGTTATTATGCCCCAAAGGATCCTAGTCTCGTTCTTCTTCCTAGGAAATTGAGAAGGAGGTCCAAGTCTACAAATTTCATGTGCTTTTAGTCCGATGTTTCACGCATGTATTCCTACTACGTTCCAATGTTTTTTTATGTTCCTACGTTTTTAGAATACTGCATATAATTATATAATTGAGGTGCGGCGGATCAGTCTCTCATGCATGGATCGAACTTGATCGATGCGTATAGTTAATTAAAGAGGTAATATCACCGGGAGTTATAGAACTTACGCTCAATGTTCAGTTTGGTGATAAAACTTTAAAAATACGGATTTATGGTCATCCAACTTGCGTTATCGTGCAAATACGGTCACTTCGCTTGTATCTAGCCATATGGCCTGCCCACGTGGCGCGCCAGCCTGACGGAGGCCCACCTATCAGTGACTAGGAGTGCACAAGGCGTTGGGTGAACCTAGCATTTTTCTTTCCAGAAAATTCCTACATAATTTATTTATGTTGTACTAAAATATAATTAAAAAAGAATGGGGTAGATTGGGTTCGAACCAACATTAACAGGTGTACATCCATCCCGCCAGTGCGGCTTGATGTTGTACTAAAATCTATTTGGTTATACATAAAAGCACGTCAAGTAATTCTTAAAATAAAAACATGTCCAGTTTTTCCAGGTTAATCAGATAAATAGACCCATATGTCTAACTGGTAATTTAGGGGTGGGGCCACTAGTCAGCGGGATACTAACAACAGGTTAGGCTAACCAGGTAACTAGGCTAATCTACACAGGGCCCACCTATCAGTGGGTCAACCACGAATTTGTAACTTGGGCGCATGGATAATTCCGCAGGAAAAAAAAGGGCCGATGGATTCGATTCGTCGACCTAAGTGTGAAACCGTAAGACCTAACCACTACACCAAGTACCTATAATTGTCTAAAGGATCAACAATAAATTTTATATTTGGGGAACAACAACTACTCGTATTCAGGTTTTTTTCTTGGACCGAATTTCTGATAACAGATCAGTTACCAGAAATTTTTGTGGTCCCCAGAAAAATATGTTATTGCCTGAATTTTTTAATTTAAATGATAGAGACCATGTCAAATATATATCTCTTGTATGCATACAATATCAGAATGCAATGAATTAAACTTGGGATTTTTGAAATGTGAATTACATTTGAATTTTTTTGACCAAAATGGCGAGATTTTTTGGAACTGGTTTTCTTGCCGATCATGCGGAAAAATGGAATCTAAAAAGAACCTGCGTCCATATTAAAGAAGGCGCATCTCTTTATACTCACGAGTATGTAGCTAGTGCATGTGTGTATACGATGTCCAGAGTTCAAATCCCCTCACATCGATTTTTATTATTCTCTTTGCGATTAAGTTGTACTCACATGTGTTATTGAGGGGCTACTGTTTAATTAAATACAGAACGAAAGATGCTTCTATAAAATAAAAACATGTGCGCGTCGTTCAAGCTGTTCCCAATCACTGACATTGGGCATAGCCACGCTGGCATGCCACATCAGCGCATGGTACGTCTAAATACAAGCAAAGTGACCATATTTGCATAAGAACGCAAGTTAGATTACCATAAATTCGTATTTTTAAAGTTTTAGCATCAAACTGAACATTGAGCGTAAGTTGTATGACTGCAGGTGATATTACCTCTAAATTAAACTATAGTGAACTTCTACGAAACAAGAACTCTTCCTTTTCTCAACCGTCCATGAAAAGGTGCTTCCCAACCATAGGCCGGCAGTTCCTTTATGCGTGAGCTACCTTTCCAAGTCTACCAATCATTGGAGCTCCAATTTAAAACCAGATACCGTACTCACTGCGACTTACGCTTGGAGGATATATAAAAATGCTCCGTTGAAACCTGCCGCATTAGCGTAAAACGCTGGGCCTAACCTCTCCCGTTACGCGTGCGTGTGCGTCAAACCCAACTAAGCACCGCGTGATGATAGTATTATGGGAAGCCTTTTGACGAACTCGTTGGATTATTATATTTATGGTCCGTACTGTCAACGCACCAAGCAAAAGCTATGTTGTCGCGTGTGTTTTGTTCAAACATTTGCAGCCATTCTACACGTGATATACACGACTAAATTCTGTTAAAATATAAACTGCTTTTGAATGACAAGTTCCCCGGATTCATCGGAGGCAACTTGCTGAAGGCACATGAAAACATCTATGTAAAACACACGCCGGCACGTACACGTGTATGTATAAATGGCATGAATATGTTTACACATGTGTGTTCCTCTTCAAGCTAAGCTACCATGCCATGCTGTGGCGGAGCTAGACAGGCAATGCTGGAGGGGCAAAAGGCAACTATAGCAATCTCTGAGGGGGCCATACACTATTTTTTTCTTTCTAATTAAGCACCTCAAAATAAAATTCAAATGGGGGTGGGGGGTGGTGGGGGATATGTATACCTAGTACTCCCTCCGTCCGGAAAACTTGTCATCAAAATGGACAAAAAGGGATGTATCTAGAACTAAAATACATCTAGATACATCCACTTTTATTCATTTTGATGACAAGTATTTCCGGACGGAGGGAGTACTTCCTTCGTTTCATATTAGTTGTTTAGTACCACTCCCTTCGATCGAGAATAGACGGATTGGAGCGACTAATGAACGGAAGGGCATGGACACGTGTATGTATTCTGTTGTCTCTTGTGGGTTTTGGTCGGCGGACAAATAGTATTTGTAGCATGGTAGGTGTAGGAGTACCGGCCGGCCTGCAGACTTGTTAAGTTCAGCACGACGGCCTACCGGTATAAGAGAAGCAGTACTATTCTTCAAGGGAGCTCCAGCTACGGATGCACGTCATGCAGCTCTGTGTAAAGGTGACATCTGGCGGGTCGTCCGGCCGTGAACGACGACATGCGTGCATGCAGCTCATGCATGCAACGCAAAGTCACTGTGGTAAGCTTGCTTCGTGACGACGAGTGCTTCATATATTCCTGGGTCGAAAGAAGCTGCCCAAATGTCCGAACGGCAACAAAAGGTGTGTTAATGTATTGAGTACGACTTGATTAACTACTCGGAATGGGTAGTGCTTGCATGTGACCTCTAGGTTCGATATTGTGGCTGTACTCTACTACACGACTCCCGTTGCACGCATATATCCCCCTTAATCATGATCTTGGGTATGATGCGATAAATAAACTAATCACGCAGCCGGCAATCACATGGTTACGCTTAAGTACTAATCTCACGTTTCTTTTGCTAGGTGTGACGCATAAACTTTTATGTTCGTCTAGGTTTATTAAGATATAATATTAACTTTTGTGAAGCAAAGGACATTATACGATTATAACTATTTAATTTTAATATGTATTATTTTGACTTGCCATGCTTCTTTCATCCTCAATATAAAAAATCAGAGTTATACACACAATCATTTATATTTATAAAATGAGTAGGACATTAAATAAGAAACAAACATGAACAGAATGTATTTTTAAGAGAATGAGCCGAATGTTATAGAAATGTCTAAAGCGAATAAAAGGCTAAAAATACTTAAGTATAAATATGAAGTTTTAAATATTAAATAATAATAATACTCGATTAAGACGACATTATGTTGGTTCAAAAAAAAGAAAAACAAGTAAATAATCACCATTTGCTCGCGCGCAAAAGAAGATAAATGGTTCCTACAACACTTATGAGCGGGATGACAAGGAAACAGGGACTGTCAAGAGCGGCGAAGGGGAAAGTTTCCAAGCCCTCCTCCCACCGGTGAGGGCGTGGATCCTGCCTCCTTTGCTCGCTTCGGCAGCGGGAGGAGGTGGGGATCCCGTTCCTCTGCTTGAGGCATATAGCTAGGGTTAGGGTAGTCCCAGGCGGCGTCAATTCGGGGATTAATAAATCCCGCTTCGTTCCCTTGTCGGTGCTAGTGGTTCCGACATGAGGGCGGTGTTGCTCTCCTGCTGATCTACGTATCGACCCGCCCTTTGGATCCCACAGTCGTCGGTGGCAGCAGCAATTTGTGGGATTTCTTTGGTCCGTGTAGGTCACCAGATCGCACGAGTTCTTCGATCCTCGAATTGGATAGTGAAGCGACATCGGTTACTGGGCCTTGTGAGTACCATCCTCCCATCCCTCTTCGTCGCGGCGCCAACGTGTTCCGCATCAGCGGTGCGTAGGTTGGTCCTGGTGTGATAGTGGGGGTGAATCTCTGGATTTTCATGAAGATTCGTCGGCGGTGTGTCAGCTAGTCTTCATGGCCAAGGTTGGTGACTTCCAGTCCGTCATGGCTGTCAACATGACGGTGCTGGCTCAAGGAGGAGCTGGAGCGACGTCAGCGTGCCCTCAACCCGCTCTAGTGATGTGGTCTTTGATGAGTTGTCTAAGGACCTCACTACTAGGAAAATGCTTATACATAGAAGTTTAGCAGTAGCGTTTGTTTGGGCCCCCACTCTACTGGTAATTTCCAGTAAGCGCTAGGTACAAAGCGCACTACTAGTATTGCTTAGCAGTAGCTTTGGTTAGCACAGGCTGCGCTGCTATTACGTGGACCGCAGGGCTAAAACGGTAGCCTGATTAGCTGTAGCGTAGGTTGTCCACTGGCGCTACAGCTAGTGGGCTTAGCAGTAGCGCCGGCCCGTACGCAACGCTACTACTACACCAAAAGAAAACCCTGCCCCCCGCACCCTCACTTCGATCGATCCCCTCCCCCCACCGCCGCCGCGGTTAGGATTCCCCCCCCCCCAGCCACCGCGCGCCACCTCCCGTCACCGCAGGTAATGCTCCTCCCCCTCCGTTGCTCCTCCCCCCCTCTCGCCGCCCCGATCTGTCGCCGCCCGCGCGCTCTCGCCGGCCACCTCCCCATTCCCCCTGCTGCTCCACTATCCCGGATGCCCCCCAACTCCGCCGCTGCCCACATTCCGGCCGCTCGGGTCCTCACTGCCCCACTATCAAGCCCCTGAGTCTCGACGCTCAAGTCCGATGACGAGAGAGACGTTGAGAGCCCCGCTGCTCTAGTGTAGTATAGTGTAGGCTACCGATGCTCTAGCTCTGCTGTAGTTGTGGTTTATGTGTTCCTCGCAGTAGTCATTTTTTATGCTATATTGAAGTTGGTGTACCACTGTTTTTGATTGGGTTAATTCTAGCATCTCTAGATCCTACTGTTAGTATCACATATAAACCTGAATATATTCAGTTTGGCTTGGGTTGAGATATCCTGTGGTCTACTTAAGGTTAGGTGGCATAACACATTTGTGTGGTTTGGTCCGGTTTAGTTTTCTTAAAATTTTCACATGGGTTCAGGATGGGTACGGTTAAGTTACCCAACCATTGCCAGACTTAATCACATAGGATCCTCATGGAATCAGTTTCTAACCTCATATCATCTTATATGTTACTAGATCTTAGGATTATAATTGTCCATCATATGGCGGTTCTTATTATATGTAATGTCCTCACATGCAGAATCTAATAAGTTTTGAAATTTTGTTTTTTTATATGCACAAGATAAACAACAAAGATTGAAAACAGTAGCATGGCAGTTCTTGTTGTATGTAATGTCTCACACTGCAGTTCTCGTTAGCCTTTGTGACTAGATATTTCTGTCGCTTGTACGACCTGTTGCAACTTGCAAGTGTTGATGATTTTTATGTAAATATAAAAGCTGGACGGAAGCATGTGCATGCTATTAATTTTAGTTACTAAGTTCTCCGATTAAGATCGATGCATTGAGAACTTTATGTTACTGTTTTTCTTTCCTGGGTCGTTCATCCTTGCTCATATTGCTTTAGGAAAGTGGTGCCACCACCACCACCACCATGTCGACTGTGCAAGTCAAGGTTTGCCAACAGCCTTGCAACTGGCACGCTGTTCGGCATCTACTTCTAGCCAAGTTTTCTTCATGCTGCGGTAACAAATTATATGAAACTCGTAACAGCTATTTTGTTTTTAGTGTTATTGGTATTAACACATCGTGTATATATCATTTTGCTTTTTTAATACAGATCGTCTCATGCAATGTGAGGTTGAAATTCAACAAGCTGACCGGATTTACTATGATCTTTGAGGCTCCTGGGGGCCCCTACACTATGGAGTTCGAGAAAGGACGAAATATGTCGTAGATTGGAGGAGATGGATGGGTCCGTTTCCTCGCCCACATGGGTATCACTGGTGGTGAGTTCACCATCTTCTCCTTCAGAGCAAAAAGACTCAAGCTAGCTGTCATTTATGTTAACACGGATGAAGATAATGAGGACCCACTTGATGAAGTCATCTATGCTCAAAGAATGAGGCTGAACAAGGAGGAGGTGTGCAACCTATGGGACATAATTCCGCCACGTGCTGACTTTGTTGGGGTGCCATTCATGACCCGCCTGACAAGTACCATGGTTGATCGGCATGTCATGTTATGTTATATTTACTGTAGTAATTTGATGATATGCTTTATTGTTACACTTACAAATGAAAATTATCCGATGATATGCTTAGTGAATTCGATTATATGCTTAGTGTAGAGTCCAATGATATGATGTGTGGAAGTTAGCTGATGATATGCTTTAGTGCAGAGTCCGATGACATGCTTAATCAGTGTAGAGTCCAATGACATGCTTACTGTCCGATCGATGATATATATACTTTAGTGTGTAGCTAGAGTCCAATGATATATATGCTTACTGTAGAATCCGATCGATGATATGCTTTTGTGTAGCTAGAGTCCAATGATATATATGCTTAATTAGTGTCGAATCCAAGGAAATTTTAATAGTGTAGATAATCCATACTTATTAGTAGAATTCATGCTTAGTAGAAATGTAGTATTGTGTCTTTTGATAGTGTTGAAATCTATACTTAGTAGAAATATATTTGCAAGAGTATGTGCGAGGCTACTTATTAATTGGTATGTTTTTCTTATTCAGAAATTGCAAAAGAGCTTATATGTGAATTGTGGTATCGAGCCTGATGAAGAAGGCTCTGCTGGAATACCCCTTACCGCAAGGGGCTCCATCACCACCTGTGCATACGGTGTGGACACGGACGGTCGCACACACTTAAGCTCGGTTGGGTGGAAGAGCTTCCTCGTTGGCAAGAATCTTCGTGTTGGACATGTCATCCTAATTACTATCAGGAACACCCACCGCCAAGGCTTGAGAATGATGATCGTCATCGATATCATCTAGAAATATATGTGTGTGGCTGTATGACTACCTAGTAGACTGCTTACCAACTATTATTATATGCTATTGTATGAACCATATATGTGTGTGAGGATGCATGTTGACTATATATGAGTACATGTAATGTTTAATGATATTGTATGACTACTGTATGACTATATATGAGTATCTTGTATTGTGGTTAATGATATTGTTATCTGATATATGTGAAATTGTAGTTCTTGAAATAGGTATTGTTATACAACAACAGAAAGAAGAAAAAAATGTTGAAAGATGCAGCAGCAGCGCGGGGATAGGAAAAGCGCTACAACTACTTAATAGTAGCGCGTTATAGAAGAGCGCTACTGATACAGTTACTAGTAGCGCTGGGTTAGACCGCGCTACTACTACTTGTTAGCTGTAGCACCGTAGTAGTAGTGTGGCTACCCACGCTACTGGTAGCAATAAACTCGCCACATTACTAGGGTTTTTCTCTAATAGTGCCTCTTTATAAATTTATTTACCTACGGGGTGCTTTGTAGCTTTGCACTACATCTGAAACTTCAATATAATCATGAGGTCCTTTCTGCAAAAAAAAGTAAAAATATTTTAGATCAGAAGGCTAAAGATATATTTTTAATCAATGTAAATATATAAATTTAGATAATTAAAATAGTTGTCTGGTTCCAAAGAAATTAAATAGAAGCAAGTAAATGGCTGCTAGAAAATAGGAGCCTTGGCTACGAAGCAGCTAGCTGACCAATGCTCTGCTCCAATCCAGCTCCAGCTCCACCGGCGCCAAGTAGCCATTGAACCCTAGGATCTGGTTTTCCAGATCGGACGATAGCGGCATTGCGGTGTCGTGTCTTTCTTGGGAGCATCGTTTATGGAGCAGCGCTGGATATCAGAGGTAGGAGTTGGAGCGGCTTCGTCTTGTACGGAGCTTCGGTGGAGATGTCAAGTCATGCCTGCCCGACAGGTGCTATGCTTTGTCATGCCTAGTCGGCAGGTGCTACGCATGACAGATCTTCCAGAGACTTCAATATGTGTCGGCTGGTGGTACTTGGTGGCATGGTGCTGAGGTGTAACAGCAGCGACCGTGACGTGCTCAACAGTTCACATGTAGGGAGGTGGTGACATTGGGCGCCATGGTGGTGCCGGCGGCAGCTAGACCGGGCAAGGATGATGTGTCAGTACAGCTCTGAAGATGGAGTGGTGGCAGTTGGCAGTGGCGGCCTCTGAGAGCGCGCCGGACCGGTTTGTGCCCCATACCCGGCAAGTGGCTTGGTTGGGGCATCAGGTCTTAGATGTTAGGCTTGGCTGGGAGGTCTCTGGTATTAGGCCTGGACTATCAGCATCCCTTCATCAACTGGACAGGAGTAGCGACAGATGTTGCCTAGACGGTGGCTTCATACTTATACTGTTGTATTTCTTTGTAAGGTCTTTTATAAAAAAATAATAAAGTGTCTGCATGCATCGCCCAGATGCAGAGGCCGGGGGTCTTCCTCCTTTTCAAAAACAAATAGCCGTTGAACCACGCCTCCGTCCTGGACCCACGCACGATCGTCTTCAAACTTTTTCTTAATTTTCTGTGTTATAAGGAGGGAAAAGAAACGGCAGCCGGGGGTCGTCGTCTTAAAACCGAGCCCCGCCACTTTCTCCCACCGCGCCTCCACTCCTCCTATGCAATTACAGCCAAGCCTCCTGCCCCATTCCCAACCCAACGTCTCTCCTTCCCTACCCCGCATACCGGGTGTGCGCCAAGAAAACCAACCATGGCGACAATGTCGCCGGACCAACAACGCGCCGTGATGTCCGAGCCCCTACTCCCCTGCCCGGCCTCCCTCCCCTCCTCTGCATCCTCCTCCTTCTTGGCGTCGGCGTCCTCCTCCCCGGCCGACGCGATGCCAGTGCCAGTGCACGGCAACCCGTCGGCGGCGTGCAAGGCGCTGGCTGTGCTGCGGGACACGCATAGCCCGGGCGCCGGCTCGGTGTCCTGCCTCTATAATGCACGGTCTGATTTTCTTTCGTACCAGGCGGCGATCCGAATGGCAAATAAATACCCATTAAAACCAGATTGAGAGGAAATAAAACATCATAACAACACATGCACACCTCTGAAAAATCTCTCGGGAAAGAACAACATATTTCTCATCTTATTTTGAGTGAGTGCAACTGCGTTAGAGAGAGAGAGAGAGAGAGAGAGAGAGAGAGAGAGAGAGAGAGAGATAAAGACCGACCTTAAAACTAACCACATTCAAACGTGTTTTCGTTGTGTGAGGACTGAGGTCACCATCGGTACAATAAATGTGATGCCATGTTGAAATAAAGGACATGGACCTATCAGGGTATTGAGTTATGGTTATTGGGCTAAGAACGTGTGTTATTTTCTCTTCCGTTGCAATGCACAAGCTCTTTTTCTTTTTTAAAGAAAATAAAGCAAGGACTTATAAGCATGTATACCCCCACTTTTCCGGAAGAAAAGCATTTTATAACTTATGCTTAAGTGTATTTAACAAATTAATATTGAGCGAACTATGCACAATGTGGGTAACCTGACTGAATAACCAGTACTCCCTCTGTCCCATAATCTAAGAAAGTTTTGAAAGCTAACACATGTCTTGAAACTAGAGAAACACATGGACATGCAAGCTGATAAAAAGGCAAGCAGTGAGTATGCATGTACATGTAGGTCCATAGTTTCATAGCCTGTAAGTTTTGATTCCCCTAGAGATTATGAACATACATCATCCATACATTTTTTTCTTAGGCTTGGAATGCATCTGGATTTACTCTTCCACGTCGCAACAATGTCACACGAATTACTTGGTTCAGTCAACCTTCTAGAGGATGATCCGTTGGGTGTTTCAGACACCATCTATTTCCTCTGTCAAGGAACACATGATGTTGTTGGGTACTTTGAATTCTACTATTGTGTCTGTGGGTCACAAATACCAGCAACATTGTGGAACTATTGTCCTATAGACTACCAAGAACTCGGTGTGGAATAAATCGTGACTAGGGCTCCGATGTAAACCTTGGGAAACCTTGGGATCTCAAGGTTAGCAAATACAAGATGTGTATGCTTCTAAGTGAAAAGTTGTCGACAAGATATGGACCAGTGCATGAACAAATAATTAGCACAAGAACTAAGACATAAAATCCTTTCAAATGCATGATTTGATGAGTAAAAATGTGTTAAATGGAATCACTTGAATCAATGGAATAAAATCACCAAAATTCATATGAATGCCATTACTAGACTTCTTGTCGGGGGTCAAAACAATGCACACCAACATAATGACATGATCATAAATCCCAATAACCAGACATACCCTTAAGACAACGCAAACATGAATATCAATTATTCAATACTACCCACTAGGACGCATCACCTACAACAAACTCCCGTTATACATCATCAATCAGTACAAGAATGATTATCTACTCCATTCCACCCACGCTTAGTAGTCGTTGAGACATCCCTGCACGACTTTTGCAAGAAGTGGAGAAAGAAATGAAATGACAATTAGTGGCCAAGGTCGGCGCGATCGGATGCCACAAGGGGTGCATGGTGTACAACGGAACCCCACAAAGATCATCAGAGTTTGGTGGACGCCGATTGATGATGAACAATGGACACGAAGGATCAAATGTTATGTGTGTTTGTGAGGTGAAGTGTGTGATCCTCTAGTTAGAAAGCATGTTCTTGATATTTTTACTGCTTGGGGGCATGGGATGACTGAGTTGGTAATTATAGTTGAGGGAGGATTTAAATTATATAAGATTCACAAAAACTAGTTATAGGCTTGGGTGTAAACGGCTATAAAGTATTAAATATAACCCCCATTCTCTAATTTTTATATGGGTTTTGATATTCATAATTTATTTTTGGGCATTGCCAGATTGGTTTTGAATACAAATGATTGCTCTCTCTCTCTCTCTCTCTCTCTCTCTCTCTCTCTCTCTCTCTCTCTCTCTCTCTCTCTCTCTCTCTCTCTCTCTCTCTCTCTCTCTCTCTCTCCCGTCGATATGTATTTACTTCTGAAACGAGGAGGACATTGAGTTGCTCATGTGTAGTATAAGATTTATTCCGCTTTGGAGCATGTTCTTATCTTGTTACAAAGTTTAGTTATTTTAATAAGATAAACTTGTGATTTATAAGCATGTGCATCTCCTCCTTTCAAGAAAAAAAAACCTCCTTATGCACTTTACACATTAAATATATATAAAAGAAAATTAATACTCACCAAACTATGCACAATGTTGGCCCCTGCTAGTTGACTAGGAACAAGTACATGTGTTAAACCCCCGCAAAAAAAGGTACATGTGTTAAAAGTGAAGCAACATAGAAACTCACGAGCCGATAAAAAGGCAAGTGCTATCACACCCACAATGCCCAAACTTATTTTCATAGCCTCTAAGTTTTGATTCCTCCGAAGGTTATGAACATCATCATTCATGCATTGAGGGAGTGGAGATTCCACAACATCCTGATTTGTTGATTAGGCTTGGAAGACATCGGGACTTACTCTTTTGCAACATATTGCCTTGGTGCGATTAACTTGGTTCCCTCAACATTGTTCAAAATGTACTAGCTATCGATCTCCACTGCTTTTGGCATTTTTGTTTAAGTGGTACGTGGACGTGTACGGTGTTGTCTACTTGTCTTTGTGGGTTTTGGTCGGTGGACAAATAGTATTAGTAGCACGGTAGGTGCAGGAGTACCATCCGGCCTGCAGACTTGTTAAGTTCAGTAGACAACACACCACGGCCTACCAATATTACAGAACAGGCGGTGCTATTCTTCAAGGGAGCTCCAGCTACATACGCACGTCATGCAGCTCCGTGTAAAGGTGACATCAGGCCGTGAACGACGAGATGCGTGCATGCAGCTCATGCACGCAACAAAGTCACTGCCCGAAGCTTGCTTGGTTACGACAAGTGCTTCATATATCCCGGGGTCGAAAGAAGCTGGCCAAATGTCCTAACAGCAACGAAAAGTGTGTACGACTTGATTAACTACTCGGAATGGGTAGTGCGTGCATGTGACCTCTAGGTCCCATATTGTGGCTGTACTGCACGGCTCCCGTTGCACGCATATGTTCTTTCCATCATCATCTTGGGTATGATGCGATGAATAAACTAATCACGCAGCCGGCAATCACATGGTTATGCTTAGGTACTCATCTCACTTTTCTTTTTTGCTCGGTGTGATGCATGAACTTTATCTTCATTTAGGTTTATTAACTTTTCTGAAGCAAAGGACATTCTATGATTTATAACTATTTAAATTTATTATGTTTTATTTTGACTTGGCATGCTTCTTCTATCCTCAATATATAAAAAAACAGAGTTATATACAAACAATCTTTTATAATTATAAAATGAGTAGGACATTAAATAAGAAAGAAACATGATCCAAATATGTTTTTAAGGGAATATGCCGAATGCTTATAGAAATGTGTAAAGTGGTATATTTTAGATAGAAGGCTAAAAAAGACTTAAGTATAAATGTGAAGTTTTAAATATTAAATAATAACATGTGATTAATGCGGCATTATGCTGGTTCAAAAAAGAAAAAAAACAAGTAAACTGCCGCCACTTGCTCCCGGGCAAAAAAGGATAAAAGATTCCTACAACACTTATGAGAAGGACAACAAGGAAAAAAAAGGACAGTTGAGAGCGGTGAAGGGGAAAGTTTTCGAGCCCTCCTCCCGCTGGTGAGGGCGTTGATCCTGCCTCCTCTGCTCGCTTCGGCGGCGGGAGGAGGTTGGATCATGTTCTTTCGCTTGAGGCGTGTAGCTAGGGTTAGGGTAGTCCCAAGCGGCGGCAATTCAGGGATGTGGTCTGCCGTTCGAGGGGAATAAATCCGTCGCTTGTTTCGCTTGTCGGTGTTGTTGGTTCCGACATGAGGGCGGTGTTGCCCTCCTGTTGATCTATGTATCGGCTTGTGCTTTGGATCCAAGGGTCATCGGGGACAGCGGCGATCCTTGGGTTGATCGGTGAAGCGACGTCGGCGACTAGGCCTTGTGAATATCATCCGCCCCCTCCCCCTCCCCGTCGTGGCACCGATGAGTTTACCATCAGCGGCGAAGAGGTTGGGGCCTAGTGTGATCGTGGCTCCGAGCAGAACAGAGGATCGTGGGGGTGCTTTGTACCTTTGTACTACATCTGAATCTTCAATGTAATCATGAGGTCCTTTTCGCAAAATTTAAAAATACTTTAGATCAGAAGGCTAAAGATAAATTTCTAATCAATGCAAATATAGAAATGTATGTAATTAAATAGTTGTCTGGTTCCAAAGAATTTAAATAGAAGGAAGTAAATGGTTGCTAGAAAACAGGAGCCTTGGCCACGAAGCAGCTGGCTGACGATTCTCAGCTCCAGCTCCACCGGCGCCAAGTAGCCGTTGAACCGCGCCTTCGTCCCCGACCCACCCACGATCGCCTTTAAACTTTTCTTTATTTTTTGGCAAGAAACGGCAGCCGGTGGTCGTCATTCGTCTTAAAACTGAGCCCCGCCACTCTGTCGCCCACCGCGCCTCCCTCCCCTCCCCTCCTCTGCTCTGCATAGCCAAGAAACCAGCCATGGCGATAATGCCGCCGGACCAGCAACTCGCCGCCATGTCCGAGCCCCTGCTCCCCTGGCCGGCCTCCCTCCCCTCCTCCGCCTCCTCCTCCTTCTCGGCGTCGGCGTCCTTCCCCTCTTTCTCGGCGTCCTCCTCCCCGGCCGACGCGGCGCCCGTGCCGGTGCGCGGCGACTCGTCGGCGGCGTGGAAGGCGCTGGCCGTGCTGAGGGACGCGCACAGCCCGGGCGCCGGCTCCGTTTCCTGCCTCTCGCTCTGCGGCGAGTTCCTGCTCAGCGCCTCCACGGGCGCCGACATCGTCGCGTGGCAGCAGCCCGACCTCCGCCTCTTCGCGCGCTTCGGGCATGGCGGGGAGGGCGCCGTCAAGGCGCTGGCGGCGGCCGGCGGGCGGGTGTTCTCGGCGCACCAGGACGGCCGCGTGCGCGTGTGGCGCGTGTCACGCAGATCCGAGAACGCGTTCAAGCTCGTCGCCGCGCTCCCCACCACCCGGGACTACCTCGGCCGGGTGTTCCGCCAGGCCAGCTACGTGCAGGCCGGGCCCCGCCGCGGCCGGCGCGGCGGGCGGCGCCTCTGGATCGAGCACGCCGACAGCATCTCGTGCCTCGCCGTCGCCGCGCAGGACGGCGTCGTGTACTCCGGATCCTGGGACCGGACGCTCAAGGTGTGGCGCATGTCCGACCTCCGGTGCCTCGAGTCCGTCCGCGCCCACGACGACGCCATCAACGCCGTCGCCGCCGACTGCGGCGTCGTGTACTCCGCCTCCGCCGACGGCCGCGTCAAGGCGTGGGAGAGGGGCAAGGCCGGCGCCGGCGCGCACACCCTCCTGGCCGTTCTCGTCGCCCGTGACGGCGTGTCCTGGAACGCCGTCGCGGCGAGCGGCGACGCCGATGCCGCGGGGCGGCGCGTGTACGCGGCCGGCTCGGACGGGCACGTCCTCGGATGGGACCGTCACGGCGCGCGGTGGAGCCTCGCGTGGGAAGTGAAGGCGCACGCCATGGCCGTGCTGTGCCTGTGCGTGGCCGGCGACCTGGTGTGCACCGGCTCCGCGGACAAGATTATCGGCCTGTGGCGCCGGCAGCCGTGCGGCGGCCTGGCCAAGGTGGGCGCCGTCGGAGGCCACGAGGGCCCCGTGAAATGCATACAGGCCTCCTTGTGCAGGGCCAGCAATGGCTATATGGTGTACAGCGGCGGGTTGGACAAGAGCATCAGAGTCTGGTGGGTGCCGAATGGGGTCAACGGCGACGAGCGGCCGGGAGAAACTGACGCCAAGGATCACAGGCCCTGCGTGTTCCTGAGGTGAAGCGTGTGATTTGTCCGGCTTGCCTAGAAAAGTGTACATTTTTTTCGAGAGGATTCTTGGGTCTGTAAAACTTGCCCGAGGAAGGGTGTTCTTCAGATTGTTTTGGGTTTGGTTTTATAGATTTAAATTTTAAAGGGACACACAAACTAGTCATAGGTTGTTGGGTGTAAAATAGCTGTAAACTGTAAAGTATAGCACTTATATTCTGTTTTCTATATAGGTTTTGATTTTTTTTTGAATGAGAAAAGTATGGTTTGGTCCCTCAAGTTCACCAAAAGTAGACACTTGATCCCTCAAGAATTTTTGAAAGGCATTTGGTCCCTCAAATCTTAAAACCGGGTAAATTTCATTCAAAACCAGATTTAAGTGCAAAACCGCCCACATGGCAGCGGTTTTCTTTCTCCCCACTTCCACGTAGGACATTACTTCCAAAGTGCAAAACCAGATTTAAGACTAGCCACAGTGGGAATAACTTCAGCAGTAACTTCAAGTCCAACTCAACAAATTTGTCTATGTGACAACGAGTTAATGAAGAGAGAGGTAGTTCTAGTAACTTAGCTAGTTACTGTAACATCACACATATCAAAGCAAGATGAGTCTATAGCATAATAAATGAAGTATTGTATGTTACCACACATATGTTACTTCCTACTATAGAGGTAGTAACATGCCCATGTTACTACTTTATGTTACTACCCATTGTGGCTAGTCTAAGTGTCAAACTAATGCCTTACATTCCGTCTCTTCTCTCTCTGTCCCGATTGTGTCGCTGTCGACTTGACCGGCGACCGGTCTGAGGTGGTCCCTTCCTCAGCTGTATCTGGCCTCACATCTCGCTCGACCTTGCAGTTCACAGGTGAGCATCTCCTAGCTGGGAGGCAGCGGGCACAGAGATCGCGGTCGAAGCCATCATGCCTCTGCCCATTTGGTCGTCGTCGGCTTCCTGCAGGGAGATCCGAGGCAGTGTGGTGTCACCGGCTAGGACGGGCCACCGAACAGCACCTCGTCAGACCATCATGCATGACGGCGGGTGTGACCTCGTCCACGGGAGAGCAGATAGTTGGGTCCGAGGAAGCCACGTTCCGATGCAGTAGAGGGGGATGGAGGCTCGTTGGGGGCAGCTCGCTGGAGCCTGCTGTGCCGGAGACCAAGGGAAGGGAGCAATGTAAGGGCGGTGGCGCAGGAGCCGAATTCCGTGGTGGGAGGTGAGCGCGACATACACGAAGGGGCACTGCGGCTTGCCTTCGTCATCATCCTATGGTCGAGCTTGCCGTCAACAGGAAGGGGGTCGCATGGTGGATGCTGACGGCGTGTGTGAGATCGAGGGAGAGAGGGGCGAGGCCTCCCTGCCTTCGGTTGTTGGTGCTGCGGATCCGACCAGTAGATAGTGGATCTCAACGGTGGGAAGAAGGGGAGATGACTGAGCCGCTGGAGCTCCGCCGGTGGTTTAGACATGACCAGAAAGGTTTGTTATGAATGAAAAGGTTTAATATTGCATATCTCTTTCTTATATTCTCTCACTCTTTTGTGATTTTCCTCCTACCCCTTCATGCATTTCTTCTGAAACAAAGCCATTCTCGTGTTCTTTTTTTAGTGAGGACTCGCCCATGTTTATCAAATTGATACAAGATTTTTGTCATGGGTTTATTTAAAAATAAATTTATGATTGATAATCATGTACACATTCTCTTTTAAGAAAAGAATCTTCTTTTACACGTAACATGCTTTAGAAATTACTACTCTTGTGTGGGTCACCCATACTTGAATAGAACGAGAGCATGTGCTGAAAGTGAACAAACACATGTATTCACAAGCCAATAAAAAGGGAAATTGTAGAAACACGTAGACTCACAAAACAGATAAAAGGGCAAGCAGTGAAGTGCCTAACACTCACTATGCCAAAACGATACATATACACACAGATGCTTAATGTCATAGTCTCCAATTTTTGATTCTTCTAGAGATTATGAACATACAAGAATCATGCATTGCTTAGGCTTGGAAGTCAGCGGGATTCACTCTTCCGCATCAGGGAAATATTTCACGAGCAACTGGGTTACTTCAACCTTCTACTTGGGGACTGGTTGGGTGTTTGAGACACCATTCATGTCCAATGTCAAGGAGCACATGATGTTGGTGAGTATATAACATTCTTTCCACTAGCATCATGGAGCACAAACATTTACATGCATTGTGCCAATTATTTTTCTAGGAACTAGCAAGAACTAGATGTGGGAAAACCCACAGCAAGGGCATTCCTATGTAAAACCACATGAATCGTAGATCAGAAGTTTGGTGTAGCAACAATTAAAACATCATTGCCAGGAACACATGCATGGCATAAGATTTAAGCCTTAAGGTACATTGAATTGAAATATTTTCATGAAAAGAAAATGCTTTGTATGGAAATATTTGGATCAACAGAAGGAGATCACTAATAGATTTCCCATAGTATGGTGTACGATTCTTTTTAATCAGAAAATATGCACAACCTCCCCCCAAAAAAACATGGTGACATGGTCATAAATATGGTCTCCTGGTGATGTTCCACACCCTCTATGGACTACTGAGATGTCACATAAGTATATATACATGAACACCATGTTTATAGTCACTCACCCAAATTCCCTAATTCTCACTCATGGCATGAACACATTTGTGAGTTAAATGAACCATAGTACTTTCACATGTCATCTTGGTTAGTTAGACATAATAAAACATAGTACTTCATATTTTTGTGAATACAAACTAAAGATATTTCACCATTTACACCTCTTATTTTATGAAAATAATCTTCTTGTACACCTAAATGTATTTTAGAAATTAATAGTCACAAGGTTGTGGACAATGCGGGCCATTCCTAGTTGAATAGAACGAGTACATGTGCTGAAACTGAAGAAATACATGGACCCACTAGCTGATAAAAGGGAAAATTTAAGAAACACAAACCCACATGCCCATAAAAAGGCAAGCAGTAAGGTGCCATCATACTCACCGTACCCTAACTGTTCACGTAGATCCTCAATTTCGTAGCCTCCGAATTTCGATTCCTCACGTAGATCCTCAATTTCGTAGCCTCCGAATTTCGATTCCTCTAGAGATTTTAAACGTGCATCGTTCATACAGTGAGAGAGTGTATATTTCACCAAATCCAAATTTGCCCTTAGTCTTGGAAGGCATCATGATTTTCTCTTCCACATCACTGTTATGTTCCACGAGCAACTTGGTTCCTCATACCTTGTTCAAAATAACCAGTTGGGTGTTGGAGACACCATTCAAGTGCAACCCCAAGGAACACATGAAGTTGATGGGTACATTGCACACTTCCCAATACGATCTGTGGAGCACAAACACCAACAACATTGTGGCAATTGTTGTCCAAGAGATTACCAATAATTCGTCGTGGAACAAACCACAACCTGGACATTACCATGTAAAACCCCATTAATTTATGGTCAACAGGAAGTGTGTACATTTTACTACAGGAATATTCTTGAGTTTGTTTTTACCAGATTAAACGGCTTCGAGATTGTTTTTGTTCCGTTTTGATTATCTGGCGCCACTGGATACCTGACATCGTGATTGTTGTAAACTAGCCATAGGTTGGCTACAAAATGGTTGTAAACGGTAAAGTATGTCACCTATAGCTTTATTTCTATATAGGTTTTGATTTTATTTAAATTTGTTTTTAGGCATAACCATATAGCTTTCTTTGCGAACTAAATATAGCTTAGGTGGTTAGGTTTCTTGTGTTGAAATCAGCCCTCCCGGGTTCAAGTTCTAGACTTGACATGTGTGTGCTTGCATATTTTCCAGATTTATTTTAGGTTCTTCTGCTATTCTTTCAGCGGTATGGCGTGCCCGTCAACTCAAGCCATCAATGACGACTTCGTTAATCTCAAGATTCGTCGACTCAGTCTCTCGAAGATGCTCACAAGGGTAGGGAGTGTGTACATGTGTTCATATGAGTGAGTATGTGTGCATGTATGTGAGCGTCTGTGGTTGATGCCGTGTTATGTTATTTATCTCTTTTAGCAATCGATATGCCTTTTGCTCCTTCTGAAACAAATCCATCTTCTAAAGTTTGTTTGTACATCCATCTAGAAACAACGGCTGTTTATTTTCTTAAAATAAAATCATGAGTTGTCCTTAGTACAATATATCCTTTCAAAAACACATTATTCTCGTACACCTTGTATGTTAATGTATTATAAAAGAAACACTCGCCTAACAGTACACAATGAAGCTACTGCTTTTTTTTAAACGTATGAAGCTACTGCTAGTTGACTATGAATGGGTACATGGGCTACAATTAAAGAAACACATTTTTTGGAAATGGAGGTATACCCCGGCCTCTGCATCATGATGATGCATGCGGCCTTCTTATTAAAAATCCAAAAAGTATCAATGTAAAGGTCTTACAGCTCGCAAACGGAGCAAAACTATACATACATATAAAAAGGCACGCAGTGACGTGACCACTGACCACACACTCTCAAAGCCCAAACTATACATACATATGTCTGTTACAAACCGCAAAGACTATCTGTTCTCATTTCTCTAGAGATTATGAACACACACTATTCATACTTTGAAGCAGTGGAGATTGCACCACATCTAGATTTGTTGCTTAAGTTCGGAGGGCATCGGAATTTACTCTTTCACATCATGTTAATATTCCATGAGCAATGTAGTTCTCCTTTCACCTTGTTCAGAATGACCAATTGGGTGTTGGAGACATCATTCATGTCCAAACGGAGGAACACATGATGTTGGCGGGTACATAGCATACTAGCATTCTTCCAGACACAATGCGGATGCGGCACAAACACCATTGACATTGTGGCAACTGTTGTCCTAGAGACCACCAAGAATTCAACATGGAACAAGGTACGATTGGTGCGCTCCCATGTAAAACCACTGGAACCTAGGGATTACAATGTCAGCGTAGCAAAAATAAAATGCTTATGCTTCCTGTTTTGCTAACATGAAGGGGTTCTGCTAATGGTGTAATGCTAAATAAAATGATGGACATGCCATCACTAGTAGAAAAAGGACCTATTGTCCCAGTTCGTAAGGGCCATTTGTCCCGGTTTTTAAACCGGGACTAAAGTGTCGGTACTAATGCCCTAGAATTTTAGTCCCGGTTCTTGCATAAACCGGGACAGATGGGCCTCCACGTGGCCGGTGCGGCGAGCCCAGGCAGGAGGCCCTTTGGTCCCGGTTGGTGGCACCAACCTGGACCAATAGGCATCCACGCGTCAGCATTTCATGTGCTGGGTTTTTTGTGTTTTTAAAATTGGGGGGTTGGGGGTTAATTTAGGTGTTTCATATATTGTGTTAGCTAGCTAATTAATAGAGAGAAGTGTCCTCTCTTATCTCAGTGCTTGGTCGACGCTACGTACTATACGTATAGAGAGGAGTAGACACGCTAGCTAGTAAGCAAATGAAGGAAACAGAAGATCGTCATGAACATATGCATACAGAGAGAAGTGATATCGACCACCTCTCCTCCTGTGAGAGACTGGTCGAACAACAAGTTCTCGTATATCTATCCGACGCTACGTACTGGCTACATATATACAATATAAGTATCTCTTACAATATAATCTCCTAATTAAAAACGAGTTGATTAGGGTCCACATGGTATTCTCCGTCTTTAGCGATCACGTGGTCAAGAAAGAAAGCCGCCAATTCCTCTTGAATTCCTCGCATACGATCTGGTGGTAGGAGTTCATCCCGCATCCAAAATATCTAATTTGAAGAAGGGGGTCAATACATATATATGAATAAATGAAACTGAACACGAATGATGGTAATAAAATAAAATTGTGATTATTATTATTTACGCACTTCATATTGTTTGTCAGAGTAGCCCCGCTCACAGGTCGTGTGGCGGATGGACTCGCAAATGTAGTATCCACAATAATTATTTCCTTGTTCCTGCCACAACCACTTTACAAGAAATACAGGTCAATCAAACTGATAATTAGCAAGCATGTTAAATGGTATTGATGAAACTAGCGCTTGAATCACTAGGAGATGCGTGGAACATGCTACTATAGTACTTACTTTCGGGTGTCTAAATTGCAGCTTCTTTGGCAGTCCCTGAGTTTTTGAGGTGAATTTTTTTGCAAACCCTGCCAGACAAAGAAAACAATTACTTGATATCAGGAAATGAACAAAAAGTTGCTGATATGGTGCGATAATGATCGATTTAACTTACTTCTCTAGAATTTCAGTCATGTCCGCATACTCCTTGGGATCTTTTCGTCTCGAGTCTAAGACGGTTACTAGTCCCTGCTCAAGCTTAATCTCTAGGAGAATATAGTGGAAGCTGCCGCACGCATGCATAACTCATCAATTACATTACTATAACCTCGACTAATAAGGGAAACCGAATATGCACAAGACAGTAACACTCACTTGAATTCGTAAGGGAAGAGTATTATAGCTTTGTTTTGATTTAATACAAAAGATTGTAGCAACTTGGCCTCGGTATCTCTCCCCTGAAATTTAACCATATATGCATCTATGAGATTTGTGTTAATGAATCCAATATCACCGATTTGTCTTTTCTTCAATTCGGCTATCTTCAATCTGCATAATATAGTGAGGATAATTAAAAATACATGCAATGAAAGAGCTGACCTATATATAGAGACTTAATGACAGAAGTAGTACTACTTACAGGCAGTAGCAAGTGAAAATTAATTTATCGAGGGCCTTTAGATTGAAAAACGCGAAGAACTCCTCCAATGGAACATTCAACAGTTCAATTCCAACGAGGTCATGCTCCTCTCTGACTCTCAACGTCAAAATATTCGTCCCCTCAAACTCTCTGCAGGTTTTGATGTACCAATCATGGAATCTGTACATCATCATTGGTAGAGATCTTTCATCTTTGGCGAGAGGCTTCCCGTACACGTATTTGTGTTCGTCCACCTCCAAGAAATCATAATGTACATCGTCGGGCAGGTAATCTTCAAGATTGTTATAACCGGGCACCATCCCGCCCGGAACATTAGCGACGATATCGCTAGACACCTGGATCGGGGGGAACGATTGGTTTGCTTGTTCGCCGAGCTGGGCAACTTTTTTCCCAGCTCGTCGTTGACCACTGATAGTACTTCCCGACGGCGACGCTTCCTTAAATGACTTTGTAAGAATGCGCTCATAGTTGCCTTTCGCCGGAGACTTTGGTGGTTTCTTCAGGGCAGCCAGAGTATGCTTCGCTTTTACCGGATCTATCTTCTGTTGGAAATATGCCCTAGAGGCAATAATAAAAGCATTATTATTATATTTCCTTGTTCATGATAATTGTCTTTATTCATGCTATAACTGTATTATCCGGAAATCGTAATACACGTGTGAATACATAGACTACAATACGTCCCTAGTAAGCCTCTAGTAGACTAGCTCGTTGGTCAACAGATAGTCATGGTTTCTGACTATGGACATCGGATGTCATTGACAACGGGATCACGTCATTAGGAGAATGGCGTGATGGACAAGACAATCCTAAGCATAGCACAAAGATCGTGTAGTTCGTTTTGCTAGAGCTTTTCCAATGTCAAGTATCTCTTCCTTAGACCGTGAGATCGTGTAACTCCCGGATACCGTAGGAATGCCTTGGGTGTACCAAGCGCCACAACGAATGGGTGACTATAAAGGTGCATTGCAGGTATCTCCGAAAGTGTCATTGGGTTGACACGGATCGAGACAGGATTTGTCACTCCGTATGACGGAGAGGTATCACTGGGCCCACTCGGTAGTGCATCATCATAATGAGCTCAAAGTGACCAAGTGTCGGTCACGGGATCATGCATTACGATGCGAGTAAAGTGACTTGCGGTAATGAGACTAAGCGAGGTATTGGGATACCGACGATCGAGTCTCGGGCAAGTAACATACCGCTGACATAGGGAATAGCATACGGGTTGCTTGAACCCTCGACATCGTGGTTCATCCGATGACAACATCGAGGGCGTGTGGGAACCAACATGGGTATCCAGATCCGCTGCTGGTTATTGACCGGAGAGCGTCTCGGTCATGTCGCATGTCTCCGAACCCGTAGGGTCTACACATAAGGTTCGGTTGCGCTAGGGTTAATAGGAAGACTTGTATGTGACTACCGAATGTTGTTGAGTCCGGATGAGATCCCGGACGTCACGAGGAGTTCGGAATGGTCCGGAGGTAAAGATTTATATATGGAAGTCATCAAGCGGACACGGAAAAGTTTGGTCATATCGGTATTATGGAGGGTCCACGGAAAGGTTCCGGAGGACCACGGGAGGGCCACCCTTTTGGGGGCCACTTGGGCTGCGTGGGGCAGCCAGCCCCTATTGGGCTGGGCGCCCCCTCCCTGGCCCATGCGCCTAGGGTTGAGGGGAAACCCTAAGGGGCGCCCTGCTTGGGGGCAAGCCCCCTCCCTTGGCCGCCCCCCTCTAGATGGATCTAGAGGGGCCGCCCTCCTCCTTTCCCTATAAATAGAGGGGTAGAGGGAGGCTGCATACACGATCAAAGGCGCAGCCCTCCCTCCCAACACCTCTCCTCCTCCGCGTGAGCTTGGCGAAGCCTGCCGAGAATCTGTCCCTCCATCGCATCACGCCGCCATGCTGCCATTGGAGTGATCTTCCTCAACCTCTCCTTCCTCCTTGCTGGATCAAGGCGAAGGAGACGCGTAAATCCCGTCACGTGTGTTGAACAGCGGAGGTGCTGTCCGTTCAGCACTTGGTCATCGGTGATCGGAATCACGTTAGGAACGTCTTCATCATCACCACTCCCTCGAGCGCTTCCGCACTCGATCTACAAGTGGTATGTAGATGCAAACTCTCTCTAGTAACTCGTTGCTTAGATGAACTCATAGATAGATCTTGGTGAAACCGTGAGAAAATTTTAATTTTCTGCAACGTTCCCCAACAGTGGCATCATGAGCTAGGTCTATCGTAGTTCTCTATTGCACGAGTAGAACACAATTTAGTTGTGGGCGTGGATCTTGTCAATTTACTTGCCGCTACTAGTCTTATCTTGCTTCCGCGGTATTGTGGGATGAAGCGGCCGGACCAACCTTACACGTGCGCTTACGTGAGACCGGTTCCACCGACTAACATGCACTAGTTGCATAAGGTGGCTGGCGGGTGTCTGTCTCTCCTACTTTAGTTGGAGCGGATTCGATGAAAAGGGTCCTTATGAAGGGTAAATAGAAGTTGACAAGATCACGTTGTGGTTATTCGTAGGTAAGAAAGCGTTCTTGCTAGAACCCAATTGCAGCCACGTAAAGATGCAACAACAATTAGAACACGTCTAACTTGTTTTTGCAGCAATTGACATGTGATGTGATATGGCCAAGTTGTGATGAATGATGAATGACATATTGTGATGTATGAGATCATGTTCTTGTAATAGGAATCACGACTTGCATGTCGATGAGTATGACAACGGCAGGAGCCATAGGAGTTGTCTTTATTTTTGTATGACCTGCGTGTCATTGAAGAACGCCATGTAACTTACTTTACTTTATTGCTAAACGCGTTAGCCATAGAAGTAGAAGTAGTCGTTGGCGTGACAACTTCATGAAGGCACAATGATGGAGATCATGATGATGGAGATCATGGTGTCATGCGGTGACAAGATGATCATGGAGCCCGAAGATGGAGATCAATGGAGCTTTATGATATTGGCCATATCATGTCACTACTATATAATTGCATGTGATGTTTATTATGTTTATACATCTTGTTTACTTAGAACGACGGTAGTAAATAAGATGATCCTTACAACAATTTCAAGAAGTGTTTCCCTAACTGTGCACCGTTGCCAAAGTTCGTCGTTTCTAAGCACCACGTGATGATCGGGTGTGATGGATTCTTACGTTCACATACAACGGTGTAAGACAGATTTACACGCGAAAACACTTAGGGTTTACTTGACGAGCCTAGCATGTACAGACATGGCCTCGGAACACGGAGACGAAAGGTCGAACACGAGTCGTATGGAAGATACGATCAACATGAGAATGTTCACCGACGAGACTAGTCCGTCTCACGTGATGATCGGACACGGCTTAGTCGACTCGGATCGTGTAACACTTAGATGACTAGAGGGATGTCTAATCTAAGTGGGAGTTCATTGTAATAATTTGATTAGATGAACTTAATTATCATGAACTTAGTATAAAACTTTTGAATGATATGTCTTGTAGATCAAATGGCCAACGCTCATGTCAACTTGAACTTCAACGCGTTCCTAGAAAACCAAGCTGAAAGATGACGGCAGCAACTATACGGACTGGGTCCGAACTTGAGATCATCCTCATAGCTGCCAGAAACAATATGTCCTAGAAGGACCGCTAGGTGGCGCTCCGTCCCTGAGAACCAAGACATTATGAATGCTTGGCAGTCTCGTTCGATGATTACTCCCTCGTTCGGTGCGGCATGCTTTACAGCTTAGAACCGGGCTCCAAAAGAGTTTTGAGCATCACGGAGCATATGAGATGTTCGAGGAGCTGAAACTTGTTTTCCAAGCTCACGCCGGGTCGAGAGATATGACATCTCCGACAAGTTCTATAGTTGTAAGATGGAGGAAAACAGTTACGTCGGTGAGCATATTCGAAGATGTCCGGGTTGCACAACCGTATGACCCAGCTGAATATTAACCTCCACGATGAGGCGGTCATTGACAGAATCCTCCGATCGCTCCCACCAAGCTACAAGAGCTTTGTGATGAACTACAACATGCAGGGGATGGTAAAGACCATTCTGAAGTGTTCTCTATGCTGAAGTCAGCCGAGGTTGAGATCAAGAAAGAACATCAAGTGTTGATGGTCAATAAGACCACTAAGTTCAAGAAGGGCAAGGGTAAGAAGAACTTCAAGAAGGACGGCAAGGAGGTTGCGCGCCTGTAAGCAAGTTGCTGGGAAGAAGTCAAAGAATGGACCCAAACCGAGACCGAGTGCTTTTATTGCAAGGAGGGGTCATCGAAGCGGAACTGCCCCAAATACTTAGCGGACAAGAAGGCCGGCAACACCAAAGGTATATCTGATATACATGTAATTGATGTGTACTTTGCCGATACTCGTAGTAACTCTTGGGTATTTGATACGGTGCCGTTGCTCATATTTGTAACTCACAGCAGAGCTGCGGAATAAGCGGAAGCTGGCAAAGGGCGAGGTGACGATGCTGCGTCGGGAATGGTTCAGTCGATGTGATCGCCGTCGCACGCTACCTCTTCATTTACCTACGGATTAGTTATGAACCTTAATAATTGTTATTTGGTGCCAAGTTTGAGCATGAATATTGTATCTGGATCTCGTTTAATGCGAGATGGCTACTCATTTAAATCCGAGAATAATGGTTGTTCTATTTATATGAGAGATATGTATTATAGTCATGCTCCGATGGTCAATGGTTTATTCTTAATGAATCTCGAGCGTAGTATTACACATGTTTATAGCGTGAATACCAAAAGATGTAAAGTTGATCACGATAGTCCCACATACTTGTGGTACTGCCGCCTTGGTCACATTGGTGTCAAGCGCATGAAGAAGCTCCATGCTGATGGACTTTTGGAGTCTCTTGATTATGAATCATTTGACACATGCGAACCATGCCTCATGGGCAAGATGACCAAGACTCCATTCTCGGAACAATGGGCGAGCAACCAACTTGTTGGAAATCATACATACCGATGTGTGCGGTCCAATGGCGTTGAGGCTCATGGAGGATATCGTTATGTTCTCACTCTCACAGATGACTTGAGTAGATATGGGTATGTCTACTTGATGAAACACAAGTCTGAGACTTTTGAAAAGTTCAAGGAATTTCAGAATGAAGTAGAGAATCAACGTGAGCGAAAGATAAAATTCTTACGATCAGATCGTGGAGGAGAATATTTAAGTCACGAATTTGGTACACACTTAAGAAAATGTGGAATCGTTTCACAACTAACGCCGCTGGAACACCTCAAGCGTAACGGTGTGTCCGAACATCGTGTCGCACTCTATTGGATATGGTGCGGTCTATGATGTCTCTTACCGATTTACCGCTATCATTTTGGGGATACGCTCTAGAGACAGCTACATTCACTTTAAATAGGGCACCGTCTAAGTCCGTTGAGGCGACACCGTATGAATTATGGTTTGGGAAGAAACCTAAGCTGTCGTTTCTAAAAGTTTGGGGATGCGATGCTTATGTCAAGAAACTTCAACCTGAAAAGCTCGAACCCAAGTCGGAAAATCGTCTTCATAGGATACCCTAAAGAAACCATTGGGTATACCTTCTACTTAAGATCCGAGGGCAAGATCTTTGTTGCCAAGAACGGAACCTTTACGAAAAGGAGTTTCTCTCGAAAGAAGTAAGTGGGAGGAAAGTAGAACTTCGATGAAGTACTACCTCTTGAACAGGAGAGTAGTGCAGCTCAGGAAAATGTTCTGTGATGCCTACACGAACCAAGAGGAAATTCATGATGATGATCAAGGTACTTGGATCAAGTTGCTGCTGAACTTCAGAGGTCCACTAGGACACGTTCCGCACTGAGTGGTACGGCAACCCTGTCTTGGAAATCATGTTGTTAGACAACAATGAACCTTGAACTATGAAGAAGCGATGGCGGCCCAGATTCCAACAAATGGCTAGAAGCCATGAAGTCCGAGATAGAATCCATGTATGAAAACAAAGTGTGGACTTTGGTGACTTGCCCGATGATCGCGAGCGATAGAAAACAAATGGATCTTTAAGAAGAAGGCGGACGCGGATGGTAATGTCACCATCTATAAAGCTCGACTTGTCGCTAAGGGTTATCGGCAAGTTCAAGGGATTGACTACGATGAGACTTTCTCTCCGTAGCGAAGCTTAAGTCCGTCCGAATCATGTTAGCAATTGCCGCATACTATGATTATGAGATATGGCAGATGGACGTCAAAACAGCGTTCTTAACGGCTATCTTAAGGAAGAGCTGTATATGATGCAGCGGAAGGTTTTGTCGATCCTAAGAATCTTGACAAAGTATGCAAGCTCCAGCGATCCATTTATGGGCTGGTGCAAGCATCTCGGAGTTGGAACATTCGCTTTGATGAGATGATCAAAGCGTTTGGGTTTATCTTGAGACTTATGGAGAAGCCTGCGTTTACAAGAAAGTGAGTGGGAGCTCTGTAGCATTTCTCATATTATATGTAGATGACATACTTTTGATGGGAAATGATATAGAATTCTTGGACAACATTAAGGCCTACTTGAATAAGTGTTTTTCAATGAAGGACCTTGGAGAAGCTGCTTATATATTAGGCATCAAGATCTATAGAGATAGATCGAGGCGCCTCATAGGTCTTTCACAAAGCACATACCTTGATAAGATTTTGAAGAAGTTCAAAATGGATCAGTCCAAGAAGGGTTCTTGCCTGTTTTGCAAGGTGTGAGATTGAGCTCAGCTCAATGCCCGACCACGGCAAAAGATAAAGAAGAGATGAGTGTCATCCCTATGCCTCAGCCATAGGATCTATTATGTATGCCATGCTGTGTACCGGACCTGATGTAAACCTTGCCGTAAGTTTGGTAGGAAGGTACCAAAGTAATCCCGCAAGGAACACTGGACAGCGGTCAAGAATATCCTGAAGTACCGAAAGGACAAAGGACATGTTTCTCGTTTATGGAGGTGACGAAGAGCTCGTCGTAGCAGGTTACGTCGACGCTTAGCTTCGACACAGATCTGGATGACTCTAAGTCACAAACCGGATCGTGTATATGTTGAATGGTGGAGCGAGAAGCTGGTGCAGCTGCAAGCAGAGCGTCGTGGCGGGATCTACATGTGAAGCGGAGTACATGGCAGCCTCGGAGGCAGCGCATGAAGCAATTTGGGTGAAGGAGTTCATCACCGACCTAGGAGTCATACCCAATGCGTTGGGGCCGATCAAACTCTTCTGTGACAACACTGGAGCTATTGCCCTTGCCAAGGAGCCCAGGTTTCACAAGAAGACCAGGCACATCAAGCGTCGCTTCAACTCCATCCGTGAAAATGTTCAGGATGGAGACATAGAAATTTGTAAAGTGCATACGGATCTGAATGTCGCAGATCCGTTGACTAAACCTCTTCCACGGGCAAAACATGATCAACACCAGAACTCTATGGGTGTTCGATTCATCACAATGTAAACTAGATTATTGACTCTAGTGCAAGTGGGAGACTGTTGGAAATATGCCCTAGAGGCAATAATAAAAGCATTATTATTATATTTCCTTGTTCATGATAATTGTCTTTATTCATGCTATAAGCTGTATTATCCGGAAATCGTAATACACGTGTGAATACATAGACTACAATCGTCCCTAGTAAGCCTCTAGTAGACTAGCTCGTTGGTCAACAGATAGTCATGGTTTCTGACTATGGACATCAGATGTCATTGATAAGCGGGATCACGTCATTAGGAGAATGGCGTGATGGACAAGACAATCCTAAGCATAGCACAAAGATCGTGTAGTTCGTTTTGCTAGAGCTTTTCCAATGTCAAGTATCTCTTCCTTAGACCGTGAGATCGTGTAACTCCCGGATACCGTAGGAATGCCTTGGGTGTACCAAGCGTCTGGCGTAATCGGGTGACTATAAAGGTGCATTACAGGTATCTCCGAAAGTGTCTGTTGGGTTGACACGGATCGAGGCGAGGATTTGTCACTCCGTATGGCGGAGAGGTATCACTTGGGCCCACTCGGTAGTGCATCATCATAATGAGCTCAAAGTGACCAAGTGTCGGTCAAGGGATCATGCATTCTGATGCGAGTAAAGTGACTTGCCGCTCTTGAGACTAAGCGAGGTATTGGGATACCGACGATCGAGTCTCGGGCAAGTAACATACCGCTGACAAAGGGAATAGCATACGGGTTGCTTGAACCCTCGACATCGTGGTTCATCCGATGACAACATCGAGGCGTGTGGGAACCAACATGGGTATCCAGATCCGCTGTTGGTTATTGACGGAGAGCGTCTCGGTCATGTTCGCATGTCTCCGAACCCGTAGGGTCTACACATAAGGTTCGGTTGCGCTAGGGTTAATAGGAAGACTTGTATGTGACTACGAATGTTGTTGAGTCCGGATGAGATCCCGGACGTCACGAGGAGTTCGGAATGGTCGGAGGTAAAGATTTATATATGGGAAGTCATCAAGCGGACACCGGAAAAGTTTGGGTCATATCGGTATTATGGAGGTCCACCGAAAGGTTCGGAGGACCACGGGAGAGCCACCCCTTTGTGGGGCCACTTGGGCTGCGTGGGGCAGCCAGCCCCTGTTGGGCTGGGCGCACCCCTCCCTTGGCCCATGCGCCTAGGGTTGAGGGGGAAACCCTAAGGGGGCCCCTTGGGGGGCAAGCCCCCTCCCTTGGCCGCCGCCCCCCCTCTAGATGGATCTAGAGGGGCGGCCCCCTCCTCCTTTCCCCTATAAATAGAGGGGTAGAGGGGAGGGCTGCATACACGATCAAAGGCGCAGCCCCTCCCCTCACCAACACCTCTCCTCCTCCGCGTGAGCTTGGCGAAGCCCTGCCGAATCTGATCCCTCCATCCGCATCACGCCGTCGTGCTGCCATTGGAGTGATCTTCCTCAACCTCTCCTTCCTCCTTGCTGGATCAAGGCGAAGGAGACGCCCGCGTAAATCCCGCGTGTGTTGAACGCGGAGGTGCTGTCCGTTCAGCACTTGGTCATCGGTGATCGGAATCACGTTAGGAACGTCTTCATCATCACCACTCCCTCGAACGCTTTCGTACTCGATCTACAAGTGGTATGTATGAAGGAAATATGCCCTAGAGGCAATAATAAAGTTATTATTTATTTCCTTATATCATGATAAATGTTTATTATTCATGCTAGAATTGTATTAACCGGAAACATAATACATGTGTGAATACATAGACAAACAGAGTGTCACTAGTATGCCTCTACTTGACTAGCTCGTTAATCGAAGATGGTTATGTTTCCTAAACCATAGACATGAGTTGTCATTTGATTAACGGGATCACATCATTAGGAGAATGATCTGATTGACTTGACCCATTCCGTTAGCCTAGCACTTGATCGTTTAGTATGTTGCTATTGCTTTCTTCATGACTTATACATGTTCCTGTAACTATGAGATTATGCAACTCCCGTTTACCGGAGGAACACTTTGGGTGCTACCAAACATCACAACGTAACTGGGTGATTATAAAGGAGTACTACAGGTGTCTCCAAAGGTACATGTTGGGTTGGCGTATTTCGAGATTAGGTTTTGTCACTCCGATTATCGGAGAGGTATCTCTGGGCCCTCTCGGTAATGCACATCATTATAAGCCTTGCAAGCAATGTGACCAATGAGTTGGTTACGGGATGATGCATTACAGAACGAGTAAAGAGACTTGCGGTGGCGAGATTGAACTAGGTATTGGATACCGACGATCGAATCTCGGGCAAGTAACATACCGATGACAAAGGAACAACGTATGTTGTTATGCGGTTTGACCGATAAAGATCTTCGTAGAATATGTAGGAGCCAATATGGGCATCCAGGTCCGCTATTGGTTATTGACCAAGAATAGTTCTAGGTCATGTCTACATAGTTCTCGAACCCGTAGGGTCCATGCAACAAGGTTTCGATGATGGTTATATTATGAGTTTATGAGTTTTGATGTACGAAGGAGTTGAGTCCCGGATGAGATCGGGGACATGACAAGGAGTCTCGAAATGGTCGAGGCGTAAAGATCGATATATTGGACGACTATATTCGGAGTTCGGAAAGGTTCGAGTGATTGGGTATTTTTGGAGTACCGGGAGTTACGGGAATACGGGAAGAGTATTGGGCCTTAATGGGCCTTAGTGGGAAGGAGCCGAGGAGGTGGCGCGCCCTCCCAAGCCCAGTCCGAATTGGACAAGGGTTTGGGGCTTAGCCCCCTCTCCTTCCTTCTCCACTTCCCCTTTCCCCTTCTCCTAGTTGGACTAGGAAAGAAGGAGTCCTACTCCGGTGGGAGTAGGACTCCCCTTGCGCGCCCTCCTCCTAGGGCCGGCCTCCTCCTCCCTCCCTCCTTTATATCTGAGGGCAGGGGCACCCCATGACACACAAGTTGATCTACGGATCGTTCCTTAGCCGTGTCGGTGCCTCCCTCCACCATATTCCACTTCGGTCATATCGTCGCGGAGCTTAAGCGAAGCCCTGCGCCGATGAAGTCATATCGTCGCGGAGCTTAGGCGAAGCCCTGCGTCGGTGGAGCATCATCATCGTCCACCACGCCGTCGTGCTGACGGAACTCATCCCGACGCTTTGCTGGATCGGACACGGGGATCGTCATCGAGCTGAGCGTGTGCTGAACACGGAGGTGCCGTGACGTTCGGTACTTGGATCGGTCGGATCGTGAAGGCGTCGACTACATCAACAGCGTTGTTATAGCGCTTCCGCTTTCGGTCTACGAGGGTACGTGGACAGACACTCTCCCCTCTCGTTGCTATGCCATCACCATGGTCCTGTGTGTGCGTAGGGAAATTTTTGAAATTACTACGTTCCCCAACAGTGGCATCCGAGCCTGGTTTTATGCGTTGATGTCATATGCACGAGTAGAACACAAGTGAGTTGTGGGCGATATAAGTCATACTGCTTACCAGCATGTCATACTTTGGTTCAGCGGTATTGTGAGATGAAGCGGCCCGGACCGACATTACGCGTACGCTTACGCGAGACTGGTTTCACCGCTTCGAGCACTCGTTGCTTAAAGGTGACCGGCGGGTGTCTGTCTCTCTCACTTTAGTTGAACCGAGTGTGGCTACGCCCGGTCCTTGCGAAGGTTAAAACAGCACCAACTTGACAAACTATCGTTGTGGTTTTGATGCGTAGGTAAGAACGGTTCTTGCTCAGCCCGTAGCAGCCACGTAAAACTTGCAACAACAAAGTAGAGGGCGTCTAACTTGTTTTTGCAGGGCATGTTGTGATGTGATGTGGTCAAGGCGTGATGCTATATTTTATTGTATGAGATGATCATGTTTTGTAACGAGTTATCGGCAGCTGGCAGGAGCCATATGGTTGTCGCTTTATTGTATGAAATGCAAGCGCCATGTAATTGCTTTACTTTATCACTAAGCAGTAGCGATAGTCGTAGAAGCAATAGTGGGCGAGGCGACAACGATGCTACGATGGAGATCAAGGTGTCGCGCCGGTGGCGATGGTGATCATGGCGATTGCCGGAGATGGAATCACAAGCACAAGATGGTGATGGCCATATCATATCACTTATATTGATTGCATGTGATGTTTATCCTTTATGCATCTTATCTTGCTTTGATTGGCGGTAGCATTATAAGATGATCTCTCACTAAAATTATCAAGAAGTGTTCTCCTGAGTATGCACCATTGCGAAAGTTCTTCGTGCTGAGACACCACGTGATGATCGGGTGTGATAGGCTCTACGTTCAAATACAGCGGGTGCAAAACAGTTGCGCACGCGAATACTCAGGTTAAACTTGGCGAGCCTAGCATATAACAGATATGGCCTCGAACACGGAGACCGAAGGTCGAGCGTGAATCATATAGTAGATATGATCAACACAGTGATGTTCACCATTGAAACTACTCCATCTCACGTGATGATCGGACATGGTTTAGTTGATTTGGATCACGTAATCACTTAGATGACTAGAGAGATGTCTGTCTAAGTGGGAGTTTTTAATATGACTAAATAAACTTTAATTTATCATGAACTTAGTCCTGGTAGTATTTTGCAAATTATGTTGTAGATCAATAGCTCGCGTTGTTGTTTTCATATGATTATTTTAATGTGTTCCTAGAGAAAACTGTATTGAAAAATGTTAGTAGCAATGTTGCGGATTGGATCCGTGATCTGAGGTTTATCCTCATTGCTGCACAGAAGAATTATGTCCTTGATGCACCGCTAGGTGACAGACCTATTGCAAGAGCAAGATGCAGACGTTATGAACGTTTGGCTAGCTCAATATGATGACTACTTGGTAGTTTAGTGCACCATGCTTAAACGGCTTAGAATCGGGACTTCAAAGACGTTTTGGCGAGAAAAGCCTTCTTCCTACATCTGCGAGTAAGGGGCAATCAGGATCTTACAAGCAGGGAAACTACCTCGCATACTTGATTGAGTGCCAGCACGTAGCTGTGCTTTCAGCAAGAATTTCACCATTGGGAGCCGGTGCCTTTCGAAAACGTCATGGACCATATGAGATGTTCCAGGAGTTGAAGTTAATATTTCAAGCAAATACCCGAGTTGAGAGATATGAAGTCTCCAACAAGTTCTATAGCTAAAAGATGGAGGAGAATCGCTCAACTAGTGAGCATGTGCTCAGATTATGCAGGTACTTCAATCGCTTGAATCAAGTGGGAGTTAATCTCCCAGATAAGATAGTGATTGACAGAATTCTCTAGTCACCATCACTAAGTTACTAGAACTTCGTGATGAACTATAGTATGCAAGGGATGACGAAAACGATTCCCGAGCTCTTCGTGATGTTGAAATCAACGAAGGTAGAAATCGAGAAAGAGCATCAAGTGTTGATGATTGACAAGACCACTAGTTTCAAGAAAAGGGCAAAGGGAAAGAAAGGGGAACTTCAAGTAGAATGACAAGCAAGTTGTCACTCCCACGAAGAAACCCAAAACTGAACCAAAGCCTGAAACTGAGTGCTTACACTGCATAGGAAATGGTCACTGGAAACGGAAATATCCGAGATATTTGGTAGATAAGAAGGATGACAAAGTGAACAAGGGTATATTTGATATACAGGTTATTGATGTGTGCTTTACTAGTGTTTATAGTAGCCCCTGAGTATTTGATACTTGTTCGGTTGCTAAGATTAGTAACTCGAAACAGGAGTTCTGAATAAGCAGAGACTAGTTGAAGGGAAGTGACGATGAGTGTTGGAAGTAGTTCCAAGATTGATATGATCATCATCGCACACTCCTATACTATCGAGATTAGTGTTTATAGTAGCCCCGAGTATTTGATACTTGTTAGGTTGCTAAGATTAGTAACTCGAAACAGGAGTTCTGAATAAATAGAAACTAGTTGAAGGGGCAGTAACGATGAGTGTTGGAAGTAGTTCCAAGATTGATATGATCATCATCGCACACTCCCTATACTATCGGGATTAGTGTTGAACCTAAATAAATGTTATTTGGCGTTTGCGTTGAGCATGGATATGATTTGATCATGTTTATTGCAATACAGTTATTCATGTAAGTTAGAGAATAATTATTGTTCTGTTTACATGAATAAAACCTTCTATGGTCATACACCCAATGAAAATGGTTTGTTGGATCTCGATCGTGTGATACACATATTCATAATATTGAAACCAAAAGATGTAAAGTTAATAATGATAGTGCAATTTATATGTGGCACTGCCGTTTGGGGTCATATCGGTATAAAGCGCATGAAGAAACTCCATAAAGATGGATTTTCGAAATCACTTGGTTATGAATCGTTTGATGCTTGCGAACCGTGCCTTTTGGGCAAGATGACTGAAACTCCGTTTTTCGGAACAATGGAACGAGCAACAAACTTGTTGGAAATAATACATACCGATGTATGCGATCCAATGAGTGTTGATGCTCGTGGCAAGTATCGTTATTTTCTGACCTTCACAAGATGATTTGAGCAGATATGGGTATATCTACTTGATGAAACATAAGTCTGAAATAGTTGAAAGGTTCAAAGAATTTCAGAGTGAAGTGGAAAATCATCGTAACAAGAAAATAAAGTTTCTGCGATCTGATCGTGGAGATGAATATTTGAGTTCTGAGTTTGGTCTTCAATTAAAACAAAGTGGAATAGTTTCATAGCTCACGCCACATGGAACACCACAACATAATGGTGTGTCGAGCGTCGTAACCGCACTTTATTGGATATGGTGCGATCTATGATGTATCTTACCGATTTACCACTATCGTTTTGGGTTATGCATTAGAGACAGCTGCATTCACGTTTAATAGGGCACCATCTAAATCCGTTGAGATGACACCGTATGAACTATGGTTTAGCGATAAACCTAAGCTGTCGTTTCTTAAAGTTTGGAGTTGTGATGCTTATGTGAAAAATTTTTCACCGATAAGCTTGAACCCAAATCGAGAATGCGTCTTCATAGAATACCCAAAGGTAACTATTGGGTACACCTTCTAACACAGATCCGAAAGCAAGATATTTGTTGCTAAGATGGATCCTTTCTAGAGAAGAAGTTTCTCTCGAAAGAAGTGAGTGGGAGGAAAGTAGAACTTGATGAGGTAATTGTACCTTCTCCCTTATTGGAGAGTAGTTCATCACAAAAATCAGTTCAAGTGATTCCTACAACCAATTAGTGAGGAAGTTAATGATGATGATCATAAAACTTCAGATCAAGTTGCTACCAAACCTCGTAGGTCTTCGAGTAAGATCCGCACCAAAGTGGTGCGGTAATCCTATTCTAGAAGTCATGTTACTAGACCATGATGAACCTGCGAACTATGAGGAAGCGATGATGAGCCCAGATTCGCGAAATGGCTGGAAGCCATGAAATCTGAGATGGGATCCATGTATGAGAACAAAGTATGGACTTTGGTTGACTTGCCCGATGATCGGCAAGCCATTGAGAATAAATGGATCTTCAAGAGGAAGGCGGACACCGATAGTAGTGTTACTATCTACAAAGCTCGACTTATGCATAAAAGGTTTTGACAAGTTCAAGGTGTTGACTACAATGAGATTTTCTCAACTGTAGCGATGCTTAAGTCTGTCCGAATCATGTTAGCAATTGCCACATTTTATGAAATCGGCAAATGAATGTCAAAACTGCATTCCTTAATGGTTTTCTTAAAGAAGAGTTGTATATGATGCAACCAGAAGGTTTTGTCAATCCTAAAGGTGCTAACAAAATGTGTAAGCTCCAGCGATCCATCTATGGACTGGTGCAAGCATCTCAGAGTTGGAATACACACTTTGATAAGTTGATCAAAGCATATAGTTTTATACAGACTTGCGGTGAAGCCTGTATTTACAAGAAAGTGAGTGGGATCACTACAACATTTCTGATAAGTATATGTGAATGACATATTGTTGATCGGAAATGATGTAGAATTATTTTGCAAAGCATAAAGGAGTGTTTGAAAGGAGTTTTTCAAAGAAGGACCTCGGTGAAGCTGCTTACATATTGAACATCAAGATCTATAGAGATAGATCAAGACGCTAGATAAGTTTTTCAATGAATACATACCTTGACAAGATTTTGAAGTAGTTCAAAATGGAACAGTCAAAGAAAGAGTTCTTGCCTGTGTTACAAGGTGTGAGATTGAGTAAGACTCAAAACCCGACCACGGCAGAAGATAGAAAGAGAATGAAAGTCATTCCTATGCATCAGCCATAGGTTCTATAAAGTATGTCATGTTGTGTACCAGATCTATTGCATACCCTACCACTAAGCTTGGCAAGGAGTGCAATAGTGATCTAGGAGTAGATCAATGGATAGCGGTCAAAATTATCCTTAGTAGAATAAGGATATGTTTCTCGATTATGGAAGTGAAAAAGGTTAGGTAAGTAAAGGGTTACGTCGATGCAAGTTTTAACACTAATCTAGATGACTCCGAGTCTCAATCTGGATACATATTGAAAGTGGGAGCAATTAGCTAGAGTAGCTCCGTGCAGAGCATTGTAGACATAGAAATTTGCAAAATACTTACGGCTCTGAATGTGACAGACCCGTTGACTAAAATTATCTCACAAGCAAAACATGATCACACCTTAGTACTCTTTGGGTGTTAATCACATAGCGATGTGAACTAGATTACTGACTCTAGTAAACCCTTTGGGTGTTGGTCACATGTCGATGTGAACTATGGGTGTTAACCACATATAGATGTGAACTATTGATGTTAAATCACATGGCGATGTGAACTAGATTATTGACTCTAGTGCAAGTGGGAGACTGAAGGAAATATGCCTAGAGGCAATAATAAAGTTATTATTTATTTCCTTATATCATGATAAATGTTTATTATTCATGCTAGAATTGTATTAACGGAAACATAATACATGTGTGAATACATAGACAAACAGTGTCACTAGTATGCCTCTACTTGACTAGCTCGTTAATCGAAGATGGTTATGTTTCCTAAACCATAGACATGAGTTGTCATTTGATTAACGGGATCACATCATTAGGAGAATGATCTGATTGACTTGACCCATTCCGTTAGCCTAGCACTTGATCGTTTAGTATGTTGCTATTGCTTTCTTCATGACTTATACATGTTCCTGTAACTATGAGATTATGCAACTCCGTTTACGGAGGAACACTTTGGGTGCTACCAAACATCACTGGCGTAACTGGGTGATTATAAAGGAGTACTACAGGTGTCTCCAAAGGTACATGTTGGGTTGGCGTATTTGAGATTAGGTTTTGTCACTCCGATTGTCGGAGAGGTATCTCTGGGCCCTCTCGGTAATGCACATCATTATAAGCCTTGCAAGCAATGTGACCAATGAGTTGGTTACGGGATGATGCATTACAGAGCGAGTAAAGAGACTTGCGGTGACGAGATTGAACTAGGTATTGGATACCGACGATCGAATCTCGGGCAAGTAACATACCGATGACAAAGGGAACAACGTATGTTGTTATGCGGTTTGACCGATAAAGATCTTCGTAGAATATGTAGGAGCCAATATGGGCATCCAGGTCCCGCTATTGGTTATTGACCAAGAATAGTTCTAGGTCATGTCTACATAGTTCTCGAACCCGTAGGGTCCGCACGCTTAAGGTTTCGATGGCGATGTTATATTATGAGTTTATGAGTTTTGATGTACCGAAGGAGTTCGGAGTCCCGGATGAGATCGGGGACATGACGAGGAGTCTCGAAATGGTCGAGACGTAAAGATCGATATATTGGACGACTATATTCGGAGTTCGGAAAGGTTCCGAGTGATTCGTGTATTTTTCGGAGTACCGGGGAGTTACGGGAATACGGGGAAGAGTATTGGGCCTTAATGGGCCTTAGTGGGAAGGAGCCAGGAGGTGGCGCGCGCCCCTCCCAAGCCCAGTCCGAATTGGACAAGGGGTTTGGGGCTTAGCCCCCCTCTCCCTTCCTTCTCCACTTCCCCCCTTTCCCCCCTTCTCCTAGTTGGACTAGGAAAGAAGGAGTCCTACTCCCGGTGGGAGTAGGACTCCCCTTGGCGCGCCCTCCTCCTAGGGCCGACCTCCTCCTCCCTCCCTCCTTTATATACGGGGGCAGGGGGGCACCCCATGACACACAAGTTGATCTACGGATCGTTCCTTAGCCGTGTGCGGTGCCTCCCTCCACCATATTCCACTTCGGTCATATCGTCGCGGAGCTTAGGCGAAGCCCTGCGCCGATGAAGTCATATCGTCATGAGCTTAAGCGAAGCCCTGCGTCGGTGGAGCATCATCATCGTCACCACGCCGTCGTGCTGACGGAACTCATCCCCGACGCTTTGCTGGATCGGAGCACGGGGATCGTCATCGAGCTGAACGTGTGCTGAACACGGAGGTGCCGTACGTTCGGTACTTGGATCGGTCGGATGTGAAGACGTACGACTACATCAACCGCGTTGTTATAACGCTTCCGCTTTCGGTCTACGAGGGTACGTGGACAGACACTCTCCCCTCTCGTTGCTATGCCATCACCATGGTCCTGTGTGTGCGTAGGGAAATTTTTGAAATTACTACGTTCCCCAACAATGTAGATGCAAACTCTCTCTAGTAACTCGTTGCTTAGATGAACTCATAGATAGATCTTGGTGAAACCGTAGAAAATTTTTAATTTTCGGCAACGTTCCCCAACATCTTCTCCACCGGAGGTGGATGTATCTTTGCTTTCATCCCTTCAAAGAAGTTATTCACTTCGGCTTGCACGATCTGTGTGTTTTCCTCCACGGTCCTCTCGTATGGTAACTTCTCTGGAGTCTTGAGAGAAGGACTGAATTTGTATTGCCTCCCGGCTCTGGCTGTGCTGCTAGACGCCGAAGCAGATGGAGCGGCTACGGCTATCTTTCCTTTCTTACGAGGCGGAGGAGAAGGACTACGTCGCGCCGGAGCAGCCGGAGCGGCAACGGGTCTCTTGATCCGCCCTTGTTGACGAGGCGGAGAAGGAGGAGGCTAGTTGCTCGGGCGCGCCGGCACAGGCGGAGAAGGAGGCGGAGTGCCGCCACGCGCCGGAGAAGGAGGCTGAGTGCCCTGATCACTTGCCGGAGGAGGAGGTGGAGGAGGAGGCGGATTGCCCTGATTCGCCGGAGGAGGAGGAGGAGGCGGAGGCGTCGAGTTCAAAAGGTTGGTGAGCTCCTTCCGCCATAGGCATGGAGTCTTCAGAGAAGAACCCAGCCGAATCTCCCCTTCACCCGTAGGGTGGTCAAGCTCAAGGTCCTCAAATCCGTCCGTTATTTGATCCACCATCACCCTAGCATATCCTTCTGGAATCGACTGGCCGTGGTAGGTTGTGCCAGGTTCATTAGGTAAAACAGAGCCAACAGCCGCCATGACTTTCAATGTCATCCATCGCGTCATAAGGTGGCAATGTTGAGACTCCGTGATAGCATCCACGCGGTAGCTAGCAGGAGCCGTGAAGCCAGGCTCCAGCTGCTGAGTCTGCTCGGTGGAAGCCATGCTGCTTCTCCGCTGAGATGGCGGGGTAGCTTCAGGGGAAGCTTCGGCAGGTCGTTTGCTACGATCTGCTTCTCGTCCCTCTAGCCCTTGTACCCTTTCGTGCAGCGCCTGCAGTTGGCTATGCTCCACTTTCTTCCTCCTCTCCTTGGTTTTGTAACCCTCTGTGTCCGGAAACCCAGCCTTCCACAGAACGGAGCCTAGCATGCCTCGTGTCCGTCTAGGGTGCTCAGGATTCCCGAGGGTCATTGTGAGCTCGTCCTTCTCTCTGTCTGGGACGAACACCCCTTGCCGCGCTTTCTCGATATACTCCTGAAGCCTCGTGACGGGTATTCGCAGTTGCTCTTCCGTCAAAACGCACTTCCCTATTACAGGGTCCAAGGTTCCGCCAACCCCGAAGAACCAAGTCCGGCAACGGTCTGGCCAGCTCAATGTCTCTGGTTCGACCCCTTTAGCAATCAGGTCATTCTCAGCCTTGTCCCACAAAGGTCGGGCCTTGAGGTAGCCACCTGACCCCGTGCGATGGTGATCCTTCTTCTTCGCAGCATTTTTCTTGTTTGTCGCTGACATCTTCTTACTCTTTTCCGATGTCTTGTGGGCCACAAATGCGGGCCAATGATCTCTGATCTTCTCATACTTTCCGGTGAATTCTGGTGTCAAATCTTCATCGACAAACTCTGTTTTCAGCTCATTCTTCCACCTCCTGAATAGTTCTGCCATCTTCTTAAGGGCATGAGACTTGATCAATTGCTCTTTAACTGGCTTCTCAGGATCCTCCTCTGGCGGTAGGGTGAAATTTGCCTGAAGCGATGTCCAAAGATCTTCTTTCTGCATATCGGAGACATAAGACACCTCAGGGTCTTCATTCTTAGGCTTTAACCATTGCTGGATACTGATCGGGATCCTGTCCCTAACAAGAACCCCGCATTGAGCACGAAATGCATCCCTTGTCTGGATGGGTTCAATCTGTTGGGGAACGTAGCAGAAATTCAAAATTTTCCTACGTGTCACCAAGATCTATCTATGGAGAAACTAGCAACGAGGGAAGGAGAGTGCATCTACATACCCTTGTAGATCGCGCAGCGGAAGCGTTCAAGTGAACGGGGTTGAAGGAGTCGTACTCGTCGTGATCCAAATCACGGAGATCCTAGTGCGAGCGGACGGCACCTCCGCGTTCAACACACGTACAGCCCGGTGGCGTCCCACGCCTTGATCCAGCAAGGAGAGAGGGAGAGGTTGAGAAGACTCCATCCAACAGCAGCACTGTGGCGTGGTGGTGATGGAGGGCGTGGCAATCCCGAGGCTTCGCCAAGCACTGCATAAGAGGAGAAGAACTTGGGAGAGAGGAGGGCTGCACCAAAGGCAAAAGGTGTGTTTGAGAGGCCCTCCTACCCCCTATATATAGGGGTCCCAAGGGGGTGCGCCAGCCCCTAGGAGATCCAATCTCCAAGGGGCGGCGAGGAGGAGTCCTTCCCCAAGGCACCTAGGAGGTGCCTTCCCCTTATGGGAATCTTCCTTTAGGGTTTCCCCTTTCACCCTAGGCGCATGGGCCCTAGGGGAAGTGGCGCCCCAGCCCACTTTGGGCTGGATCCCTTCTCATCTCAGCCCATGGGACCCTCCGGGATAGGTGGCCCCACCCGGTGGACCCCCGGGACCCTTCCGGTGGTCCCGGTACAATACCGATGACCCCGAAACTTGTCCCGATGGCCGAAACAGGACTTCCTATATATAAATCTTTACCTCCGGACCATTCCGGAACTCCTCGCAACGTCCGGGATCTCATCCGGGACTCCGAACAACATTCGGTAGCCACATACAAACTTCCTTTATAACCCTAGCGTCATCGAACCTTAAGTGTGTAGACCCTACGGGTTCGGGAACCATCTGAGACATGACCGAGGCGTTCTCGGTCAATAACCAACAGCGGGATCTGGATACCCATGTTGGCTCCTACATGTTCCACGATGATCTCATCGGATGAACCACGATGTCAAGGACTCAATCGATCCCGTATACAATTCCCTTTGTCTAGCGGTATTGTACTTGCCCGAGATTCGATCGTCGGTATCCCGATACCTTGTTCAATCTCGTTTCCGGCAAGTCTCTTTACTCGTTCCGTAACACATCATCCCGTGATCAACTCCTTGATCACATTGTGCACATTATGATAATGTCCTACCGAGTGGGCCCAGAGATACCTCTCCGCTTACACGGAGTGACAAATCGATCTCGATTCGTGCCAACCCAATGCAGACACTTTCGGAGATACCTGTAATGCACCTTTATAGTCACCCGATTACGTTGTGGCGTTTGGTACACCAAAGCATTCCTACGGTATCCGGAGTTGCACAATCTCATGGTCTAAGGAAATGATACTTGACATTAGAAAAGCTTTAGCATACGAACTACGATCTTTGTGCTAGGCTTAGGATTGGGTCTTGTCCATCACATCATTCTCCTAATGATGTGATCCCATTATCAATGACATCCAATGTCCATGGTTAGGAAACCGTAACCATCTATTGATCAACGAGCTAGCCAATAGAGGCTTGCTAGGGACATGGTGTTGTCTATGTATCCACACATGTATTTGAGTTTCCTATCAATACAATTATAGCATGGATAATAAGCGATTATCATGAACAAGGAAATATAATAATAATAACTAATTTATTATTGCCTCTAGGGCATATTTCCAACAGTCTCCCACTTGCACTAGAGTCAATAATCTAGTTCACATCGTCATGTGATTAACACTGATAGGTCACATCGCCATGTGACCAACACCCAAAGAGTTTACTAGTGTCTGTAAACTAGTTCACATCATCATGTGATTTAGGCTCAATGAGTTCTGAGGTTTGATCATGTTTTGCTTGTGAGAGAGGTTTTAGTCAACGGGTTTTAGTCAACGGGTCTGAACCTTTCAGATCCGTGTGTGCTTTGCAAATTTCTAGGTCATATTATAAATGCTGCTTCCACGCCCCACTTGGAGCTATTCCAAATGGTTGCTCCACTATACGTATCCGGTTTGCTACTCAGAGTCACTCGGATAGGTGTTAAAGCTTGCATCGACGTAACCCTTTACGCCGAACTCTTTATCACCTCCATAATCGAGAAACATGTCCTTATTTACTCCAAGGACAATTTTGACCGCTGTCCAATGATCCATTCTGGATCATTCTTGTACCCTGAGTGACTCATGGCAAGGCACACTTCCGTGCGGTACACAAGCATAGCATACTTGTAGAGCCTACGTCTATAGCATAGGGGCGACCTTCGTCCTTTCTCTCTTTTCTGCCGTGGTCGAGCTTTTAACTCTTAACTTCATACCTTACAACTCAGGCAAGAACTCCTTCTTTGGTGATCCATCTTGAACACCTTCAAGATCATGTCAAGGTATATGCTCATTTGAAAGTACCATTAAGCGGTTTTGATCTATCTTCATAGATCTTGATGCTCAATGTTCAAGTAGCTTAATCCAGGTTTTCACTTGAAAACACTTTTCAAATAACCCTATATGCTTTCAGAAAATTCTACATCATTTCGATCAACAATATGTCAACAACATATACTCATCAGAAATTCTATAGTGCTCCCACTCACTTCTTTGGAAATACAAGTTTCTCATGAACTTTGTATAAACCCAAAATTTTTGATCATCTCATCAAAGTGCATATTCCAACTCCGAGATGCTTACTCCGGTCCTTAGAAGGATCGCTGGAGCTGGCATACCTTTAGCATCCTTAGGATCGACAGAACTTTTCGATTGTATCACATACAACCTTTCCTTACGTAAACTGGTAAGGAAACTCGTCTTGACATCCATCTGCCAGATTTCATAAATGCAGCTAATGCTAACATGATTCCGACGGACTTAAGCATCGCTACGGATGAGAAAATCTCATCGTAGTCAACTCCTTGAACTTGTGAAAAACTCTTTGTCACAAGTCGAGCTTCATAGATGGTGACATTACCGTCCACGTCCGTCTTCTTCTTAAAGATCCATTCATCTCAATGTCTTGCCGATCATCGGGCAAGTCCACCAAAGTCCATGCTTTGTTCTGATACATGGATCCTATCTTGGATTCATGGCCTCTAACCATTTGTCGGAATATGGGCCCACCATCGCTTCTCCATAGCTCGTAGGTTCATTGTTGTCTAGCAACATGACCTTCAAGACAGGATTACTGTACCACTCTGAAGCAGTACGCATCCTTGTCACGCTACGAGGTACGGTAGTGACTTGATCCGAAGTTTCATGATCACTATCATAAGCTTCTACTTCAATTGGTGTAGGTGCTACAGGCACAACTTCCTGTGCCCTGCCACACACTAGTTGAAGTGATGGTTCAATAACCTCATCAAGTCTCCACCATCCTCCCACTCAACTTTTCGAGACGAACTTTTCCTCGAGAAAGGACCCGATTCAAGAAACAATCCCTATTGCTTCCGGATCTGAATTAGGAGGTATACCCAACTGTTTTTGGGTGTCCTATGAAGATGCATTTTGTCCGCTTTGGGTTCGAGCTTATCAACCTGAAACTTTTCCACATAAGCGTCGCAGCCCCAAACTTTTAAGAAATGACAGCTTAGGTTTCTCTAAACCATAGTTCATACGGTGTCATCTCAACGGAATTACGTGGTACCCTATTAAAGTGAGTGTGGTTGTCTCTAATGCCTAACCCATGAGCGATAGTGGTAATTCGATAAGAGACATCATGGTACGCACCATATCCAATAGAGTGCAACTATGATGTTCGGACACACCATCACACTATGGTGTTCCAGGCGGTATTAATTGTGAAACAATTTGCACAATGTCTTAATTGTGTGCCAAAACTCGTAACTCAGATATTTATCTCTATGATCATATCATAGACATTCTATCCTCTTGTCACGAAGATCTTAAACTTCACTCTGAAATTACTTGAACCATTCAATAATTCAGACTTGTGTTTCATCAAGTAAATATACTCAACATCTACTCGAATCATCTGTGAAGTAAGAACATAACGATATTCACTGCATGCCTCAGCACTCATTGGACTGCACATATCAAAATGTGTCACTTCCAACAAGTTGTTATCTTGTTCCATCTTCTTTGAAACCGAGGCTTTTCGGTCATCTTGCCCATGTGGTATGATTTGCATGTCTCAAGTGATTCAAAATCAAGTGAGTCCAAAGCGATCCATCTGCATGGAGTTTCTTCATGCGTATACACCAATAGACATGGTTCGCATGTCTCAAACCTTTCAAAACGAGTGAGTCCAAAGATCCATCAACATGGAGCTTCTTCATGCGTTTACACCAATATGACTTACATGGCAGTGCCACAAGTAAGTGGTACTATCATTACTATCTTATATCTTTGGCATGAAAATGTGTATCACTACGATCGAGATTCAATAAACCATTCTTTTAGTTGCAATACCATTGAAGGTATTATTCAAATAAACAGAGTAACCATTATTCTCCTTAAATGAATAACCGTATTGCGATAGACATAATCCAATCATGTCTATGCTCAGCATAAACACCAAATGACAATTATTCAGGTTTAATACTAATCTTGATGGTAGAGGGAGCGTGCGATGTTTGATCACATCGAATTGGAAACACTTCCAACACATATCGTCACTCACCTTTAGCTAGTCTCCGTTTATTCCGTAGCTCTTTTATTTGAGTTACTAACACTTAGCAACCGAACCGGTATCTTAATACCCTGGTGCTACTAGGAGTACTAGTAAAGTACACATTAACATAATGTATATCCAATATACTACTTTCGACCTTGCCAGCCTTCTTATCTACCAAGTATCTAGGGTAATGCTGCTCCAGTGGCTGTTCCCCTTATTACAGAAGCACTTAGTCTCGGGTTTGGGTTCAACCTTGGGTTTCTTCACTAGAGCAGCAACTGATTTGCCGTTTCATGAAGTATCCCTTCTTGCCCTTGCCCTTCTTGAAACTAGTGGTTTCACCAACCATCAACAATTGATGCTCCTTCTTGACTTCTACTTTCGTGATGTCAAACAACGTGAATACCTCAAGGATCATCATCTCTATCCTTGATATGTTATAGTTCATCACGAAGCTCTAGCAGCTTGGTGGCAATGACTTTGGAGAAACATCACTATCTCATCTGGAAGATCAACTCCCACTCGATTCAAGTGATTGTTGTGCTCAGACAATCTGAGCACAAGCTCAACGATTGAGCTTTTCTCCCTTAGTTTGCAGGCTAAGAAAATCGTCGGAGGTCTTATACCTCTTGACGTGGGCACGAGCTTGAAATCCCAATTTCGCCCTCGAAACATCTCATATGTTCATGACGTTTCAAAACGTCTTCGGTGCCTCAACTCTAAACCGTTTAACTGAACTATCACGTAGTTATCAAAACGTGTATGTCCGATGTTCGTGACATCCACAAACGACGTTTGGGGTTCAGCACACTGAGCGGTGCATTAGGGACACAATCTTTCTACTGTCCGCATAATCGCTACTGTCAACTTTCAACTATATTTTCTCTAGGAACATATCTAAACAGTGGAACTAAAGCGCGAGCTTACGACATAATTTGCAAAAGGTCTTTTGACTATGTTCAAGATAATTAAGTTCATCTTATGAACTCCCACTCAGATAGACATCCATCTGGTCATCTAAGTGATTACATGATCCGAGTCAACTAAGCCATGTCCGATCATCACGTGAGACGGATTAGTCAACATCGGTGAACATCTTCATGTTGATCGTATCTACTATACGACTCATGCTCGACCTTTCGGTCTCCGTGTTCCAAGGCCATGTCTGCACATGCTAGCTTGTCAAGTTAACCCCAAGTGTTTTTTGCTGTGTAAATATGTCTTACACCCGTTGTATGTGAACGTAAGAATCCATCACACCCGATCATCACGTGGTGCTTAGAAGCGACGAACTGTAGCAACGGTGCACGTCGGGGAGAACACTTCTTGAAATTTTGTAAGGGATCATCTTATTTACTACCGTCGTTCTAAGTAAACAAGATGCACAAACATAATAAACATCACATGCAATTATATAGTAGTGACATGATATGGCCAATATCATATTGCTCCTTTTGATCTCCATCTTCGGGGCTCCATGATCATTATTGTCACCGGCATGACACCATGATCTCCATCATCATGATCTCCATCATCGTGTCTTCATGAAGTTGTCTCGCCAACTATTACTTCTACTACTATGGCTACCGGTTAGCAATAAAGTAAAGTAATTACATGGCGTTGTTTAATGACACGCAGGTCATACAATAAATAAAGACAACTCCTATGGCTCCTGCCGGTTGTCATACTCATCGACATGCAAGTCGTGAATCCTATTACAAGAACATGATCAATCTCATACATCACATATCATTCATCACATTCTTCTTGGCCATATCACATCACATAGCATACCCTGCAAAAACAAGTTAGATGTCCTCTAATTGTTGTTTGCATGTTTTACGTGGCTGCTATGGGTTTCTAGCAAGAACGTTTCTTACCTACGCAAAACCACAACGTGATATGTCAATTGCTATTTACCCTTCATAAGGACCCTTTTCATCGAATCCGTTCCGACTAAAGTGGAGAGGCGGCACCGCTAGCCACCTTATGCACCAAGTGCATGTCGATCGGTGGAACCTGTCTCACGAAGAATGCGTGTAAGGTCGGTCCGGCCGCTTCATCCCACAATACCGTCGAAACAAGATTGGACTAGTAACGGTAAGCATATTGAACAAAATCAACGCCCACAACTACTTTGTGTTCTACTCGTGCAAAGAATCTACGCAATAGACCTAGCTCATGATGCCCTTTGTTGGGGAACGAGCAGAAATTCAAAATTTTCCTCGTGTCACCAAGATCTATCTATGGAGAAACTAGCAACGAGGGAAGGAGAGTGCATCTACATACCCTTGTAGATCGCAAGAGCGGAAGCGTTCAAGTGAACGGGGTTGAAGGAGTCGACTGTCGTGATCCAAATCACCGGAGATCCTAGTGCCGAACGGACGGCACCTCGCGTTCAACACACGTACAGCCCGGTGACGTCTCCCACGCCTTGATCCAGCAAGGAGAGAGGGAGAGGTTGAGGAAGACTCCATCCAACAGCAGCACAACGGCTTGTGGTGATGGAGGAGCGTGGCAATCCCGCAGGGCTTCGCCAAGCACTGCAGAAGAGGAGAAGAACTTGGGAGAGAGGGAGGGGCTGCACCAAAGGCAAAAGGTGTGTTTGAGAGGCCCTCCTACCCCACTATATATAGGGGTCCCAAGGGGGGGTGCGCCAGCCCCTAGGAGATCCAATCTCCAAGGGGGCGGTGGCCAGGGGAGGAGTCCTTCCCCCCCAAGGCACCTAGGAGGTGCCTTCCCCTTATGGGAATCTTCCTTTAGGGTTTCCCCTTTCACCCTAGGCGCATGGGCCCTAGGGAAGTGGCGCCCAGCCCACTTTGGGCTGGATCCCTTCTCATCTCAGCCCATGGGACCCTCCGGGATAGGTGGCCCCACCCGGTGGACCCCCGGGACCCTTCCGGTGGTCCCGGTACAATACCGATGACCCCGAAACTTGTCCCGATGGCCGAAACAGGACTTCCTATATATAAATCTTTACCTCCGGACCATTCCGAACTCCTCGCAACGTCCGGGATCTCATCCGGACTCAACAACATTCGGTAGCCACATACAAACTTCCTTTATCACCCTAGCGCCATCGAACCTTAAGTGTGTAGACCCTACGGGTTCGGGAACCATGCAGACATGACCGAGACGTTCTCCGGTCAATAACCAACAGCGGGATCTGGATACCCATGTTGGCTCCCACATGTTCCACGATGATCTCATCGGATGAACCACGATGTCAAGGACTCAATCGATCCCGTATACAATTCCCTTTGTCTAGCGGTATTGTACTTGCCCGAGATTCGATCGTCGGTATCCCGATACCTTGTTCAATCTCGTTTCCGGCAAGTCTCTTTACTCGTTCCGTAACACATCATCCCGTGATCAACTCCTTGATCACATTGTGCACATTATGATGATGTCCTACCGAGTGGGCCCAGAGATACCTCTCCGTTTACACGGAGTGACAAATCGATCTCGATTCGTGCCAACCCAATGACACTTTCAGAGATACCTGTAATGCACCTTTATAGTCACCCATTCGTTGTGATGTTTGGTACACCCAAAGCATTCCTACGGTATCCGGAGTTGCACAATCTCATGGTCTAAGGAAATGATACTTGACATTAGAAAAGCTTTAGCATACGAACTACGATCTTTGTGCTAGGCTTAGGATTGGGTCTTGTCCATCACATCATTCTCCTAATAATGTGATCCCGTTATCAATGACATCCAATGTCCATGGTTAGGAAACCGTAACCATCTATTGCTCAACGAGCTAGCCAATAGAGGCTTGCTAGGGACATGGTGTTGTCTATGTATCCACACATGTATTTGAGTTTCCTATCAATACAATTATAGCATGGATAATAAACGATTATCATGAACAAGGAAATATAATAATAATAACTAATTTATTATTGCCTCTAGGGCATATTTCCAACACAATCGGCTTGCCATCGCGCGCGATTGCTGTGATCTCAAACCTTTCATCCGAGCGCAACTTTTTCTTCCGGCATCGTTTCTTTACCGAAGTTGTGCTCGATCCGGAGGGCTAGAGAAAAGAAGAAAGACGACAGTTAATTAATATGTGTACATACAAAAACAATGAATGCATCAATTAGCTAGTCAGCACAGGCTTAACTAATATATATACCTGGCCGGACTCGGTTCGGTCACCGGAGCCGTCATGACGGTATACTTCTTGTACCGGCATTGGGTCACCAGAGCCATAATAATCATAACCTTCTTCTTCACTACCCTGTCCTTCCAGACCATCGGTGTCATTGAGAAACGACGCAACGACACCGCTTCCTTTTGCGATTATGTCCCCCAACATCTCTTTTGTTTCTTCGTCTCGGGGGTGCTCCATAGTTTCTGCAAATATTTACAACATGGCAATTATTATTCAAACATGACAGATGGATATATTAATGGCAAACATAGAAATAGCTAGCTAATATAATTAATCACAATAATGAATCATATTAGTGGCCTCGACGCTGCTTCTCTAGGGTTTGGGGTGGCCTCGGCAACGCTTCAAGGGTTTGGGGTGGCCTCGACACCGCTTCAAGGGTTTGGGGTGGCCTCAACGACAACGCTCTATTAACTTGGTAAATTTGGGTGGCCTCGAGAGAGTTTGTCGGGTAGGGGCGCGGCGGGAGGGGGTAGGAGACCAACATCGTTTTTTTTCTAGGGTTTGGGTGTCCTCGAGAGTTTTGGTCGAGCGAGAGGGCGGGGGTGCTCCCATGGTATAAGTTATCACGGTCGAGAGGGGGTATATATATCGGCCGCCCCTCATGTCAAAGTTATCCGGGAGGGGGTTATATCGACAACGACGCGACATACATACATGGGAAAATAATGTTATCAGGGAGGGGGTATATCGACCCTCCCCTCGTGTTGAAGTTATCGGGAGGGGGTATATCGACAACGACATACGCGATAAAAAATAAGAAGACAAAAGAAGAAATAAAAAGAGGAGAAGAAGAATGGAATAGAAGAGAAGCAATCGAAGAAAAAAAAGAAGAAAAAAAAGGAGAAGAAGAAAGGAATAGAGGGGAAGAAGAAGAAATAGAAAATTTTCTATTTTTTTCTTCTTCTCCTCTATTCCTTTCTTCTTCTCCTCTTCTTTTTCTTCTTTTTTCCTCTTCTTATTTATTTCTCCTCTTCTTCCTCTCCTCTTCTTCTTTCTTCCTCTTCTTATTTTCTTTTTTCCTATCCTTCTTTTTCTTCTTCTTCCTTCTTAATATCACTTAGCAACTTTTGCAACGATGGGGGGTGCTCCGTGGTCTAAAATCGGTCTATGCACGATAGAAAATTCTGAAAAAATTACATCTATGATCCCTCGACGTCCCCGCCTCTCTCATGAACAAAACAAGTCTATGAATAAAAAAACATCATGTTCTATGAACAAAAAAATATCATATTTCATCCACATCCATGCATACATCATATATGCGATCATCTATGAAAAAAAACATCATATTCTATAAAAAATCATCATATATATATGAAAAAACAAGCATATACATTAAAAAAACAAGCATATATATGAAAAAAAAATGCTAGGGATGGCGCTGGCCGGACCAAGGTGAGGAGGAGCGCGGGGTCGGCGGCGAGGACGGTGACGGGGCAGTGGGCACACGCTCGGGGTAGGGGGTGAGGGCGACGGCGACGACGAGGCGGGCAGGCGGCGTCTTGTCGGGCAGGGGACGGGCGACGGCGAGGGTGCGGGCAACGGTGAGGTGCGGGCGACGGGCGGCGTCAGGGCAGTCTGGCGGCGTCGATGTCGTCGGCGTCGTTGGGGCGGCAATTGCGAGATGAGAGTGAAAATTTCCTAAGTGTGAACTTATATACCAAAGCCTTTAGTCCCAGTTGGTGCGACGAATCGGGACTAAAGGTGAGCATTAGTCCCGGTTGGTGCCACCTACCGGGACCAAAGGCCTCTTTTCAGCAGCCCAAAGGGCGGGAAGCGAGGGCTTTGGTCCCTGTTGATAGCACCAACGGACTAAAGGGGGTCATTGGTGCCGGTTGGTACCACCAACCGGTACCAATGCACCCCTTTAGTCCCGGTTGGTGGTACCAATGCACCCCTTTAGTCCCGGTTGGTGCCACCAACCGGGACTAAAGGCCTTGCGCTGGCGCGGTGCGGTGGGATGTTTAGTCCCACCTCGCTAGCTGAGAGGGGCGCGCAGTGGTTTATAAGCTCCACTGTCGCACCCCTCTCGAGCTCCTCTCCATTGCAGGCTTACGGGCCTAATTGTGATTGCTATGCCTGATGGGCCTACTGCGTCTTCCGCGGGCCTGAATCCTGGCCCATGAATCGGTTTCTAGTCGTATTCAGGCCGTGGTGGCCCAGTAGGTGGCAATTTTTTTTTCAAGTTTTTTTGTTTTATTTTACGCTTTATTTATTTTGTTTTGTTTCTACTTACAACAAAATACTTATTTTTATTTTATTTTGTTTCTAATTACTTATTAACTTTATTTTATGATAATTCTTTTTTCTATTAAAGTTTCTAACAAAAAACAGTTCTTTATGAAAATTCTTTTTGCTTTTAATGATCTTGAACAGAAAATACGTTGATAATTTTAGTTGCATCAATTTTATATAATTTTAGTTTCAATAATACTAGAGGTTGCTTATAATGTTTTGAACAGGAAATACTTTGATAATTTTAGTTTCATAAATTTTATTTATGTTATTAAAGTTTATTTTATTTTATTTCTACTTATATATTTTATTAAAGTTTATATTATTTTGTTTCAAATTAGTTATTTATTTTATTTTATGATAATTCGTGTATAAAACTTATTTATTTTATGATAACTCGTCTGTTACAAAGGGATTTCATTTTTTTGAACTTATTTGAACTCCATAGTTTTTCTTTGTTCAAAATGCACCATTGAAAGCCACATCATCAATTTACAACCATTTCTGACTACATTTGTTATTTTTCATGCATTTACTGATTATTTTGAGCTATAAGACCATGAAATTGAAAAACATTTGAAATAAACTCTGAAAAGGTTCCATGTTGGCATGGTATCATCATTTCACCCACATAGCATGTGCGAGGAAGTAGAGAGGGTTACGGCAAAAACTGGACGCACTTCGTGTACAAAACAGACAATCTCTTTCGAAGTATCAGGGTTTCATACGGAAACTCGTCTGTTACAAAGGGATTTCATTTTTTTAAACTTATTTGAACTCCATAGTTTTTCTGTGTTCAAAATGCACCATTTAAAGCCACATCATCAACTACAACCATTTCTAACTACATTTGTTATTTTTCATGCATTTACTGATTATTTTGAGCTATAAGACCATGAAATTGAAAAGCATTTGAAATGAACTCTGAAAAGTTTCCAAGTTGGCATGGTACCATCATTTCACCCACATAGCATGTGCGAGAAAGTAGAGAGGGTTACGGCAAAAACTGGATGCACTTCGTGTACAAAACGGACACTCTTTCGAAGTATCACGGTTTCAAACGGAAACTCATCTGTTACAAAGGGATTTCATTTTTTTAAACTTATTTGAAATCTATAGTTTTTCTCTGTTCAAAATGCACCATTTAAAGCCACATCATCAATTTACAACCATTTTTGACTACATTTGTTATTTTTCATGCATTTACTGATTATTTTGAGCTATAAGACCATGCAATTGAAAAACATTTGAAATGAACTCTGAAAAGGTTCCAAGTTGGCATGGTATCATCATTTCACCCACATAGCGTGTGCGAGAAAGTAGAGATGGTTACGGCAAAAACTGGATGCATTTCGTGTACAAAACGGATAATCTCTTTCGAAGTATCAGGGTTTTATACGGAAACTCGTCTGTTAAAAAGGGATTTCATTTTTTTGAACTTATTTGAACTCCATAGTTTTTCTGTGTTCAAAATACACCATTCAAAGCCACATCATCAATTTATAACCCTTTCTGACTACATTTGTTATTTTTCTTGCATTTAATGATTATTTTGAGCTATAAGACCATGAAATTGAAAAGCATTTGAAATGAACTCTGAAAATGTTCCAAGTTGGCATGGTATCATCATTTCACCCACATATCATCATTAATAGAATTTCATCATCACATTAAAACCAAAGTACATACATAGTTCTCATTGAACAACATATAGCATCTAATTAAATCATACATTGAAATTATGTAAAACATTTCAATGCAACAACAAATGCGATCGTAATCGCGACCAAGGTAACAACTAATCTAACTGCATAATGATACCAAGCCTCGGTATGAATGACATATTTTCTAATCTTTTTAATCTTCAACCGCATTGCATCCATCTTGATCTTGTGATCATCGACGACATCCGCAACATGCAACTCCAATATCATCTTCTCCTCCTCAATTTTTCTTATTTTTTCCTTCAAGTAATTGTTTTGTTCTTCAACTAAATTTAACCTCTCGACAATAGGGTTGGTTGGAATTTCGGGTTCAACAACCTCCTAGATAAATAAAATCTATGTCACGTTGGTCGCAATAATTGTCATAAACAATAAATGAACCAAATAGTTATGAAAAGATAATATATACCATATCTGAATCATAGACATGACGAGGGCCGACGGGGACGGATACCAAAGCCATCACACTATATAATAACAAGGAATAATAGAAGTAAGAAAATTAGACAAGTATCTATCTGAAGTAAGAATTTTTTTCTTTCAGAAAGAAGATAAAAATAAGAGGCTCACCACGGTGGTGCCGGCGACGAGATTGGCGCGGGCGATCGATGGCGGTGAAGACAGGGACGGGACGTGATGGACCACTAAACCTAGACAAATCTCGGGGAAAATGGAGCTTGGAGGTCGTGTTTCGAGAGGAGAAAGATTAACTAGTGTGGCTCGAGCATTTCATCGAACACTTCATGTGCATACGAGGTGAACTAGAGCACCCAAATGCCCTCTCCTTGCCGGCTTGAAAAGACAGAGCACTGTGGAGTGCTCCGCCGCGGCGGTGTATATATATAGGCAAATTATTTGTCCCGGTTCGTGGCATGAACCGGGACTAAAGCCCCCCTTCTACACCGGTTCAAGGCATGAATCGGTACCAATGGCTGTGGGCTAGGAGCACAGCCCATTGGTCCCGGTCCGTGCCTAAAACCGGGACAAATGGATTCAGACGAACCGGGACCAATGCCCTCGAGGCCCCCGCCGGCCCCCTGGGCTCATGAACCAGGACTAATTCCCCCCATGGGTCCCGGTTCGTGAGGAACCGGGACTAATGGGCTGGCCAGGCCCGAATGATAGGCCTGTTTTCTACTAGTGCATTATACATTTGTATATAGATGAAATAAAAAGGGCAACTACACATATGGGAAATTTTGTTTTATAATTATAGTATTACAAAGCACAACTTTCCCACATGACTACAATATACCGTGCCATCACTGAAATCTGACTTAACTCGGTGACTATGTAGTTGCAGGTTACCATGGCATCGCAAAACAACCGAATTAATAACATCTTCTTGTTAATCCTGCACAACATCTTGATTAAGCTGTGTTGATACGCGTCGTCTTGAAACTTGAAATGTTCGGTCCTGTCAATCGTAAACAGTGGATGTTTAGCCTCGTCAATCAGAGAAATTCAGAATGCGTGAATAATATTCGGCCTTATCGGTCACGGAATAGTTGATGCTGTCCTAGCCTCGTCAATCAAGGTAAAAAAAAAGTCTAGTACCATCGGTCATGACTAACTAATGAATGGTTCCAATATCATCGATCATGAGAAAAGGGTTGAGTTTTGACACAACAACGAATCATGGCGACGAGGATCGCGGAAAAATATTTTCCTTGTATCATTCGGCCAAAATTAATTAGTCAAAGTGTTGCATGTACCTCTGACGCGCCAAAATATTTTCCTGGGTTCATGTCACCAAAGTTCGGCTTAAATATTTTCCTTGTATCATTTGGCCAAAATTGCCGAAGCTGGGCGCAGTACCTCTGATGCGCACTGCAGCCCCTTGAAGAAGCATAATAATTCACACAATTGAGTTGTCTTCAGATGATGTGGAACTTATAAATGAGTCTTTTACATGTCTCTACTACCCCTCATTACAATTTCAGAGCTAAACTCTTCTTGGTTGTAGCACTATCTGCTGGATGTCGAGATTGTTTGAGTGGCAGCCTCTGATGTCTCGTTTAACTGAAATCTTTACGGAACATTCGGTGAAAATCTACTGTGGCCACAAAATGATTCAGGCCTGAAGGCTTCCTTGTTAAGCCAGGGTGATTACCTAAGTTATAGCACTACTGATGACCGATGTTGTGGATCTGCAAGTAGGCAGTCAACTATGCTAATATTGAGAGACTATTAATGCATCAGTTGAGTTGAACATTTTACCGTAGATCAATTAATGTGTCACCGTCCTCAGATGAAATTTCCAGGGCCCAACTTACAAGAATTCGCTCGTGGTTAATCAGCCAACGTTGGCCACTTTGGTTCACAAAAACGGCGCCTTGCTCTGGACGCATGAATGAATCTTTGCTGGTGGCTGCGTAGAATCTTTCAGTGTAAATTTCTGGCGCGACGATTGCTGATATATCCAATTGTTTCGTGGACTTCCGGGAACCAAACAGGCTTACTTTTTCATACATTTGGCCACCGTGCGTTTTCATTCTCTCACTAAAATTGCTGCTTTTCATGGATGAAAACTACTAATCCAGCGGCTATTACCCATGCACAATTATCAGATTTTTGGGGCACAAGCATCAAGCCGAATCTTGCAGCATATTTTAGGAGACGACATTTGTTCTCCTTTCCTGTCATCAGTAAAACTAAATATAATAGGTATTGTCTTGAAAGCAAAAAGATAGGGTCCCAATAACGCTCACACGTGTGGGCGTTAAGGGGTCTGGCCACACGTTTCGTGTGGTATCTAAGAGAACCACTCCACACATCTACGTAAAACAAGTAATATCCACACATCCGGTCTTTTTGCCTCGCGGTCCCTCCCACACGCCTACGTGTGGGCAAAATAGATAAGCCTCACACATCCGTACGTCCAGCCTCCTACCTCACGGTCTCGCACGCCCCGCGTGACAGTCACCATGCATCCCCGTAGTTGCCATGGTCCGGACCCTTTTCCATGTTCGTTTAACTGCAGTTGCCATGTTGCTGAATTACACTTGCCATGTCTGACAACTACAGTTGTCATGGTTGCTCAACTGCAGTTGCCATCTCACGTCAAGTGCCAGATGCCATTTTTGGACAACAACAGTTGTTGCCATGTATAGTCTCGTCTACTACAGTTGCCATGATTTGAAAACTTTAGGAGTTGCCATGTAGGACTACAAAAAGACATGGCAAAATAACATGTTCGGGTAAAGAGAGAGTTTGTCATCTGCTTACAAGCATACTAGGGCAGTTGCCATGTACCCTGCAAAACACATGGCAACTGACAGATTTGGGTGTGGGAGAGGAGACGGGCCTGTGGGCGAAACACATGGCAACTGACCGCTTTGGGTGTGGGAGAGGAGATGGGCGTGTGGGCGAACTGATAAACGCCCACACACTAGCCCCTCTGCGTGCGTAAAAACTGGCGTGTGTAGCAAAACATTCCATGATTCGTGCAAAAACAAACGGACATTGATCCATGCGTGTGGGCAAGATGCAAAAGCTCACACATCTTTTTCCAAAAGATATCCATCAAGTTTTTCCTAAAGTTAAAACAACACAAAGTTTAATTTTGTAACTTTGTAGAGGCCGCACGAATGCATAGCCCCTCTAACACAAATTTTGACGTTCACTCTCCCAAAGGAGATGGTAGATCAACATATTCACTATGTGCAATGTGAACCATTAATCTAGGTCATGAGCCTTTTTCATCGTCCATAGACACCGTCCAGGTAAGTATGTTCAAAGGTCGAGCTACCCTCTAGTTATATATTTGTATTTACCGTGCCAATCTTGTTAATCTTTCTGTGTGGGACTAAATCAAATGTAATTACCCTGGTAGAATCGTCTGGTAACCAGCACACACACTGGCTAGCCAATATTTTATCACCCATTGCTCTCACAGAAAGGCCAAAGCATTCAAGGCCCAGTTGTGTCTAGGCCATTACTCCCTTCGTCAGGGTTTATTGGGCCCCTCGACCAAAACCCAGGAACCAAGGCAAATTAGCTGTGAAACAAGGGACCTCCTATACGCCGCATATTGCGGCAAATGGAGCGCCCGCCGCACAGGGGGGTCGACGACTGGGCCGGCCCAGTACAACCAAAGTTGAACGCATTATAGTATGACGCAAAAACCATGAGAAAAAGAGGTGCCCGTGGGACTCGAACACACGAACTGGCACTTTCATCCGCATGCAGCTAGCCGAGCTCACGCCGGGAGTTAACACATGCTTAGAACACACGTTTAAGAACAGTCAATGGAGTCATTTGATCCTAAAAAAAAGACTGTGGAATCAGATTTGAAACATTTATTGATTTTTTTAACTATTCTCTTGGAAATTATGAACAATTTTGAAATTCCTATTTTGCAAAGGAAAATATTTATTTTCAACTTGACCAAATTTTATAATTTTTGAAATTTTTCAAAAAACGTAAAGCAACCGTGAACAATTTTAGAAGTCCTGAACATACAAACGGCGAACACTTTTTGACAATTGCGAACATTTTTTCAAAACATGAACAAATTTCGAAACAGCAAACATTTTTTTAGGAAAAAATAAAAAAAAACATAACACGAACAAAAAATAAAAAACTTGAACAATTTTTGAAATTCCGAACATTTTTCAAAAAAGAAAAGAAAATTTTAATTTTTTGAATAGACGAACATTTTTAAAATTATGAAAATTGTTTCGAAAACATGAACATTTTTCTGAAATTTGTGAACAGTTTTTGAGAATGGGAACAATTTTTGAATCCCGAACATTTTTTAAATTCTTTCAGAAATTTGAACAAAACCACTCTGAACAATTTTTGTACAACAAGAATATATTTTCAAATACCCGAACAATTATTGAAAACATGCGAACATTTTTTCAAATACCCGACAAATCTCTAAAATTTTAAACCATGAACATTTTTTGAAATGTGAATAAATTTTGAAACCACACATTCTTCGAATTTTGAACAAATTTTGAAAATATGAACATTTATTGAATTTTAACAAATTTTCAAACACGAACAAATTTCAAAATCTCTAACAAATTGTAAAATTATGAACATTTTTCCAATTGTGAACATATTTTGAAACATCAATAAAATTATAAAACTGGGAACATTTTTCGAATCTACAAACGAATTATGAAACTGCGAACATTTTTCGAATTGTGAACAAATTTTGAAACATCAACAAATTTCAAATTCGTGAAAAAAATTTATAAAATTGAGAACATTTTCGCGGATTTTTTGGAAACCATGAACATTTTTTTATTTATGCATAAACTTTGAAAAAGTGATTTTGTTTTGAATTGTGCGCAAATTTTAAATTAGTAAAAAATGAAGCGGAAACAAATGAAAAAAAACAGAAAAAGGAAAGTGAGAGAAAAGAAAAGAAAAAAAATAAAAAATAAAAACAGATTTAAGGAACCTTCTAGAAGTTTCCTAAAACCAGAAAAAACCAGCTGGGAACCTCTAGAAGGTTCCCAGAACCGGGGGTGTTGGAACAGTTAAATGGGCTGGCCCGTTGCATCCCTGCGCGGTCGTTCGCCTGTGCGAAGCGCCGACAGTTTGACGCATCGAGCGGCAAATAGGATTTTCCGTGAAACAATGCGAGATTTTATTGCCATGCAAGCCAAATTTTTTGAATAGACGAACATTTACAAGAGCACAGTCGTTGCATGCAATGCTTTGGGTTCTGCTTCTCTCACGAAACAAAAGCTTGCATGCAGCTTTCCTTTTTTGCATGCAACGAAAGTTTAATGGCTAGGAATTGGTTTTCACCAATCAGTGGAACGACATCCGAAAATACGGGCCTAACAAGACCGGACATGGGTGTGGTGCTAGGAGGCCCAATAAATCCGGATGAAGGGAGTAACAAAGAGCCAACCGCTTGCACGATCTCCAAAAACAACAAGAAAAAAGCAGTCTCCTTCACGACGACGTCCTAGGGGGTAGGAGGCACACCTCTTTCACGATTTCTGAACTCAAGAGCCAGCCGGCCGGAGGCGTCTGATTTGATTGGCTGCTCGTTAACTATTGCCGACAATATCGGAATTAGTGCGCGGACACATACTTAGCATAAGATCTAAGGTAAAGTCCTTTGAATGGAAGGGTCTCATGACTAGCAAATGTGGGGTACGGAATGATTTGTATCATAGGAAGGAGATCCCCAAAATACGTATGAATACCTTTCGTACAGTTCTTGTATAAGTTTTTTGTTAATACAACTCACGCCAATCGTAACAACCTGAACATAACTCCCAATTACCTAACATACCTTTTATGAATATTGAGAAGTCACAAAGACGAAGATCAATCATTCAATACTACCCACATAATGCATTGCTAGGTTGATCTCCTCCCGATCGAGCCCAACGGCTCGACGGCCCCTGACTCGCGCCCTGATCGGGGGCGCCCAACCGTTCTCTGGTTGGTGGGCCCCTATCGCGCTGCACAATATAAAGAGGTGAGGGGCCGGGGCACGCAACACGAGGTTCGTCGCGCAGCCACCAACCCCACCAATATCCCCTACCGATCTAGGGTTCCGCAGTAGTGATGGGAAACACCGCCACCACCACTGCTCACTCACCGCCGCCACCACAGCTCCACCATGGCCACCTGCTCGAGCTCCTCGGGCCAAGCCGAAGGTGAAACTCCTGGATTGATCTAGCCTACCCGATCCACAACCCTTCAGAGCCACCTAGGCTTAGTTTTTTCGGGTAGAAAAGAAATCAAAGCAAAAGAAATCCCCTTCCCTGGATCCCGAACTTCACAGGGAAAAGATCTCACCGGAGAAGGGCCTTGGGCTTGCCGGCAAAGAAGCGCCGCCGTCGAGGCCGTGCCGTTCCGTTCGGAAGAAGAACACGGGCAGTGGGGGGCACTACGCCTTCTCCACCGCTGAAAGGATTGATTCAACTTACCAGACGACCACACAGTCGCCTGCAAAGGGCGCCGCCGCTGAACCGCTTGATGGCGGTGCGCCCACCTACGGGTGCACGCACGCGCCGGCAAGAGGGACAGGGGGGCCGCCGCCGCCGCATCAGTTTTTTCTTTTTGTTTTCTCTATAAAAGAAATACTCATGAAAAGTATAAAGGTCATGCATTTTTTATTCATGTTTTCCGCTACAAATAAAAATAAAAGTGCTTTTTTTAAAGGCAAATAAAGTGAGTATTAAATTTTAAAAGAGCATGTTAAAGTGATTATTGAAATAATTATGATTTTTTTATTCTTATGACCAATGTTGTTAATAACATAATCATGATTTATTGATTGTTATAAAAGGTGCATTTATTTCTACTTTTGCCCAATGGTGATATAGTTTTAATTGCATAGGCAGTTGTATGTTTTAATTTTGACCAACATTGGATTAATGCATGCAATTGCTGTTATGATCTCACTCAATTGTGGTTTTAGGAGGGTACCACTTGATGAGTTGCCTCAAGGATGTTCCAACCCTCAGAGGCGATAACTACACTAAGTGGAGAAAGAAAGTTGACTTGGCTTTTGTCTGTGCTGAGGTGGTCTGGCTTGTGGACACTCCACAACCGGTCAAACCAGCAGAGCCAGTCAGAGGTGCAACAGATGATGATGATGCGTGGGAGAAAAAGAAAAGGGATGATGCTCCAGTGGAGATGTCATATTACCCTGAAAACCAAAAGTGGGTCAACGCCAATAAAAAGTGCATGTCTTTCATAAAGAACACAATTGAGAATGCTATTGGGCTCAATTGCAGAGTGTACTTCTGTAGGGGAGTTTCTTGAAAAGATAAAGAGCCAGTTCACTAGTTCTTGAAAGATATATGGTACCTAGTTGCTAAAGCAGCTGGTGACAGAAAAGTACACAGGCGGTGGACAAGGCATAAGAGAGCACATCCTCAGGATGAGCAACATGACAACTAAGCTTAAACCCATGGATGAGGATTTGGAGCTCAAGCCTGCACTCCTTGTTCACCTGGTCATGGCTTCACGACCAAAAGAGTTTAACACTTTTGTTGTCAACTACAACATGTTGCCTGGAAAATGGGACATTCAAAAGACCATAGCCATGTGTGTGCAAGAAGAGGAAAGACTTAAAACCTCATATGGGGGTTCTCTGAACTATGTGAGGGATAATGAGAAAAAGAACTACAATCAATGTGGCAACGGTTCTCCTTCAAAGCCACATGGAAAAGATTTTCCAGTGGACAAAGACACATGTCTCCATTGTAAGTAGACTGGGCACTACAAGAAAGACTGTCATGTTTGGCTGAAGTCCATAATGACAAAGAGAGGTAACAACATTGTTTCCTTTGTAAACGAATCCTTATATACACAGTTTTCGAAATCTACTTGGTGGATTGACTCAGGTGCAACCATTCATATTGCAAATTCATTACAGGGATTCCATTCGACGCGGACTATGCAAAGAGCCAAAGATGCATTGAGGTTGCAAATGGAGTTCAAGTAGAAATTGAAGCTATCGGCGACATCTCCCTAGAGTTAGCTAATGGATTCATTCTTCTCCTTAGAGATGTTTTATATGTTCCTTCATGTCACAGAAACTTGATTAGTGTTTCCTGTTTGGACAAAGATCATTATGATGTTGGGGAAAATAGTATTTCAAAAAAATTCCTATGATCACGCAAGATCTATTTAGGAGAAGCATAGAAACGAGAGGGGAGAGTGTGTCCACGTACCCTCGTAGACCGAAAGCGGAAGCGTTTAGTAACGCGGTTAATGTAGTCGAACGTCTTTGCGATCCAACCGATCAAGTACCGGACGCACGGCACCTCCGCGATCTACACACGTACAGCTCGGTGACGTCCCTCGAACTCTTGATCCAGCTGAGGCCGAGGGAGAGTTTCGTCAGCACGACGGCTTGGTGAAGGTGATGATGAAGTTATCGGCGCAGGGCTTCGCCTAAGCACTGCAACGATATAACTGAGGTGTGTTTCTGTGGAGGGGGGCCGGCAGCGCACACGCCTAAGAGAAACTTTGGTGTGCCCCCCTCCCACGTATATAAAGGGGGGAGGGAGGAGGAGGCCGGCCAGGGGAGGAGGCGTGCCATGGTGGGGGGGGCAATCCTACTCCAAGTAGGATTCGGCCCGCCCTTTCCTATTCTAACAAGGAGAACGGGGAAGGAGAGGGAGGAGAGAAGGAAAGCGGGGCCGCCCCCTATTCCAATTCGGTTTGGGCTAGGGGGGCGCGCGCCACACCTTGGCCTGCCTCCTCTCTTCCACCACTAGGCACATGAGGCCCAATAACCCACCGGGGGGGGGGGTTCCAATAACCCCCCGGTACACCGGAAAATACTCGATACACCTCGAAACTATTCCGGTGTCCGAATATAGTCTTCCAATATATCAATCTTTATGTCTCGACCATTTTGAGACTCCTCTTCATGTCCGTGATCTCAGCCGGGGCTCCGAACTACCTTCGGTACATCAAAACACATAAACTCATAATACCGATCGTCATTGAACGTTAAGCGTGCGGACCCTACGGGTTCGAGAACTATGTAGACATGACCGATACACATCTCCGATTAATAACCAATAGCGGAACCTGGATGCTCAGATTAGCTCCTACATATTCTACGAAGATCTTTATCGGTCAAACCGCATAACAACATACGTTGTTCCTTTTGTCATCGGTATGTTACTTGCCTGAATTCGATCATCCGTGTCACTATACCTCATTCAATCTCGTTACTGGCAAGTCTCTTTACTCTTGTTCCGTAATGCATCATCCCCTAACTAACTCATTAGTTACATTGCTTGCCAGTCTTATAGTGATGTGCATTACCGAGAGGGCCCAGAGATACCTCTCCGATACACGGAGTGACAAATCCTAATCTTGATCTATGCCAACTCAACAAAAACCTTCGGAGACACCTGTAGAGAATCTTTATAATCACCCAGTTACATTGTGACGTTTGATAGAACACAAGGTGTTCCTCCAGTATTCGGGAGTTGCATAATCTCATAGTCAGAGGAGCATGTATAAGGTATGAAGAAAGCAATACACTACAAAAAATACACTTCTGTGATGATACATGTTTGTCACAGTAGGTCACGTTTTTTGTCATGCATGTACATCCATGACGATTTTATGAAATAATCAAGATAGTCATACCTGTGCTGTCGTAGAAGTGTTCCATGACGTTACCAAAATTATCATCACGGAAGTGTCCACTTCCATGACGATAAATCACGCGTCACAGAAGTGCTTTCGTCAAGGGTGACCGACACGTGGCATCCACCGTAACGGAACGCCGTTAAGCTATCGGGTCGGGTTTTGGATCCGATAACCCGTTAACAGCCCCGACCAATGGGGATTTTCCACGTGTAAAATCATCATTGGCTGGAGGAAACACGTGTCGGCTCATCGTTGGGACAGATGTCATCAACTCATTGGACAGAAGGCGCCTATGATACATCGACACGTGGCACGACCCATCAAGTTTAAATGGGCCGGCCCAACTAAAGGCCCACAAGATTTTGCGGACCATAATGGGCCGGCCTAGCTAAAGGCCCACGAGATTTTGCAGACCATAATGGGCTGGCCCAGCTAAAGGCCCACAAGATTTCGCGGGCCATAATAGGTCGGCCCAGGTAAAGGCCCACAAGATTTTTGTGTGCCATAATGGGCCGGCCCAGGTAAAGGCCCACAAAATTCTTGCGGATCATAATGGGCCGGCCCAGCTAAAGGCCCACGAGATTTTGCCGACATAAATGTGCCGGCCCAGCTATAGGCCCACAAGATTTTGAGGACCCTAGTAGGCCGGCCCATTAACTGGCTGCCATGTTTTGGGCCAAATGCCGGCCCATATTTGATCCGGTCCATTAGTGGCCTGCCATGTTCCGGGCCTAATAATGGCCCATATAAGATCCGGCCCGTTAAAAGCCTCCCACTTTCTGGACCAAATCACGGCCCGGATCGGTCCGCCCTTTAAGAGGCTTTGGGCTCAATTATGGCCCATATCGATTCGCCCATTAATCGGACACTATGCTTTTGGGCCCACTTGCTAAAGGCCCATTTAGTAATTCGTCCCGATATTAGTTTCGCCTGTTAAGGGCCCCGTTTAACATTTCGCCCTATATTAATTTCGCCTGTTAAAAGCCCGTCATATAGTTGGGCCTAACTATGGCCGGTTTGCATCCCGCCGCCGCAGCCGATATCGATTGGGCCAAACAAGGACCGAGAAAACTTTGGCTGTTAAAAGCCCGTGATTTGATTCACACAATCATGGGCGGGGTCCATTTCGGCTGTCATTGGCTCGTGAGCTATTCGCACGCGTTTGGCCCAACCTACTTCTCGACCTCCTAAAGCCCATTGAGTTTTCTTGCGAAAAGAGAGCCAGGGGTTACTCGGCCTATTAAAGGCCCGAATCTACTAGTGGGCCAGTTTGACGGGGCCCATGATGCGGATCATACATCGTGATTGCATGACGGCCCGATTATGTACCGTAATTTTACGTTTTGGCGGTTTATGCGAAGACAGGATATATATCTGATAAAATAACTGCAGCATCGTGAATAAGAAAAACCTAGACTATACAATAAAGAAATTACGGCATATTACATCCTTTGGGCATCAAAGTTCGCCACTATGATAATAAAGCACAAGCGGACAGCAGATTACATACTTTGGGCATCAAAGATCGCCACCAAGGCAAATAAACACGCCGACAAAATAATATACAAAACCGACATCACTTCAATAGAGTTCAAGAAAGGTTAGCCTCTTTGGGAGCTGCAGAGCAAGCAGCTGAGCAAGATGATGAGACTACGCTTGTTCAACACTTATATCTTCCTCACTCGGAAAGATAAACAAGGCATGATGACACGTTTTGCACATAAAAGTATCAAGTCTTGACAATTCATCACATTTCTTCTTGATTTAATAAAGTGACACAGTTTAATATTGCATTAACACAATATGGTATTGTTCAGGTCAAGACATGCAAGGAAATGACATTGTGAAGGAGTTGGCAGCTTCACAACACCACTGAATTACAGATCAAGAACTCATAAGTATCAATGGTTAGTGTGCTGTCAATTTATCCCATTTCAGATTGGCAAATAAAGAGACGGTTCAAATAATAGTAGAATGATATGACATTGTTCATAGTTAAGACATTGCAGAATATGACATTGTGCTGTAGTGGGTAGGTTCACCACACCACTAGATTACGGATGAAGAATGAAGCATACATGCAAGTGCAAAAGAAGATCACTTGCTCAGATAGTTTAATTTACATGGTATGAAGAAGGAACTTGGTTGTACAACTGAAAACTTAAATTGAGAAGGACAAACTTTTGTTTATGAACTACATAATAAACTTTAAACATGCAATTTGATGAAACACCAAAAATAAACAGCTGTTGCAGTCATGCCTAACCATATATACACAACAAAGTTTCAAGGCTTGAGAAGGACAAACTTACATTACTAGTGAACACAGGCTCTATAAAGCCCTTGTCCATGCTGATAGGGGGGGGGGGGGCAATTCAAGAAGTTTAGCACAAAATCTTCTTCATAAGCATTGCCTTTATTCTACATTTTGTTAAGAGTAAATATAGATTTGATAATATACGAAAAAATGGAGAATATTTAAGATAAGATGAAGAGTGATGCTACATAACCAAGTAGCTATAAATGTATGTGCAGCGATACAGGCAAAAGGCACAACCAAGAGCAAGGCACAGCTAAACTTCTTCAGTACCAACCTTATGGTAAGAGTAAATATAGATCTGATGTGTAGAAAATAGAGGGAAAAGGAAAATAAACTGCAGAATGATGGTACATGAACAACTACATGTCAATATAAGTACACTGATAAAGGATAGCATGTACTTACAAGAACAATGCAGAGCTAAAAAAATTCATTGGCATTGGATATATTCTACACTAATGTAACCATTCATACAGATCAGATAATTTGGAGCGAACAATTGATAAGCAAGCTATCATGCATACTGCTGTCTCATAATGAACCAGGTATGTATGCAAGTACAGTGATACAGGACAACATGTACTAACAAGAGCAAAGCAGCGGGCAACATATTTGCGATATCCTGTCGTTCTTTTCAAACCGGAATTCTTCTTCGAGCAGATTTCCTGCAAAAAAGATCCGTAAGGCACATGCGGAAAAGTAGAAGTTTAAATTGTCACGTGATTTCATAGACAGTACCTCATCCTGGGAACGAGACCAGTGCATAACAAGGTTTTTCCATTCAATGTCTTCTAAATTTAGCACAGGAGACTTCACCGGAAATTCATTTATAGACTTGCCATCAAAGTGTGATTTCCTCAGGTAACACCGATACTACTACAATGCTTCCTTGAAAAGCACAAGCAAGCTTTGCTCGTCATGACTATCCAGATTGACCCGCGCCTAGTTACAACAATGTAATGTAAATCATTGATGTGTTCGATCAGCAGAAAACAGGAAAATAATAACCATGAATAATAGCACTTACACGTAAGTTGGACAGGAAGATGTGAAAATGGTGTTTGTCTTCACTATAATCTTCCCATGATGGGAATATATGCACGTAGTCCCTAACAACATTGAAAGCATTGTCTTTTAAACTGGGAATAAATGGAATGGGGTTCCAATCTGCAGGAATTGGCCGTCTTTGCAGTTGGGATAGGTCATTGGCCGGTGGACTTGCTGTACTTTTTGCTGGAGTGGGAATTTTTTGTGGTACGGCTGGTGCTATGGCAAATGAAATCGGTATACCTTTTGCTGGAGTGCAGGTCCTGTGTGGTGGGGCTAGTGGTGTGGCCAGTGAAGTATGGGTACAGTCTGCTGGAGTCGGTCCTATGTTTTGTGTCACTGGTTGTACAGCCAACATAAGTGGGGCGTTGTCTTATTTCTCCGGCACCACCACGTTTTTCAAGGACTTTGCTGGTGCTCCTTCAGGTTCGGCAATCATCCTCTTCCTTTTTGATGTCTGATGCACAAGAACAACATTTGAGTGAAAAAACATGGTATGATGATAGATGGAATATGTATTGATAATGGATGGGCATGGCATCTCGAGTTATATGATGAGTAAACTAAGCAGATGATGGTGCAACAAAGTAGAAGAAATGCAAGACAACATATGCAAGATACGCGCAATCAATAAAACCTTGCCAAATTAGAACAAGCACCTTGATGGGTGAACAGGACAGGCCATCTGCCTTTGACTCCTCGAGGTTAGAATAGTCATTAGGATGATATTCTGAACAAGAATCAACAGGTGGGGAGCGTACGAGTTTCATTGCTTCCAGAATGACACTCAATGCCTTGGTGCCAATTTTGTAAGTCATTGCAGTGTTCCACAATATTCTTCTGATGCGGGAATTCTGATATTCACTGTAATTTCTTATAATATCTGAGAACCATGAAAACATAAATAGTTGTGAGATTATCTTTGTAATACAGATGATATTCTAATATAGGGGCGCCCCTGTAAACACTTATGTGCTATCACTGGATTCTGATGAGAGAGCTCATATGTGATGTAATATGGTGCATGCATTTATATAATCTGGCACAAGTACACAAAAAAATAGGCTCCAGAAGTGAGGATAGCTGGCAGATGATAGGTTCATAATATACTGTATCGAGAGTTTATTGCCAAACCATGATAACAAGAGCACACAGCAACTAGGCAGATCATAGTGTACATAACAGGGGTACACCATAACCACGATATATAAATCGGGAAAGTGGAACTGGCTTGAAAATACGATGTTGTATTGCCGCTAGTAATTGAAAGCCTATCGATCACGTACATGCCAGCTCTATCGAGCATGGTAAAGAAGAGCAAGCAGATTTTGGATAATAAAATGTTGGTTGCGCAGTGCCCACACATGATGAACCAGAGCGCATTAAGAATGCAACTCCTAGCTGTCTCTCGACCATTTCAGGCGGTTGGATGAAGATCCTACGTCTCCTAACCCTTCTTCTTTCTCGTCTCTGATTCTTCCCATACAGAACACCGCACGGGCCGCCGGCCGGACCACCGGCCCCCACCGCCTGTGTTCCTCCGCCACCCCACCCCCACCCGCACCCCAACCCCCACCCGCGTCGAGTTTTCTTCGTTCGGTGATGCCCCACAATCACCCGAGCCCCTTCGATCGCACCGGCGAACTCCGGCGAGCTCTGAAAAATCGACTGACCCAATTTTGAAATTTAGTTTACTATGATTTAACTAGTGTGGAATATAAAAGGGGAAAACCATAAGCATTGGAAGTATAGTGTTGAGCGTGCCATGGCGGATCTGAAGGTGCAAACCGGACAAAGGCAACTTCACAACCAAGACAAGAAATCAGAGTAAAGCAGTGGCGATCTATTTTCTTGCTGCGATAAATAAGTTGAGCAGATACAAAAGAGTACCGCCTCTGGTGCGGCGCCGTGTACGCATCTGCTGAGAATTTGACAGGGCTGCGGTAGCGATGGCTGTCGGCGGCGTGGAAGCAGATCTAGGAGGGTAGACGGTGGCGGCGGGGCGCGGTGGACGAGACGGTCGTAGGAGCGGCACCGACAAGGTGGCCGCCGGCGGGAATGAAGCGAGAGGACGGGATGCAAGGATCCCGGTCTGAAGGCGTGCATGAGAGAGGTCGATCTCTTGTAATGGACGACAGTGTCGGGGTATCAGCTCCGGCATGGTGGAGGAGGACGGCGGCGGATGGGGTGGCGGACGGAGACGGACGGAGGAGGGTGGGGTGGAGAGGGTGTTTTGGCGCCCACGGAGTACGAATTGGGAAAAGGGAGGTAGAGAGGAAGGGGGGAACCATGTATTTAGGGCGCGCTTGTCTCAAATGCGAGGAAATTTACAAACTTAGCCCTCGTTTCAAATTTCAACTACATCACAGCAACATTAGTCGGTTGGGGATAGGACGGTAATCTCGCATACACCGAATATTTGCCGACGAGAGTTTGTTTTTGGCGCCCACCGTATGAATATGAATCGGGAGGAGTCGATTTCGCCGAGGACACACTGTGTTTTGGCGCCCACCGTATGAATCCGGGTGAGAGGCGGTTACATCACGTTTGCGTGAAATTACAAACCTAACCCTATCGAAACCTATAGAAATCCAGCAGATAGGCTTTGCGTGGCAGGGATAGGCAGTAGTGATTTCCATCTCGCAGATTTTGGTTTCTGGCGGTTACTGCGAATTTCCCCGCTTCGTTCAAATTTTGCAGAGTGCACGTTTACCGTGCCAACTCAATTCAAATCCCATTTGTATTCTATTTTTTTCGGGCGGGATCCATTTTCAATTGGAATTACATTCTATATACATCATTTTTTATAAATACTTTCAAAAGCACAACACCATTTATACATAAATATGGTTTACAAATGGCATGATCTCAGATTCATAAGGTTGTATCCATCAATTTGGATTTTCAAATATTTAAACCACTTTATGTTGAAATCCAATGTATGCATTCCTCGCTAACTGTCTCCAATTAATGTGTGTTTCATGCGGGTTTTTTTACTTCTCAAACATGTATAATGTGTTTCACACACGAAACATATAGTGTAATCCCATTTAGGCATTAATTGCATATAAACCATGCATTGTTTGTAATTGAAGAATCTATGGATCACCAATATTGATAAACTATATAACATTACGTGTGCTCAAATTCAAATGAATATGCATGTTTGATACACCAATTTATGCTATGATATTATTGATGTCGTGATCTCCAGTTTAAATATTTGAATCCCCTTTAATCCAGATATTCGTCTCATATAGCTATCACTCATGCTTATATAGGACTATCTCTCTGGACCTATACGCGTTCATCGTCTCTCAGATATCTCTCGTGCTACCTGTATATCGACAATGATCTTTTATCTTCGTAACACACTGATGGTACTCTCTCCGTCGACCTTCATCACTCTATCTCTCTCTAAGTATATCTCGCTCCCTGCTATGTGTCTCTAACTATGATTCTCCATGTGGAATCTCTTTCTCTCACACAAAGACAAAACTTTGTCTCCCGGGGTCTCATTTCTCTCTACTATTCCCATGTGTGCCACTCGCACACCCCTCATACAGAGATGTCTTTCCCTCCTTAGATATGAGAACCTACGACTCTTCCTCTTCAATATCTCTTTCTCACACGCAATCACAAACTCTGTCTCCCAGGGTCTCATATTTCTCCATTGTTCTCTTGTATGTCGCTCACACACACCCTCTCTCCCTAGAGATATTTTGTGTTCCCTCATATGTCTCTCTAGCTATCACTCTCGTTGTGAAATATCTTTCTCTCTCGCAGACACAAAACTCCGTCTCTCTGGATCTCATTTCTCCCTGATATATGTTTGTATGTGACTCACATGCACCCTCTCTCTATCTCTCTCACACCCACACACATAACCCAGCCTTCTGATCCACTCGACTCCTATCTCTAACGCACACTAGCTAGCATCTTTATCTTTCTATTTATCTGTTTCTCCATGAACCTTCTTGCTCGCCCTTACTCTTGATTCCTATCACGCACACTACATATGTTTCTCTCTACATGCAGTCAAGTGCCCTCTCACACACACATATAACTTCACCCTTTGAACCACCTGACGGTCATCTCCAACACCCAAACTAGCGAATGTCCCTCTAGCTAGCATCTCCATCTCTGTATCTATCTGTAGTTTCTCCGTCAACATTTCTTTCTCGCGAGGAGTCTTGCTTCCTATCACCCACACTATATATGTCTCTCCATACATATGCATTTATAGGTTGATCTCTTTTGCACAATCGTTGCGCCTCACTCCCTCTGCCGCCATAGATGCATGCTCCAGCCCACGCCACTATCTCTTAAAGACAAAACACATGCTCAATTGTCGGGCCTTCTTCCCTGCATTCTCACATGCATGCATATTGTCATACCGATCCGTCTCTCCCATGTCGCTGATCTTATGACTTATGTCTTCTTTCTTTATCTCGATCATGCAGCACACACACACACATCCCACGATACATGTATACTTCTCACACATGCACGTTCAAGGTCTCTATGTCTCCATACATAGTTAATTACCCTCAATCCTAACGCCACATCGAATCGTTCTCCTCTTTTGTGCACATAACTTCCACCTGGATGGGTAAAACACACACTCACACTTCACAATCTCCTTCTAGCTACCCCCCCGCCTCTCACTCTTCCCCTATATCCCCGAAACCAATAAGACCATCCCTTTGTTTAATTCCCGCCTACATGCATCATCGATATATAGTAGTCTTCCTAGGTGTCTCTCGAACAAACACGTTCTCTCGATGTCGACTCCTCTCACGCGCACACACCTTCTCTTCCCTCTCTACGGGCATTTTCTCTCTCGCATCCCATCGTTGGTGGCCTCTGCCATACACATCACCTCTCTATGATGAAGCCATTCACACTTAAATTACATCCGCCACAGAGGACCCCGCGACACACACACACACACACACGCACACACACGCACGCACGCACGCACACCTCCCCACACACACACACACTAAGACTCCATCTCTCTCTCTCACACACACAAACACACACACACGCACGCACACACGCACACCCCCACACACTTAGACTCCATCTCTCTCTCTCTCACACACACACACAAACTAAGACTCCATCTCTCTCTCTCCTCTCTCTCTCTCTCACACACACACACACCCCACACACACACTAAGACTCCATCTCACACACACATGCTCTAGGCGGAGCATTTGTTCCTACCACCCTTCATACAACCTTACCCGTATGATAAACAATCACCTTTATTTACTTGCATAACATGGACAAATTCCACTGTACTTTAGTAGTCAGCAAACTTGTAATACAGACCATATGATCTATATCTGACGGATAGAAAGAAAACTATGATGATTTTACAAAATATACCTGCACCTCTCTCCACATCATTATCTCCCGCAACCTCATTGCTCAGCAATTAAAAAAGGAATAAGTCTCTGGAACAATCTAGCATGCATGGTGGCCGCTGCTGCCGGGCGCCAAATCCATCCCCATGCCTCCGCCCATTCAGACCACCAGTCACCACCACGCCCACTCCTCCTCGCCCTATCTCTCATCTTTCATTTTTTCGATGACATTCTCGAGATACCAGTTTTCCGATAAAATTCTCGAGATATCATTAGTTTTTACACATGGGATTACTCCTGCATGGGTCAATCACAACAGGTATTTTGTAAAAAAAAATGCATATTGATGTTCCGTGCAATGCACAAGAATCTTGCTTGTAATTATATGACGCAAATCACGAGCAGGAAGTGACATTTTTTTGACACAACCACGTTAACATGGCCACGTAAATCACTAGCTAAAGTAAATACCATTATACTTATATCCCGATGCAAAAGGTTGAGTACATGTCCGGAGAGTAGAGTCACACACACACACTCTGTCTCTCAGAATCTCTCTCTCACACACACACACCAGTTACGTGACGCCCACTTAAGCAGACACGTATGTTACAATTTGTGCACCCGCGGGTACACGTGATTCTGCGCATTTATTTAAGCCGGAAGGCGAACCCAAACAGTAGCTGCATTCATTTCCCTCCCGCTGCCTCTTCTCTGGTCGCCGTCGCCCGGTAGCCATGGGCCGGCCGAAGGTAACAACATACGCCATACTCCCGCCGGAGTGGCGCTTTAATATGGAAATTTTAGTGGTCATGCATCCATCTTTTTGTGCTAGCACTCCTATATAAGGGTTGACCGGCCGCTTCCATGGACGTCTTGAAGCGGTGGAAGAGGAAGGAGAAGGGAAGCGGGTTGTGGAGTAACAATTTTTACCACAATTTCTTAGGAAACTGAGTGCAATAATTGAGTAGTTTTGCAAACTACCAGTACTACACCTGAAACGGTTTAAAACCTATACTCCCTTGCCAGGTAGCGCTTCCAGCGTGAAATGGTCAGCGTCGCTCGAGCGTCTGTGCGCATTAATGCCCAGCCAGAGCGGAGGCGACCTCTCACCGGGCGCCCGGCTTTGAAGTGGCGCGACGGCCGAGAGCGCCGCTTCCCGGTGCACGCGACTGCTCCGCGTCGAGACTGGCCATAGGCCCTATTTGGATCTATGGGTTAGAGTTAGTTTGAGCTAGTTGGGGCTCAAATAGCCCTAAAGTATCCAAGCATGAGGGTTTAAATTGGAGCAAGTTGCACCGAACCCACCAAAAAAACTATCCCACCCAAGAGGTGCTAACTGGAGATAGTTCTCATTAGGACCACTGGAAAATCACTTTTCTCTCTCCATGAAGTGCATTTATTGTCAATCTAACCCTGTCACCCAAACACCTCTATGGCTACAGTTAGTTCAGGGTTATCATGAGTTAATCTAACCTCTAGCTAAGTTAGAGTATCAAACAGGAGCAGTATAGGACATGCAAGTTGCTCAAAGCATACAGGCAAATTCGTACGTGAAAGGATTTTCTTTTCTTTTTGAAAACGGAACGTGAAAGGAATTTTTTTTAGAATGCTCTTGGCATGTGGCTAACATGTGATAGTTAACCGACGTCAATAGATGGCAGAAACGCCAGCCCGCCGCACTTTGATAGAGACGAGGAGGGAGAAGCGATACAGGCTGCTGGATTACTAGAGATAGGTGTCGCACGGAAGCCAAGAAATATGGTGATAGCGTGGGTTAGCCTTGTACTAGTATGATGTAACTACACTGGGCTGCCGTGTTTCGTACTCTTCCAGTCCACTGTGGGGATGATTGGTTAATTTTATATCGCTGAATAATATTAAATATTATGAGTGTAGACGCTCCACCACGAGGTTCCTTGCTCCTTTTCGGTCGTACGGAATCTATGTTCTTCCACTCTATTTTTTTACGTGAGCTTTGTTCATCCTTTTGCCAACACGCGAGACATCTAGCATCAAGGTGCATGTGTTATGCAAGGATTGTTCCATCTATATGAAGAACACGTGGGACTGGAACTACGAGACGGACATGTACCCAGGAGTGGACGTACGAACCTGAGTAATGTAGCGCAGTAAGTGAAGTAGAAAGGCACAAATGGTATGAACATGCGTGGCATATAGGGTGTGTTTGGTTGCGTTCTCGTCTCGGCATAGTTGTTCCCTCTTCATGCATGCTCAACTCAACACCCCTCTTCATGCATGCTCTCTTCATGCATTCTTCTAGTGTATTTGTGCTAAACTAGTGTGGACTCATGCACCCTCCATACACTCTACCAAACACCCAAAAGTAGGTCGAGAAGGGAACTCTTGGGCGACATTTGTCTCTTACTACGTACTACCACTAAATGTTGTACATGCAATGCACAGTGATGTTATGGAGTACGTGACTAAGTACTCTACTACTACTATATTACTTGGACGCACATATTAACTTCTATATTTGTTTATGTGTATGCCCCGAGACCTTCCAACTAGACGTGTCTTTCTCTCCAGGTCGCACTTTTTATCGTTCATACCACTAAGTACTACTATGTGTGGTCTCCGACCCAGAAGTGGAAGAAGTGGAGATGCTCTACCACGATGTTTTTTTTACGCTGGGCTCTACCACGCTGTTCATGTCCCACTCCTTTCGCTGATGTGTGGGACATCCAGCACGTGCCGTGCTTGGCACCCTTCGTCGTAAGAGTTGAAACGCTAGCATTCATCAGAAATAAAAAATAATTATAAATCGGCAGTGGTACTATTTTTTTTGCAAACCAATCAGCAGTGATACTATACTACGCGGTTTCCTTGCTCCTCGATATTTGAAAGAATACTTCCGTTCGCCAACATGTGGGACGTCGACCATCCTGGTCCACTTGCCATGCACGCAGAACTCCAAGGGAGAGTCACCCAGGTCGTCGCGCCGCAGTAACAATGACTAATGAGCCGTCAAATCACATGCCCACTTCCCACTTTGAAGTTGCTCGGACGAAGGAACCATCATGACTTCGTTGAATTCCGCTTCTTGAAGAAAACTACTGTACCAGCAGTACTGCTAGCTACAGTATTTACACCAACAGAGGCCTCATTTCGTTCATAGGATAGGAATATGAAAATCATAGGAAGTGAGATGACATGCATGTCAATTCCTATAGAGAAAGAGATGCCATTTGATGCTTAGGATAGGAATTTTTCCATTTAGTCTAGGCTAATGTACTGGTAATTTGCTCTAAAAACTACAGTAGTAACTAGTAGTACTGGTACATGCTCGTACTCAGACACAGACACACACACTAACTACTAGCACTACTACTTCTCACATGCTGGCCAGACACCGTCGTTCTCCTTCCCGGCTTTGTCCGCGACACCCCACCGTGCTTGGATCTCCGCCGACCTCTCGGCAGCAGCGCGTGCGTCCTTTTCTTTCTTGCGGCGGCGGGCCTCTCTTTTCTTGAGTGCTTTCGACTTTTCCGCTCCCTCAGGCGGCTTTTGGCCGCCTCTTGCTCTACTGCCCATTCGCCTTGGCATCTTCAAATTCCTCCCACATAGTTGTGAGGTCGCGAGCGGCGATGAACTCGGCACGACGGGATGCCATCGCTTCCCTACCATTTTGTGTGCGGTCGTGGGCGGCGAGGTACTCGGCGCGGTGGGATGCCATCGCTGCCTTACCGGTTAGTGTGCGGCGCGGTGGCATGAACGATGCTTGGTGAGAGCTCTGGCGTGGAGTGGCCGGACAACCGTATAGTGCATTGGTTTGTCAAGAGCTCAAGGACAAAAGACGAAGCAAATTTGGATTCCCCTTCAATCCTGGTCATTTATTACCGAGTAAAATGCATTGGCGGTCATCGAACTTGTCTTGATAGCTCACTTTGATCATTGTATACGAGATATGGTGATTATACGGTCACTGGCTCAGCGCATAGCTCATATTTGTCTGGTTGACCAGTCAAACAGTCCGCATGCGCCTCATCAGCTTGTGTTTTTTATCTATCTACACGGGCCTACCTGTCAATGGAGAAAGAAATACTGTTAAAACCAAAATTATGCGTATGTGGGGAATCAAACCACGGACTCGTCGCTGCAACGCACCCTCGTCAGCCAAATGAAAATGAAATACTTCGCGTCAGACACTCACACTCACGCTGTCAAAGCATGCTAATGCATGCACATCGCCCTCTAAATCAAAGTCCTGCTCATGGCGCAACGCAAACGGCGAGCCCATCACCTGCGCGCCCCGGCGGTGCCTGACATTACTGTTTAGACGTTTGATGGAGGCCTACGCGAACGCCGAGCATGTATTCACCTGGCTCAACACCAACGGTCATACTCGGACCGCCTTGCCCATGTATATCGTCCATCACAATGACAATCTATAAAACAGCCTAAGCTAGAGAGGGTACTATGGTAGTATGGTACGGAGTATGTACTATCGTGAGCGAACGATCTTAGTGCCACTGCACACCGAAACCCCTTCCATCGCTTCCCACCTGAAAAGGTCACCGTATCTTCAAAATGTCAATGCCGCATTCACCGGAATTAACTGCAGGTGCAATTAGTGTGTCACTGACATGCGGGCGAGATGCACGTTGGGCCCACATGTCAGTAACCCAAACGCATCTGCAGTTAAGTCACTGAAGCAGCGTCCGCAATCACGCCCGATGAACCTTCTCCGGCACCAGTTGTCCATCCGTCTGCCGCTGCTCATTGCCATTCGTCCACTATATTAACTTGAGCCCCAGCTCCCAGCCATAGCCAAAGACCCACACTGATTCTCCTCCGGTCCCTTCCTTCTGTCGGCACCACTTCAACCATGGCCTCCTAGCGCTCCGAAGCTCTCTTGGACGTTCTGTCGCAGGAGCAAACGAGGGACATCAGCGGCTCCGCTCCGGGCGCGCTCCAAAGCTCTCTTCGATGTACTGTCGCAGGAGCAAACGAAGGAGATCGCCGGTACGCCCCCATCTGCCCTCCGCCGCCACGACCACGAAGCCGGCGCGCGTGCGCGGGCGCAGCTGGCAGCGAGGAAGAGTAGTACACGGTAGGTCACCGCCGCTCTGGTCCCGGGAAGGCCACCGCTACTCCACTCAGTCGATGCCAAGCTTGGTGGGGTAAACATGGCGGCCTATTAGCCGCTTGATGGCGACGTGGAGGCGGAAATCTTCAGAACCTTGTGCTTCGGAGGAGTAGGTTATCGGGGCGGATGAGGAGGAGGCAAAGGCAATGGCCGGCTTTCTCGGGTTCATGGCCGGACATGGTGGTCGGGCGCCGACGATCGTTTAGATTAGGTTTACAGTAGGTTTTAGTACGGTTTGTGCGAAATATGTAATGAATTTCATCCAGTTTGTAGGAAAAGTTTTCGAAATGTAATGAATTTCATCCAATTAATTTGAAATTTTCTTTGTTTGCACGAGTTTCGTCCGGTTAGTTCATATAGTTGTCGAAAGTTATGCGGGCAGCATCGGATGGCATCCATCAGTGTCCTCGGACAGATGCCGGTGTAAATTTGTGGGCCAGCACTGGAGATGCCCTAACTATCATGCTATAATTGCTAACAATCCTCCATTATTTGGCAGGGAACAGTTATCCCTCGATCAAAATCAGATCCGCGGTGTTTCGCACTCCTCTCGCGTAAGAGTGTAAACTCTTGCTTACATAAAAATGGAGCAAGTGTACGGCACTCTAGCACGTCATATCACTCGAACTAGCCCGCCCAACGAGCGGGAAAGCACCGCCCTCGTCATTTTGTTCTAGATTTCTATCGATCGATCGTGCGAAAATGTTACGCTTCACAAGTTTTAAAGGAAAAGGCGGCACACTTACGACTCGTACGCGTCGCAACCCCGACAGTCGGGCTCGCACGCCGCTCACCAGAGGGGACACGTGTTGTCTTGCAATTTCACTGACATGTGGGACCATGATTGAATAAACCGTCGATAGCCGAAATCTAATCGCTCGGCGGGCGTCGGCTGAGAAGAGAGAAACGGGGGAGGGAGAAGAGATCACCCGCCCGCCGCGCATGGACTCCAAGAAATATATGGTGATAATGTGAGGTGGGCCATGCTGGAGCCCGGACCGCTTCCAGAGCCCGCTCTCACCGCCCTGGCCCCTCAAGACGCCAGCTGCCCGCCGCATGCATGCATAGCAAGTAGTACTCCTTATGTGGAGGAGAGAGAGGCATTGACAAAGTCAAGGAGTGGGCTCCGCAAGAGCCCGTCTCTACACGTGCTCATAGGTTAAAAAAATAATTCTAAAAAAGGCGTAAAAAACAATTGTGTCTTAAAAAACGAAAGGTAAAAAACATTTGAGAGGAAATAGATAGAGAGAAAGTGAGAAAAAGTTGTAACCTGGGCATTACATGAGGAAGGAGGGAGTGGTGCACATGCCAAGTTCACTGGGCTGCCGTGTTTCACACTCCTCCGTCTAATAGTGGAGACAATAGCTTTCATTAAAAATAAACAATGAATACTCGTTGCTCGTCCTCTATATCAGAAAGAATACTTTCATTCACCGACATGTGGGACATCGACCATCCTGGTCCACCTGCCATGCACAAAATTATCCTGGTCTACCCAGTCGTATCGCAGGCCCAACTTTTCCCACTGTAAGTTGTTCGGATGAAGGAACCATCATGACTTCATTGATTTCCGCTTCTTCAAGAAAACTTACCATACCCGCAATAATGCTACCACACGCGATGGACGGCACTGTACCACGTCATATCACTGAAACCCACTAGGCCAAACTAGCCCGCCTAGGTCATCTATTTTGGAACGGAGGGAGTACGTCTCTGCACTGCTATGATTTTGTGTTGCACGTTCTCTGTACTTTCGCTACGATTTTCCTACCCTATGAACCAAATGAGGCCTAAATGTATGTCGACTATTGTCTGATCGATCTCTAAGCCTACAATTTTAGGAGCTAGGGCTATTGGTCGATCGACGAGGGATAAGTATAAGCGTACCACGAGCTCATTAGCCCCAACGTTTCTCGTTGGTGAGTGTTTTGCAAGTACTATAGCTCGCACAGTAGCTAGCCTACTAACACCAAGAATCATCAAACAAGCCCTGCTGATATGATAAACAGTTCAAACTTACATCTAAGCATGCCATATATTACATCAAAAGCTGGTGAGGATACATCTGTTTCCATAACTCGGAGAGGGTTCGCATGATTCATCGCATGATTCACTATCAAACAAAAGTAGCAAGATCCGCCCACACAAGACAGTGCACTAGCCCTAAGATGGTTTGATAACACGCATCGTTCTGGTAATTAAACACAGGGCAATGCAAACTACCCTGAAGGATTAGCACGACCAACTATTTCTTGTCATCGATCTCTCGGGCAATGACCACAACACGGACAGCGGCATGGGAATCGATTTCTGGGGCGATGTCCACAGGACTGACCGCGACATCGGAATCGATCTCTAGGGCGATGTCCACAGGATGGACAGTGGCATCGGAATCGATCTCCGGGGCGATGCCAAGAGGACGGGCCATGACATCGGAATCATCAAGGACAACCACGGGCACCTGCACAACCCTAACATATTAGCAAGCACATTGCAAATAATCAAAAACCACAACTATGGTAATAAGCCATTATTTTTTACCTTGTGCAGCTCACCGGGGGATCTCATCCCTCCGGGGGCCATCTCCTCGTCCTCGATTGGGGCCATCACCTTGCCAGGGGAATACTGCTTCTCAACGAAGACTATCTCCTCAAACTCGGTCTTGAGCCTCACATAGGTGGCAATCAGAGTTCCTGGGGTAGGCACGGTGGGGCCCTTGTTGTTCTTCCAACTTTCTTTGAGGAGTTCGTCCGCCAACGTCCTCAACTCTTTGGCCAGTGCTTGTTTCTTGGAGTTCTTCGTCTCCATGGGTTGGCCCGCCAACATGGTCAACTCGTTGGTCGGTGCTCGCTTCCTGGAGATTGCCGTCTCCAGTGGGTTGTCCGTCGGCAACTCTTTGCCTAGTGCTCCAGGATCCATCAATGAACTGACAAACAATCGCAATGAAAACGGGAAAAGAATAGGATGTGAGAATCATTCTGTGCTTCGCAAAAAGAAGATTCTTGGAATGAAAATATAGCAGCATAACTGATTCGCCCACCTTTCCTTCGTCGGTACAGAAGAAAAATGGAAGAAGTGAGTAGTCTGGAGTGAGGTTTTCTTCAAGAAAGGGAAGAAAGGGCTTGAACGAGCATTCCAGTGAAATGATGGTTGCTTCGTCCAGTCCAACTTGGAGGCCACCTTACCACTTCTGGTAAAGGTATGGGTTTTGTGATATGACGGGTCATTACGGCCACACCGGGGTGACAGGTGAGTCTCGACTGTAGCACCTCGCTGTGATTTGGTGGATGGCACGCGGGCCCGGATGCTTTGAAATGTCCCGCATGTAGATAGAGTAGCTAGTCATATAGGAGTGCTCAATATTGTGCACCACGACCAAGGCAGAGCGGAAAACGAGAGAACTACGTAATTAATGCATGAGTTTAATTAGGGTGCGTTAACTTCTACCTTGTTTCTTGTTTCTTGACATATCAAACAATAAGAGATGAGAGGTGTGCATGCTTTTAATGACTTGCAATGGCTAGTTCATTGCATGCAATGCTATTAATTAGCAAATAAACATTGGTGACCCCAGGAGGAAACGGTGTTAAGCGCATGGACCTATGCAAAATGAGTATCAACCAATGGATAATGGAGTTTAATTGTTAAACAATAGCAATTTTGTCTCATGCAAGAGCCTGGCTAGTACTCCAAGGAACCGCACCACGCGAGCGTTCGCAACTGCCACGTTCAGGGTGCGATTGGCTCTTTGCCTCTTCGAGAAGACGAACAATGATGTTACTCCTACTTCTACAGTATAGAATCCACTGCTGCATGTCCGTCCACCTCGTGCGGGAGGGATAGCGTGTAGCGAAAGCTTCTACTTACTGCTCCTGCCTTTGCGTCTATGACAGGTGGGCCCAACCGTGGTTGGCCCCCCTGTCATGCAGCCAAAGGCAGGTGCAGTTAAGGCACCAGAGCTCAGTCCGCGGGGGAGAGGGCGTCGTAGTAATCAAATTTCTCGGTCTTGTACGAGTTGACGCGACACATCAAAGTACTGCACTCGATATAAGTCTTTTTACACATTTCAAATGGGCTACTTCGTATGTAGGAGTAGACATATTCTGCTTCGTATGTAGTCACTTGTTGCAATCTCTAAAAAAGACTTATATTTGGAAATGGAGGGAGTACAACGCATGCATGCATGCCGTGACTTTCCTTTTGATACTTGCATGTGTTGATTTGATGCACCTTGCCAAATTTTGACTATAAATTTAACTAACCAAATTTTCATGGATGTCACAAAAAATTACGGGGCTGTTTGGATTGTGACTATGTTTGTCTTATGTTGCCACATTATTTTTCCCACACTTGCCACACTTGCCTAACCTGAGTTGCTCAAATTGTTAGACACACTTTGGCTTGCCTAAGGGAATCTTGCCACAATTTTTGTGTCATGACATGTGGGGTTCACTGCTAATAAAAAAATTCTTTTCTTAGGTGTGGCTAATAAAAAAGACTTATATTTAGGAACGGAGGGAGTAGAAAATATAAATAATAATGCATGTTGGGGCAACCCACGTTTCCGCTAATTTTAGCCGTGGGCTTGTACACAATTTTTACGAGGGGGTGGATGTTCATTTAATGGAGGGACTTGTAGTACCAGACTTGAACGATACAAAGTGCGACCTGGCACACCGTAACACCACTTGGAACAAGTAGCTACCTCAAAAAACAATCAACAACTAAAAAAACCGCGACCTGGCATGTAGTAGTACATAATTTTAAATGATTGTTTTGATGGAGTGAAAAAGAAAAACTACCCCACTACTTATATATAGGCCGGAGCGTCCGCCCTTGCTTGCTAAGGTTGCTCTATTCACACACTCTCATCCTCTCCAGATCTAAACAAGATAGGGGTAGTAACACTGTCTTTCTCCCTTCAAAAAACACTGGCTTTCTATCCTCACCGCTGGTTACAGATCCAGATGTATCCCCCTCCGCCGGTGAAGGGGAGGAGGGGCAGCGTTTAGGCCGTCGTCGACAGCGAGGGAGGAGACCCACTGCTGGCCGCACCGTTATCTCTGGCCGAGCGCCGGCGTGGGAGGTCCTCCGATCCCTTCGTCGTTGCCTGTGGGCGGATCCGGCCTCCCGCCGCCCACCTATCCACATCCCGACGACCTTCAGGTATATCTTCGTTCGAAACCGCCTTAGCTCTACTTCCCCAGCTCGCTACGTCAGTGCATGTGCATTATTTTCTACCTCTCAGCCCCTCTCGATCGGATGGTCCAACATCACATATTTTTTTTCTTCTATTGTTAGAGGTAAAGCTACTTCATGGAGTCGAATCTTGTACTCCCTCTGTCCGAAAATACTTGTCATTGAAATGGATGTATCTAGATGTATTTTAGTTCTAGACACATCCATTTTGATGACAAGTAATTCCGGACGGAGGGAGTACTTGGTTCAAATAGTAAATAAAGTGGGGGTGGGGGAATTTAGTATGTGCATCAGACTTGGTACAAACAGGAAGGAAAGGGGGTGAAAGTAGTACAGACTGGTCATCCAACCGGTCTCTTGGTCGAAAAGGGAAATATAGGCGTAACATTGTACATAGTGGTATGGCCAGGACTAGATTTGCTATCCACACATAGGAGTAGGTGGCTAGAGTGAACAAAAATGGGACCAACCCAGACATGTTTCTTGGATGTTTGTTTCTCGGGGCAACAAACTATGAATCACCACTTTATGCCCCTGTTTACGTACATGGTGCTGGACTGCTGGTGCACCAACTGTCCCATGCCCTTATACCAAATATTTAGGCTCCGGTCGGAATAAAGGGGCAGAAAACATAGGTCTTGATGGAAATAGAGGAATAGGAAAGGAATGTAGGTATAAAACTATGGAACAGCGAACCGGAGGAAACTCTCAAGAGAATGTGTTCGGATGGACTACGAAATGTACAGATTTGTTTTTTTAGAGTAGCATGCTTCGCAGTATGAGATGCTATTTGTTTATTCAGCTGCACAGTGACTACTCTTGTCCTCACCTCACGTACCACACATAGGTTGATTTTTTATTCCGGCAACACAGCACAACAACCTGTTTAACGCATGGGCTTCCGCCGAAAAAATGAGCAGCGCGTGGATGTTTCTAATCCTATGGAATCAGTACTACCAGACCAGCTTCCCTATGAAACACTATTCACCTTTCCCGTGTTCCGAACGGTTGGAAGGGAAAGAATACCGTAGGAATTGTGTTCCTACGAAAATCCTGCACCAAACCTGTGAACCGAACGCAGCCTTAGCTGTTCTTAATCTAATGTCCCTGGTAAAAATGAAGCCATGCCACTGTTATAAGCCATGACAAGTTTAGCCAAATGTTTTTGCCTGTAATTGTTTGAGACTCTGACTGTTTCCTCTGTGCCTTTTTGTGCAAACAGGGATATCCAATTCACCTGGTTGCTGTTGTGACCTTTTGGTGCACTGCACAAAACTCTTCTTAAAAGAAGTGACTTTTGTGCTGTTTAACTGGAATGTCAGAATGGAACAGTTGGTTCATTTTGGTGGAATTGCACAAAGGGAGATTTGTTTTCCAATCCTTATCATCCATATTGGTGCCATAACCTTCCTTTAGGTAAGAATGATATTTAATGCATGTGTTCATCTCTATTTTCCGACTGCCATGAGAAAATAATGCTGTTTTTTACTAGTACACTTGTACTCCCTCACTGACAAAACCAATTCTGAATTAGTAGGCCAATCATGTACTTGGTTTCACCAACTGGTGAGGAGAAAGAGAAATAGAGCATGAAGAGTAAGAAGAAGAAGAATAAACAGTGCCAAGGCGATCTTGCTGAAGCCAGAGGCCTCAGTCGAGGCCATTCAAGGGATCCGGCAACGACTACCTTACATGTGAGACGATCCTCCAGGGAGCCCTTCCACTTCTGCTGTCTCACTTAATTAATTAGGAGTACTTAAGTACCACTAATTTATTACTGCCTAATTTTCCTGTTGGAGTTAAACAAATATTTAGTAGGACCGTATGTTGAATCATGTACGTGTGAATGTTTGTCTATGGAGGTGAATCATGTGGTGGAGCACGAAGGGAATATTATTAGTGTCATGACATAATAGTGCTATTGTTTTGCATGTCAATTTATTGCCATTGGTTCAATGAGGCAATGTTTTGCGTATTGTCCATCATGAATTTGATGCTACTGTTTGAGTGTTGGGGAACGTAGTAATTTCAAAAATTTTCCTACGATCACGCAAGACCATGGTGATGGCATAGCACGAGAGGGAGAGTGTCCGTCCCACCCTCGTGAGACCGAAAGCGAAGCGTTATAACAACGCTGTTGATGTAGTCGACGTCTTCACGATCCGACCGATCCAAGTACCGAACGTCACGGCACCTCCGAGTTCTCGCACACGTTCAGCTCGATGGCGATCCCGGACTCGATCCAGCAAAGTGTCGGGATGAGTTCCGTCAAGACGACGGCGTGGGACGATGTTGATGTTCCACCGACGCAGGGCTTCGCCTAAGCTCGCGACGATATGACTTCTCCGGCGCAGGGCTTCGCCTAAGCTCATGACGATATGACCGAAGTGGAATATGGTGGAAGGGGCACCGCACACGGCTAAGGAAAGATCCGTAGATCAACTTGTGTGTCATGGGGTGCCCCTGCCCCGTATATAAAGGAGCCAAGGGGAGGTGGCGGCCCAAGGGGAGCGCGACTAAGGAGTCCTACTCTCGGGAGTAGGATTCCTCCAATCCTAGTTGGATTAGGATTCGGAGGGGAAGAGAGAGAGGGGGCGGCCCACCTTTCCTAGTCCTAATAGGACTAGGGGAAGAGGGGGCGCGCCACCTAGGGCTGCCCTTTCTCCTTTCCTCCAAGGCCCACTATGGCCCATGTATTTCCGGGGGTTCCGGTAACCTCCGGTACTCGGTAAATTCGATTTCACTCGGAACACTTCCGATGTCCAAATGTAGGCTTCAATATATCAATCTTTATGTCTCGACCATTTCGAGACTCCTCGTCATGTCCGTGATCACATCCGGGACTCGAACAACCTTGGTGCATCAATACTTATAAACTCATAATGAACTGTCATCGAAGCGTTAAGCGTGCGGACCCTACGGGTTCGAGAACTATGTAGACATGACCTAGAACCATTCTCGGTCAATAACCAATAGCGGAACCTGGATGCCCATATTGGTTCCTACATATTCTACGAAGATCTTTATCGGTCAAACCGCATAACGACATACGTTGTTCCTTTGTCATCGGTATGTTACTTACCCGAGATTCGATCGTCGGTATCCAATACCTAGTTCAATCTCGTTACGGTAAGTCTCTTTACTCGTTCCGTAATACATCATCTCACAACTAACTCGTTAGTTGTAATGCTTGCAAGGCTTAAGTGATGTGTATTACCGAGAAGGCCTAGAGATACCTCTCCGACAATCGGAGTGACAAAACCTAATCTCGAAATACGCCAACCCAACAAGTACCTTTGGAGACACCTTAGTACTCCTTTATAATCACCCAGTTACGTTGTGACGTTTGGTAGTACCCAAAGTGTTCCTCCGGTAAACGGGAGTTGCATAATCTCATAGTTATAGGAACATGTATGGGTCATGAAGAAAGCATTAACAATATACTAAACGATCAAGTGTTAAGCTAACGGAATGGGTCATGTCAATCAGATCATTCTCCTAATGATGTGATCCCGTTAATCAAATGACAACTCATGTCTATGGTTAGGAAACATAACCATCTTTGATTAACGAGCTAGTCAAGTAGAGGCATACTAGTGACACTCTGTTTGTCTATGTATTCACACATGTATTATGTTTCCGGTTAATACAATTCTAGCATGAATAATAAACATTTATCATGATATAAGGAAATAAATAATAACTTTATTATTGCCTCTAGGGCATATTTCCTTCAGTCTCCCACTTGCACTAGAGTCAATAATCTAGATTACAAAGTAATGATCCTCACACCCATGGAGTCTTGGTGCTGATCATGTTTTGCTCGTGGAAGAGGCTTAGTCAACGGTCTGCAACATTCAGATCCGTATGTATTTTGCAAATCTCTATGTCTCCCACTTGGACTTGGTCCCGAATGGAATTGAAGCGTCTCTTGATATGCTTGGTCCTCTTGTGAAATCTGGATTCCTTTGCCAAGGCAATTGCACCAGTATTGTCACAGAAGATCTTCATCGGTCCCGATGCACTAGGTATGACACCTAGATCGAAATGAACTCTTTCATCCAGACTCCTTCATTTGCTGCTTCAAGCAGCTATGTACTCCGCTTCACATGTAGATCCCGCCACGACGCTTTGTTTAGAACTGCACCAACTGACAGCTCCACCGTTTAATAAAAACACGTATCCGGTTTGCGATTTAGAATCGTCCGGATCAGTGTCAAAGCTTGCATCGACGTAACCATTTACGACTAGCTCTTTGTCACCTCCATATACGAGAAACATATCCTTAGTCCTTTTCGGTATTTCAGGATGTTCTTGACCGCTGTCCGATGATCCACTCTGGATTACTTTGGTACCTTCCTGCCAAGCTTACAGCTAAGCATCGTCAGTCTGGTACACAGCATTGCATACATGATAGAGCCTATGGCTGAAGCATAGGAACATCTTTCATTTCTCTCTATCTTCTGCTGTGGTCGGGCATTGAGTCGACTCAATCTTACACCTTGTAATACAGGTAAAAACCTTTCTTTGCCTGATCCATTTTGAACTTTTTCAAAACTTTATCAAGGTATGTGCTTTTGAAAGTCCAATTAAGCGCCTTGATCTATCTCTATAGATCTTGATGCCCAATATGTAAGCAGCTTCACCGAGGTCTTTCATTGAAAAACTTTTATTCAAGTATCCTTTTATGCTATCCAGAAATTCTATATCATTTCCAATCAATAATATGTCGTCCACATATAATATTAGAAATGCTCTGAGCTCCCACTCACTTTCTTGTAAATACAGGCTTCTCCAAAAGTGCATATAAACCCATATGCTTTGATCACACTATCAAAGCGTTTATTCCAACTCGAGAGGTTTGCACTGGACCATAAATTGATCGCTGGAGCTTGCACACTTTGTTAGTACCCTTTGGATCGACAAAACCTTCTGGTTGCATCATATACAACTCTTCTTCTAGAAATCCATTCAAGAATGCAGTTTTACATCCATTTGCCAAATTTCATAATCATAAAATGCGGCAATTGCTAACATGATTCGGACAGACTTAAGCATCGCCACTGGTGAGAAAGTCTCATCGTAGTCAACCCCTTGAACTTGTGAAAACCTTTCGCAACAAGTCGAGCTTTGTAGACAGTTACATTACCATCGGCGTCGGTCTTCTTCTTAAAGATCCATTTATTTTCAATGGCTTGCCGATCATCGGCAAGTCAACCAAAGTCCATACTTTGTTCTCATACATGGATCCCATCTCAGATTTCATGGCTTCCAGCCATTTTGCGAATCTGGGCTCACCATCGCTTCTTCATAGTTTGTAGGTTCGCCATGGTCAAGTAACATGACTTCCGAATAAGATTACCGTACCACTCACTGTGCGTATTTTACTCTGGTTGACCTCGATGTTCAGTAGTAACTTGATCTGAAGCTTCATGATCATCATCATTAGTTTCCTCACTAATTGGTGTAGTTGTCACAGAACCATTTCTTGTGATGAACTACTTTCCAATAAGGGAGTAGATACAGTTATCTCATCAAGTTCTACTTTCCTCCCACTCACTTCTTTCGAGAGAAACTCCTTCTCTAGAAAGGATCCGAATTTAGGAACGAAAATCTTGCCTTCAGATCTGTGATAGAAGGTGTACCCAACAGTCTCCTTTGGGTATCCTATGAAGACACATTTTTCCGATTTGGGTTCGAGCTTATCTGGTTGAAGTTTCTTTACATAAGCATCGCAGCCCCAAACTTTAAGAAACGACAACTTTGGTTTCTTGCCAAACCACAGTTCATAAGGCGTCGTCTCAACGGATTTTGACGGTGTCCTATTTAACGTGAATCGGCCGTCTCTAAAGCATAACCCCAAAACGATAGCGGTAAATCGAAATAGACATCATAGATCGCACCATATCTAGTAAAGTACGACACGACGTTCGGACACACCATTTCTCTGTGGTGTTCCGGGTGGCGTGAGTTGCGAAACTATTCCACATTTTTTCAAATGTAAACCAAACTCGTAACTCAAATATTCTCCTCCACGATCAGATCGTAGAAACTTTATTTTCTTGTTACGATGATTTTCCACTTCACTCTGAAATTCTTTGAACTTTTCAAATGTTTCAGATTTGTGTTTCATTAAGTAGATATACCCATATCTGCTCAAATCATCTGTGAAGGTGAGAAAATAACGATACCCTTGCGTGCCTCAACATTCATTGGACCACAAACATCAGTATGTATGATTTCCAACAAATCAGTTGCTCGCTCCATAGTTCGGAGAACGGCGTTTTGGTCATCTTGCCCATGAGGCACGGTTCGCAAGTACCAAGTGATTCATAATCAAGTGATTCCGAAGCCCATCAAGATGGAGTTTCTTCATGCGTTTTACATCGATATGACCTAAACGGCAAGTGCCACAAATAAGTTGCACTATCATTATCAACTCTGCATCTTTTGGCTTCAACATTATGAATATGTGTATCACTACTGTCGAGATTCAACAAGAATAGACCATTCTTCAAGGGTGCATGACCATAAAAGATATTACTCATATAAATAGAACAACCATTATTCTCTGATTTAAATGAATAACCGTCTCGCATTAAACAAGATCCAGATATAATGTTCATGCTCAACGCTGGCACCAAATAACAATTATTTAGGTCTAAAACTAATCCCGAAGGTAGATGTAGAGGTAGCGTGCCGACCGCGATCACATTGACTTTGGAACCATTTCCCACGCGCATCGTCACCTCGTCCTTTGCCAGTGCTCGTCTATTCCGTAGTCCCTGTTTCGAGTTGCAAATATTAGCAACAGAACCAGTATCAAATACCCAGGTGCTACTACGAGCTCTAGTAAGGTACACATCAATAACATGTATATCACATATACCTTTGTTCACCTTGCCATCCTTTTTATCCGCCAAATACTTGGGGCAGTTCCGCTTCCAGTGTCCGGTCTGCTTGCAGTAAAAACACTCAGTTTCAGGCTTAGGTCCAGACTTGGGTTTCTTCTCTTGATCAGCAACTTTCTTGCTGTTCTTTTTGAAGTTTCCCTTCTTCTTCCCTTTGCCCTTTTTCTTGAAACTAGTGGTCTTGTTGACCATCAACACTTGATGCTCTTTCTTGATTTCTACCTCCATGCTTTTAGCATCGCGAAGAGCTCAGAATTGTCTTAGTCATCCCTTGCATATTATAGTTCATCACGAAGCTCTTGTAGCTTGGTGGCAGTGATTGGAGAATTCTGTCAATGACACTATCATCCGGAAGATTAACTCCCGGCTGAATTAAGTGATTGTTATACCCGGACATTTTGAGTATGTGCTCACCGTGAACTATTCTCCTCCATCTTGCAGCTATAGAACTTATTGGAGACTTCATATCTCTCAATCCGGGCATTTGCTTGAAATATTAACTTCAACTCCTGGAACATCTCATATGCTCCATGACGTTCAAAACGTCGTTGAAGACCCGGTTCTAAGCCGTAAAGCATGGCACCTCGAACTATTGAGTAGTCATCAGCTTTGCTTTGCGGACGTTCACAACTTCGCTCAAGATCTGCAGCAGGCTCGTCACCCAGCGGTGCTTCCGGGCGTAATTTTTCGTGCAGCAATGAGGATAATCCTCTCGTTACGGACCCAGTCCGTAATTGCTACCATCATCTTTCAACTTTGCTTTCTCAAGGAACGATTAAAATTCAACGGAACAACAGCACGAGCCATCTATCTACAGTAAACATAGACAAGCAAAATACTATCGGTACTAAGTTCATGATAAATTTAAGTTCAATTAATCATATTAAAAAACTCCCACTTAGGCAGACATCTCTCTAGTCATCTAAGTGAACACGTGATCCAAATCAACTAAACCATGTCCGATCATCACGTGAGGCGGAGTAGTTTCAATGGTGAACATCACTATGTTGATCATATCTACTATATGATTCATGCTCGACCTTTCGGTCTCCGTGTCCGAGGCCATATCTGTTATATGCAAGGCTCGTCAAGTTTAACCTGAGTATTCGCGCGTGTGCAACTGTTTTGCACCGTTGTAGATGGACGAGAACTTATCACACCCGATCATCACGTGGTGTCCGGGTACTACTGAACTTTGGCAGCGGTGCATACTCGGGAGAACACTTCTTGATAATTTTAGTGAGAGATCATCTTATAATGCTACCGTCAATCAAAGCAAGATAAGATGCATAAAGGATAAACATCACATGCAATCAATATAAGTGATATGATATGGCCATCATCATCTTGTGCTTGTGATCTCCATCTCCGAAGCACCGTCATGATCACCATCGTCACCGGCGCGACACCTTGATCTCCATCGTAGCATCGTTGTCGTCTCGCCAACTATTGCTTCTACGACTATCGCTACCGCTTAGTGATAAAGTAAAGCAATTACATGGCGTTGCATTTCATACAATAAGCGACAACCATATGGCTCCTGCCGATTGCCGATAACTCGGTTACAAAACATGATCATCTCATACAATAAAATATAGCATCACGTCTTGACCATATCACATCACAACATGCCCTGCAAAAACAAGTTAGGCGTCCTCTACTTTGTTGTTGCAAGTTTTACGTGGCTGCTACGGGCTGAGCAAGAACCGTTCTTACCTACGCATCAAAACCACAAGCGATACTTCGTCAAATAGACTCCGTTTTAACCTTCTCAAGGACCGGGCGTAGCCACACTCGGTTCAACTAAAGTGAGAGAGACAGACACCCGCCGGTCACCTTTAAGCAACGAGTGCTCACAGCGGTGAAACCAGTCTCGCAGAAGCGTCTGGCGTAATGTCGGTCCGGCCGCTTCATCTCACAATACCGCTGAACCAAAGTATGACATGCTGGTAGGTAGTATGACTTGTATCACCCACAACTCACTTGTGTTCTACTCGTGCATATGACATCAACGCATAAAACCAGGCTCGGATGCCATTGTTGGGGAACGAGTAATTTCAAAAATTTCCTACGATCACGCAAGACCATGGTGATGGCATAGCAACGAGAGGGAGAGTGTCCGTCCACGCCCTCGTGAGACCGAAAGCGGAAGTGTTATAACAACGCGGTTGATGTAGTCGACGTCTTCACGATCCGACCGATCCAAGTACCGAACGACGACACCTCCGAGTTCGCACACGTTCAGCTCGATGGCGATCCCGAACTCCGATCCAGCAAAGTGTCGGGATGAGTTCCGTCAAGACGACGGCGTGGTGGCGATGTTGATGTTCCACCGACGCAGGGCTTCGCCTAAGCTCATGACGATATGACTTCTCGGCGCAGGCTTCGCTAAGCTCCGCGACGATATGACCGAAGTGGAATATGGTGGAAGGGGCACCGACACGGCTAAGGAAAGATCCGTAGATCAACTTGTGTGTCATGGGGTGCCCCTGCCCCCAGATATAAAGGAGCCAAGGGGAGGTGGCGGCCCAAGGGGAGGCGACAAGTGAGTCCTACTCCTCCGGAGTAGGATTCCCTCCAATCCTAGTTGGATTAGGATTCCGGAGGGGAAGAGAGAGAGGGGGCGGCCCACCTTTCCTAGTCCTAATAGGACTAGGGAAGGGGGCGCGCCACCTAGGGCTGGCCCTTTCTCCTTTCCTCCAAGGCCCACTATGGCCCATGTATTTCCGGGGTTTCGTAACCTCCGGTACTCGATAAATTTCGATTTCACTCGGAACACTTCCGATGTCCAAATGTAGGCTTCCAATATATCAATCTTTATGTCTCGACCATTTCGAGACTCCTCGTCATGTCCGTGATCACATCCGGGACTCGAACAACCTTCGTGCATCAATACTTATAAACTCATAATGAACTGTCATCGAAGCGTTAGCGTGCGGACCCTACGGGTTCGAGAACTATGTAGACATGACCTAGAACCATTCTCGGTCAATAACCAATAGCGGAACCTGGATGCCCATATTGGTTCCTACATATTCTACGAAGATCTTTATCGGGCAAACCGCATAACGACATCGTTGTTCCCTTTGTCATCGGTATGTTACTTACCCGAGATTCGATCGTCGGTATCCAATACCTAGTTCAATCTCGTTATCGTAAGTCTCTTTACTCGTTCCGTAATACATCATCTCACAACTAACTCATTAGTTGTAATGCTTGCAAGGCTTAAGTGATGTGTATTACCGAGAAGGCCTAGAGATACCTCTCCGACAATCGGAGTGACAAAACCTAATCTCAAATACGCCAACCCAACAAGTACCTTTGGAGACACCTGTAGTACTCCTTTATAATCACCCGCCACGTTGTGACGTTTGGTAGTACCAAAGTGTTCCTCCGGTAAACGGGAGTTGCATAATCTCATAGTTATAGGAACATGTATGGGTCATGAAGAAAGCATTAACAATATACTAAACGATCAAGTGTTAAGCTAACGGAATGGGTCATGTCAATCAGATCATTCTCCTAATGATGTGATCCCGTTAATCAAATGACAACTCATGTCTATGGTTAGGAAACATAACCATCTTTGATTAACGAGCTAGTCAAGTAGAGGCATACTAGTGACACTCTGTTTGTCTATGTATTCACACATGTATTATGTTTCCGGTTAATACAATTCTAGCATGAATAATAAACATTTATCATGATATAAGGAAATAAATAATAACTTTATTATTGCCTCTAGGGCATATTTCCTTCATTGAGTAATATGCTAATGTCTTCCTATCCTTTCTCACTAAGCTAATGAAGGTTTCACCTTGTTCCTACTTTTGCAAACAGGGATCATGTTGTGCCAATCATACATTTCAGTGGAACTACACAAGACAATACAATGAACCGTATCCCAGCCAGTGCTTTAACTCTGCTGGAAGTTCTTGATAATCTTTCGATATAATCTCAGCACTGGTAAACAAGAGTGATTTCAACCATACATTTGAAGTGCACAAAAATATATACTATTGCGTGATTCCAGTGAGTGCTTTATCATCTCTTATGGGACTACATGAATAAGCTTTTTTTCTCAGGTTGGTACGGGCCTAAGGCCTTCATCCATATTAGTTTGATGTCATCTCTATTTGTATCGTGCTACTGTCATGAGAAACTCCTTTATCTTTGCACTTTTAAGTTTTGCAACCTATGATAAATGGCAATGCTTTGAGTGTTGAGTTGAGCTAATTGGCACTGATTAAATAAACTAATACCTCTCTTTAAGCAAGACTACTATTTTGCTAACTTTACCCATTAGGTAATGAGGGAGCTTCTATTTGTTAGTGTATGTTTCATCAACTAGTCCCACTATTACAGTAATCTCACTCTCTCAATATATGTGCAACAGGGCTGCTCGATTTTGGTGGAACTGCACAAAAACTTTGGGTGCTTCATTGCCTTGACAGCTTCCGTCCTTTCCTGTCAGTGGCTAATCTCCGCTTGCTTTCTTCCTTTGCTGTCAGTCGCTTGGCTTATCTCGGCTTCCAGTTAAAGGAAATAGTAATTGATATGCTACCTCACACAGGTTGGTACTGGTCTTTATCCTGACTATTGTGCCTGTCATATGTATTGGTAATTTGGTATTGTGGTACTGTTTGCCGATTTCATAAAAGGAGTAATTTGGAGCCTGAACTTGCAGGCAAATCATTACATCGGGCGATTTCAGTAGAACTGCACAAAATGATCAGATGGACAGGTACTTATGCTGCTGCTATGTACTCCAAAGTTCACTCAGACAAGCATCGATGTTGACAAGAAGTGCCTATATTCATTCGAGTATCAACCGGCGTCAACCAATTGTCAAACTCCAAGTATTAGGAGAGTGAATGCCAAAAATATTGCTTGGTGCATAGCCCAGAAAAACGCAGTCCAGTCTTTGGTCCCAACTTGTGCCTTTTGGTTATCGGCACATATGGTAGCGAACTATATGGCATGGAGTCTAAAGATTCCAGACAAGTTGGTTGACGCATATATTCATCTGGCACTTAATCAGTCTGCACGCCAGGGATGCTCCATTTCAGTTGAACTGCACAAAAAATTTGGGTGGTTCATTTTCTCAACCGCCTCCTTTCTCGTCTGCAATGTAGAATTTTGGCGAGATACAGGACCAAGATGAGCCAGTAATTTAGTTGGATGAAAGTAGTGGCCAAGTTGCTCAAACCTCCCTCGGCATGAGGCCACTATTTGAGAATAAACCTACAAGCAAAGTTCAGATTGTCTGTGCTGCCTCTTATGTACTTGAAAGTTTACTCGTACAAGAACTAATTTTAGCAAGAAGTACCTCCGATTGAACACCATTTACCAGTCTATACCCTAGGTAATTAAAGGTCGTCCATGGATCATATTGGCTGTGATCTCAATCATTTGGATGCATAAACATACTGAACATGTGTATATCTGAATCTTTTTGTGAATTATGTATGAATATTGTCGTCTGATCTATCAATCATTTGGATGCATAGATATGCTGAGCTTGTGTATATATGAATCTTTTGAGTTGTTGATAGTGAATGTTGGCTATGAATATGAACGTGTCCTGTGAACCTGAGTTTGATATGAATGTTTACCTTTTCTGTTGTATTTGTGTATGAACTTGTTAGTATGCCTACTGTGGGGTATAAAACGCAGGTCTCTTATAAGAGTAATGCTGTGTCCAATTTATGTTTTCCCTTCTAACCACATTATATATATTTATATTATTACTATTATCGTATATTTTATGGAGACTTATATATACATTATAAAACATCCCACGTGTTATTAACTAATAAAAGTAAATGTTTAACGAAAAATCATGGTTGTTTTTGACTCACGGCAAGGAAAATCCTGGTGATTATGCATAAAAAGCTTGTAAGATTTTAAGGACCAATTTAATAATAACGCGCTCATTTTTATTTTGAGCAATAACTCACTAATTTCTTATATATATATATATATATATATATATATATATATATATATATATATATATATATATATATATATATATATATATATATATATATATATATATATATATATATATATAATGTGCCTCTCCGGTTTATTCTTCGATATTAATTGCTCCTTCTAACATAACCTTATATATATAACGAGCCCACCTAATACGTGTATTTCAAGGAAGTGCAAATGGGCTGGGATTTCTTAGAAAATATAAATGGGCCTGATTGACGCGAAATTATTTGTTCACCCAGCCCAGCAAATGGACTGTACATTCTAGAAAACATGGGTTAAATATATGCCACATTTTTGCAGGCTGACATGTGGGCCAATAGGTCGAAGCCTACGCAGGGCATTGTCAACTTGGTCAACAAATGATTGTTTCATCCACAGCCATTGGATTTATATCCAATGGCCGGCATGCACCTTCAATCTCTCGTCTTCTTCCTCCAGCGTCGCCGGGACCGCCTGGTCCGGCTTCCGGCGGCTAGGGGCTTTGCTTAGCACGCATCGCTGCGAAGCGCTACCCCACCGCCGGCCAGGCTATCCCTCCACCCCTCGACACCTCCTGTTATTCTCCACAGACTACAGCCCCATGCCGCGACAGAACCAGTTATAACCCTTCTCCTACTCTCAATCTGCGACTCCACTGCCGCGTTTTCCCATCTCCGAGTCGTTCCCGTCCGGGGCCTCGCCGTCGTCCACCGCCTCGCTGTGTTCGGTGCGGCGTAGTCAACAAACGAGAGTCGTCGGAAGAGGACTGTACGTAGAGAGCCTGACGGCTGGGACCCACGAGGTCCATGGTCGCACGCAAGGAAAGTTCCTCCTTATTAAGCTGAAAATTTTTTTCCTCCACCTGACTGCTGGGACCCACCGGCTGTACCTTCGCACGGAAAGAAGTGCCTCCTTGTTTTGCGAAAACATTATTCATCCCGTTGACAGCTGGGACCCGTCAGATTTGGTGACTGACTTGTGGGCCTACTAAGCGGACGTGTACGCACGGCTTTGTCAACTTAATCAACAAATGATTCTAGCAGCTGCACCGTTGGATGTTAATCCAATAGCCGTGCTCCTTCTTCAACCTCTGTTCTTGCTCCTGTCTCTCGTGGGCGGCATGCTGCTGCTGCTGCCGCACACCAACCGAGTGAAGTTTCCCACTCCTCTCCATCTGCGACTCCACTGCCCCGTCTTCCCCATCTCCGGGTTGTTCCAGTCTGGGTGCGCTCAGCACGGTGTGGTCAACATGGTCAGCAACCGAGAGTCATCGGAAGATGATTGTACGTGAGAGGCTGACAGTGGGGACGCACCACGCCCATGGACGCATGCATGCAACGGAACGCGACGAGGTCAACGTGGTCAAGGAACGACTTCCATCGGAAGTATACTGTACGTGGAGAGTCTCAGCTGGGTCCACGGCCGCAGCAAGTAAGTGCCTCCTTATCACGTGGAAAATAATGATTCCTCCAACTGACAACAGGGACCCACTGGACGGGCCACCGTATTTTGCAAAAAAAAAATTTTGCCCCCTGACTGCTAGGACCCACCTGACGGGCCACCGTATTTCACGAAAAAAACGTTCCCCCCGCTGTCAGCTCGGACCCACCGGAAGTGCCTCCTTATTATGCAAAAAAAAACTCCCCCTGATAGCTGGGACCCACCTTGGTGGGAGGCTTACTTGTGGGCCTACTAAGTTGACCGGGACGAAGGGCTTTATCAACTTAGTCAATATGAACAATTCTAAATCCAGTGACCGTACGATGTCCATCCAACGACCGTAGTGCTTCTTCAATCTCTGGTCTTCTTGCTCCAGCCGCCCAAACCAGCGCCGGTCGTGCCTCATGCTCCTGCCTCCCGTGGCCGGCTGTGCTGCCGCAAAGGCCTCACCTCCCCCTACTATTCCCACCGCTGGCCAGGCCCTGCGGCGACGGCAGCCTCACACCACAGCCGAACGAGTGAACCCTCGTACTCCTCTCCGCGCGGGCTTCCACTGCCGCGTCTTCCCCGGCTCCGCATCGTCCCCTTCCTAGGCCTCGCCGTCGTCCACCGCCGTGGTGCTCTCCGCGCGGTGTGGTCAACGTGGTCAAGGAACGACTTCCATCGGAAGAGTACTGTACGTGGAGAGGTTGACAGCTGGGTCCATGGCCACATCCCAGTTTTTTTGTGATTTTCCAAGTAAGTGTCTTTGTCAGGCCTGTTGGGCTGCAAATATTTTAAGACGAGGAGAGCTTTCATTCGGCTGGCCGAGAAAATGGCCCATCAGTAATGAGAAATGGGCTGTACATTTTTAAAACACATCAAACCGGTAATTAGTTTCAAATATCTTTTTTTTCATTTCAAGATTTTAAATTACATTAATTTTTATGCGTGGAGAATTTGTTGGATTTTATATTGATATACATTTATTTTGAAAATCAGTTTGAATGTGAGTCAAAATTTCGGGATTAAAAACAGTTCGGACCGCAGACCAAATATGTAAAATTTCAGATAATTTTTAACCGTGGCCACAATATGGGCTGTAATGCTAACAAAAAGAATATGGGCTCCAAAAAAACCTTAAGAATTAGCAAATGGGCTGTAAATTATCAGAAATAATGGCAGATGGGTTGTATGCTGTTTTTCACATATTTGAGGCTTTCCTAAAAAAAGGTTGACGCACATGCAGTGACTTTGGATGGCCATCCAACGGCCATCGTGCTTCTTCAATCTCTGCTCTTCCTGCTCCAACCTCTCAAACAAGCACCGGCGGGACTGCCTGCTCCCTCCTCCCCGCGGCAGGCTCTGCTGCCGCCCAGGCCACATCGCCCCACTGTACTCCCATCGCTGGCCTAGTCATCTCTCTACTCACCCACACCTGCTGTTATTCTCCGGTGATGGCAGACGAACCAGTAAACCCTCGTACAGTCATACTCCCCTCCGCGTGGGAAACAACTGCCGAGTCTTCCCTGCTTCCGTGTCGTTCCCTTCCTAGGCCTCGCCGTTGTCCACCGTCCTGGTGCTCTCGGCGCGGCCTGGCCAAGATGGTCAACGACCGACATGCATCTGAAGTGGACTGTACTGGAGAACGACAACTTGGTTCACGGCCGCACGCAAGGAAATGCCTCCTTATTACGCGCAAAATAATGATTCCTCCACTTGACATCAGGGACCCACCGAAAGGGCCTCTGTATTTCGTGAAAAAAATGTTACCGCCGCTGACAGCTCGGACCCACCAGCTATATCTTCACACGCAAGGAAGTGCCTCCTTATCACGCACAAAAAAATGAATACTCCGCCTGTTAGCTGGGACCCAGTATAGTGGCAGGCTGACTTGTGGGCCTACTAAGTTGACGGGGATGGAGGGCTTTGTCAACTTAGTCAATATGCACGATTCTAGCTCCAAAGGACCGTGACGATGTCCATCCAACGGCCGTAGTGCTTCTTCAACCTCTGGTCTTCTTGCTCCAGCCGCCCAAACCAGCGCCGGTCGTGCCTCGTGCTCCTGCCTCCCGTGGCCGGCTGCGATGCGGCGGAGGCCTCACCACCCCTACTACTCCCACCGCTGGCCAGACCATCCCTCTACTCACCCACACCCCCTATTATTCTGCGGCGACGGCAGCCTCACACCGCAGCGAACCAGTGAACCCTCATACTCCTCTACGCGTGGGCATCCACTGCCGCGTGTTCCTCGGCTCCGCGTAATCCCCTTCCTAGGCCTCGCCGTCGTCCACCATCCTGGTGCTCTCGGCGCGGCGTGGTCAATGTGGTCAAGGAACGACTTCCATCGGACGTGGACTGTACGTGGAGAGGCTGACAGCTTGGTCCACGGCCGCAGCAAGGAAGTGCCTCCTTATTACGTGCAAAATAATTATTCCTCCACCTGACAGCGGGGACCCACCGGACGGGCCACCGTATTTCACGAAAAAAACGATTCGCCCCCCTGACTGCTGGGACCCACCAGCTACATCTTCGCACGCAAGGAAGTGCGTCCGGGCAAAAAAACGATTCGCCCCCCTGACTGCTGGGACCCACCAGCTACATCTTCGCACGCAAGGAAGTGCGTCCGGGCAAAAAACGATTCACCCCCCTGACTGATGGGACCCACCAGCTACATCTTCGCAGGCAAGGAAGTGCCTGACAGTCGGGACCCACCTGGTCGAAGCGTACGTAGCGTTGTCATTCTGGTCGCGAACGTGTACGTACATATATACTGGTCAATGTAGAGGCGCGCACGTGTCGTAGTAGAGGCGCGTACATGTCGTAGCAGAGGCGCGCATGTAGCATGTACACGTACGTACAGTGGCCAGGGTGCAAGAAAGAAAATACGACCACATACGTACATACAGGCAGGGTCTCGAACGCCTACTCGCGCATACGTACGGCCAGGGCTCGTGTACATGGCTGGGTCGGGACGGAGAAACAACGTCGTCGTCGTGTTCATGGGGAGGCCACGGAATGCTCGTGTTCATGGGGAGGCAACGGAATGCACGTGTTCATGGGGAGGCAACGGAATGCGTCGTGTTCATCGGGAGGCAACGGAACGCGTGGGAGCCAACCGGCTGGGTCGGAACGGAATGCGTGGTCGTGTTCATCGGGAGGGCTTGGACGAACAGCGATGGAAACGAGGCTGGCGCATCGCGACAACGAAGAAACGGACCTCCCACGTTCGAACGGGTCCTATTGACGGGAGGGGTCCGACGCACCGCAAAACTCAGGAAACGGACCTCCACAATAAACGGGGTCTGTTGATCGAAGGTGTGGCATGCCAAAAAGCATTTAAACAGACCTCCTACGGTCGAAATGGGGGTCCTGTTGATCGGGAGGGGTGTGGGGTACCGCAAAACGGATGAAACAGACTTGTGTCGGAGCGCTACGGTCGAAACGGGGGTCCTGTTCATCGGGAGGGGTGTGGCGTACCGCAAAACGGGACTCCACGCGATACTGTTCATCTCCACCGTCGACCTCCTCCAGCCTCCACGGGCTACCGTCAACCTCCCCCAGCCTCCACGGGCTACCGTCGACCTCCTCCAGCCTCCACGGGCTCCTGTTCATCCAGCCTCCACCGCGCTACTCCACCGCTCTTGCTCAACCACCCTCCACCGTCACTGCTCATCCAGTCCTCCACACCACGGGCCCTGTTCAACCACCCTCCACGTTCTCTGTTCATCCAGCCCTCCACACCACGGGGTCCTGTTCATCCAGAGGCAACGCCACCGCCATCGCTCATCCAACCCCCCGCAACGCCACTCGCTCATCCAATCGATCGGCTTCATTAGCAGCAGATGGCGAATCACTCGATCGGGTTGATTAACAGCCATTGATCGATCGCTCGGGTTCGAGAACGCAGAGCCTGCAAAGGCAATCACTGCGGTTCGATTAGAGCCCAACCCCTCGCTCGGGTTCAGTTAGAGCCAATGCCTCGCACACACGCCCGTACATGTACGAGAGAAACGCGCATCGCTCGGTCCTCGACCTCCCACCGTAACCGGGAACTCCCCGAAATTTTCCTCCCCCTCGCTTCTACCACGGTTTTTTCCATCATGGACGGCCCAAAGAATGTCATGCAGCTGTGTCTTCGGCCCGCCTAGGACGAAAAGCCCATTTTCTGTCATGTTTTTTTGTCATAGAAGTAGGAGCCCATCACATCTATGATGATACCGGGTTTTGTCACAATTATCGTCATAGAAGTGTCATATGTATGACAGAAAAAAATTTCGTTCGGCCCAAAATGTCACGGATGTGTCTTTTTTTTGTTGTGATAGCAATAAAACTAAACGATAATTTATGCTAAGCTAACGAATGTGTCTTGTCCATCACATCATTCTCTAATGATGTGATCCCGTTGATCAAATGACAACAGATGTCTGTGGCTAGGAAACTTAACCATCTTTGATTAACGAGCTAGTCAAGTAGAGGCATACTAGGGACACTCTGTTTGTCTATGTATTCACACATGTACTAAGTTTCCGGTTAATATAATTCTATAATGAATAATAAACATTTATCATGATATAAGGAAATATAAATAAAAACTATATTATTAACTCTAGGGCACATTTCCTTCAGTCTCCCACTTGCACTAGAGTCAATAATCTAGTTCACATCATCATGTGATTTAACACCAATAGTTCACATCTTTATGTGATTAACACCCATAGTTCACATCGTCATGTGACCAACACTCAAAAAGGTTTACTAGAGTCAATAATCTAGTTCACATCGCTATGTGATTAACACTCAAGAGTAATAAGGTATGATCATGTATTTCCTGTGAGAGAAATTTTATTCTATGGGTCTGCAACATTCAGATCCGTATGTATTTTGCAAATTTCTATGTCTACAATACACTGCATGAAGCTACTCTAGCTAATTGCTCCCACTTTCAATATGTATCTAGATCGAGACTTAGAGTCATCCAGATCGGTGTCAAAGCTTGCATCGACGTAACTCTTTACGACGAACTCTTTGTCACCTCCATAACCGAGAAACATTCTCTTTTTCCACTAAGGATAATTTTGACCGCTCTCCAGTGATCCACTCCTGGATCATTATTGTACCATCTTGCCAAACTCATGGTGAGGTACACAATAGGTCTGGTACACAGCATAGCATACTTTATAAAACTTATGACTGAGGCATAGGGAATGACTTTTCATTCTCTTTCTATTTTCTGCCGTGGTCGGGTATTGTATCTTTGCTCAACTTCTCACCTTGCAACACAGGCAAGAACTCCTTCTTTGATTGTTCCATTTTGAACTACTTCAAAAACATGTCAAGGTATGTACTCATTGAAATTTTTTATCAAGCATCTTGATCTATCTCTATAGATCTTGATGCTCAATATGTAAGCAGCTTCACCGAGGTTTTTCTTTAAAAAACTCCTTTCAAACACTCATTTATGATTTCCAGAAAATTCTACCTTATTTCCGATCAACAATATGTCATTCACATATACTTATCAGAAATGATGTAGTGCTCCCACTCACTTTCTTGTAAAAACAGGCTTCCTGGCAAGTCTGTATAAAACTATATGCTTTGATCAATTTATTAAAGCGTATATTCCAACTCCTGAGATGCTTGCACCAGTCCATAGATGGATCGCTGGAGCTTGCACACTTTGTTAGCACCTTTAGGATTGACAAAACCTTCTTGTTGCATCATATACAACTCTTCTTTAAGAAATCTATTAAGTAATGTAGTTTTGATATCCATTTGCCAGATTTCATAAAATGTGGCAATTGCTAACATGATTCGGACAGACTTAAGCATCGCTATGAGTGAGAAAATCTCATTGTAGTCAACGCCTTGAACCTGTCAAAAACCTTTTTCGACAAGTCTATCTTTGTAGATAGTAACACTACTATCAGCGTCCGTCTTCCTCTTGAAGATCCATTTATTTTCTATTGCTTGCCGATCATCGGGCAAGTCAACCAAAGTCAATACTTTGTTCTCATACATGGATCCCATCTCAGATTTCATGGCCTCAAGCCATTTCGGGGAATCTGGGATCATCATTGCTTCCTCATAGTTTGTAGGTTTGTCATGGTCTAGTAACATGACTTCCAGAACAGGATTACCATACCACTCTGGTGCGGACGTTCCTCTGGTTGACCTACGAGGTTCAGTAGTAACTTGATCTGAAGTTTCATGATCATCATCATTAGCTTCCTCACTAATTGGTGTAGGAATCACTAGAACTGATTTCTGTGATGAACTACTTTCCAATTTGGGAGAAGGTACAGTTATCTTTTCAAGTTCAACTTTCCTCCCACTCACTTATTTCGAGAGTAACTCCTTCTCTAGAAAGTATCCATTTTAGCAACGAATATCTTGCCTTCGGATCTGTGATAGAAGGTGTACCCAACAGTTTCCTTTGGCTATCCTATGAAGACACATTTCTCTGATTTGGGTTCGAGCTTATCAGGTTGAAACTTTTTCACATAAGCATTGCCGCCCCAAACTTTAAGAAACGACAGCTTAGGTTTATTGCCAAACCATAGTTCATATGGTGTCATCTCAACGGATTTAGATGGTGCCCTATTTAATGTGAATGCAGTTGTCTCTAATGCATAAACCCAAAACGATAGTGGTAAATCGGTAAGAGACATCATAGATCGCACCATATCTAATAAATTACGGTTATGATGTTCGGACACACCATTACGCTGTGGTGTTCCAGGTGGCGTGATTTGCGAAACTATTCCACATTGTTTTAAATGAAGACCAAACACGTAACTCAAATATTTGTCTCCGCGATCAGATCATAGAAACTTTATTTTCTTGTTACGATGATTTTCCACTTCACTCTGAAATTCTTTGAACTTTTCAAATGTTTTAAACTTATGTTTCATCAAGTAGATATCCCCATATCTTCTTAAATCATCTGTGAAGGTCCGAAAATAATGATACCCGCCACGAGCCTCAACACTCATCGGACCGCATACATCGGTATGTATTATTTCCAATAAGTCAGTTGCTCGCTCCATTGTTCCGGAGAACGGAGTCTTAGTCATCTTGCCCATGAGGCATGGTTCACAAGCATCAATTGATTCATAATCAAGTGATTCCAAAAGCCCATCAACATGGAGTTTCTTCATGTGCTTTACACCAATATGACCTAAACGGCCGTGCCGCAAATAAGTTGCACTATCATTATTAACTTTGAATCTTTTGGCTTCAATATTATGAATATGTGTATCACTACGATCGAGATTCAATAAACCATTGAAGGTTTTATTCATGTAAATAGAACAACAATTATTCTTTGACTTAAATGAATAACTGTATTGCAATAAACATGATCCAATCATATTCATGCTCAACGCAAACACCAAATAACATTTATTTTAGGTTCAATACTAATCCCAAAGGTAAAGGGAGTGTGCGATGGTGATCTTATCAACCTTGGAATCACTTCCAACACACATCATCACCTTGCCCTTAACAAGTCTCTGTTTATTTTGCAATTCCCGTTTCGAGTTACTACTCTTAGCAACTGAACCAGTATCAAATACCGAGGGGTTGCTATAGACACTAGTAAAGTACACATCAATAACATGTACATCCAATATACCTTTGTTCACTTTGCCATCCTTCTTATCCGCCAAGTATCTAGGGCAGTTCCATTTCCAGTGACCATTTCCTTTGCAGTAGAAGCACTCAGTTTCAGGCTTGGGTCTAGCTTTGGGCTTCTTGATGGGAGTGGCAACTTTCTTGTCATTCCTTTTTAATTTTCCCTTTCTTTCCCTTGCCCTTTATCTTGAAACTAATGGTCTTGTTAACCATCAACACTTGATGTTTTTTCTTGATTTCTACCTTCGCCGATTTCAGCATCGCGAAGAGCTTGGGAATCGTTTCTGTTATCCCTTGCATATTATAGTTTATCACGAAGTTCTAGTAACTTGGTGATAGTGACTAGAGAACTTTGTCAATTACTATCTTATCGGGAATATTAACTCCCACTTGATTCAAGTGACTGTAGTACTCAGACAATCTGAGCACATGCTCACTCGTTGAGCTATTCTCCTCCATCTTGTAGGCAAAGTACTTGCAGAGGTCCCATACCTCTCGACATGGGCATGAGACTGAAATATCAATTTCATCTTTGGAACATCTCATATGCTCCGTGGCGTTCAAAACGTTTTTGAAGTCCCGGTTCTAAGCCGTAAAGCATGGTGCACTAAACTATCATGTAGTCATCATACTGAGCTTGTCAAATGTTCATAACGTCTGCATATGCTCCTGCAATAGGTCCGTCACCTAGCGGTGCATCAAGGACATAATACTTCTGTGCAACAATGAGGATAATCCTCAGATCACGGAGCTAGTCCGCATCATTGCTACTAACATCTTTCAACTTATTTTTCTCTAGGAACATATCAGAAAATAAACGGAGAGCTACATCACAAGCTATTGATCTACAACATAGTTATGCAAATACAAACAGGATTAAGTTCATGATAAATTAAAGTTCAATTAATCATATTACTTAAGAACTCCCACTTAGATAGACATCCCTCTAATCATCTAAGTGAGCACGTGATCCAAATCAACTAAACCATGTCCGATCATCACGTGAGATGGAGTAGTTTTCAATGGTGAACATCACTATGTTGATCATATCTACTATATGATTCACGCTCGAGCTTTCGATCTCAGTGTTCCGAGGCCATATCTGCATATGCTAGGCTCGTCAAGTTTAACCCGAGTATTCTGCGTGTGCAAAACTAGCTTGCACCAGTTGTATGTGAACATAGAGCTTATCACACCCGATCATCACGTGGTGTCTCGGCATGACGAACTGTCACAACGGTGCATACTCAGGGAGAACACTTATACCTTGAAATTTAGTGAGAGATCATCTTATAATGCTACCACCGTACTAAGCAAAATAAGATGCATAAATGATAAACATCACATGCAATCAATATAAGTGATATGATATGGCCATCATCATCATGTGCCTTTGATCTCCATCTCGAAAGCATCGTCATGATCACCATCGTCATTGGCTTGACACCTTGATCTTCATCGAAGCATCATTGTCGTCTCGCCAACTATTGCTTCTATGACTATCGCTACCACTTAGTGATAAAGTAAAGCAATTACATGGCGATTGCATTTCATACAATAAAGAGACAACCATAAGGCTCCTGCCAGTTGCCAATAACTTTTACAAAACATGATCATCTCATACAACAATTTATATATCATCACGTCTTGACCATATCACATCACAGCAAGCCCTGCAAAAACAAGTTAGACGTCCTCTACTTTGTTGTTGCAAGTTTTACGTGGCTGCTACGGGCTTAGCAAGAACCGTTCTTACCTACGCATCAAAACCACAACGATTTTTTGTCAAGTGTGCTGTTTTATCCTTCAACAAGGACCGGGCATAGTCACACTCTATTCAACTAAAGTTGGAGAAACATACACCCACTAGCCACCTGTGTGCGAAGCACGGCGGTAGAACCAGTCTCACGAACACGGTCATGTAATGTCGGTCTGGGCTGGTTCATCCAACAATACCGCCGAATCAAAGTATGACATGCTGGTAAGCAGTATGACCATTATCTCCCACAACTCTATGTGTTCTACTTGTGCATATAACATCTACGCGTAGACCTGGCTCGGATGCCACTGTTGGGAAACGTAGTATTTCAAAAAATTTCCTACGATCACGCAAGATCTATCTAGAAGAAGCATATCAACGAGTGGGGAGAGTGTGTCCATGTACCCTCGTAGACCGAAAGCGGAAGCGTTTAGTATCGCAGTTGATGTAGTCGAACGTCTTCGCGATCCAACCAATCATGTACCGAACGCACGACACCTCCGTGATCTGCACACGTACAGCTCGGTGACGTCCCTCGAACTCTTGATCCAGTTGAGGCCGAGGGAGAGTTTCGTCAACACGACGGCATGGTGACGGTGATGATGAAGTTACCAGCAGGGCTTAGCCTAAGCACTACAACGATATGACCGAGGTGTGTTTCTGTGGAGGGGGGCACCGCACACGGCTAAGAGAAACTTTGGTGTGCCTTTGGGGTGCCCCCTCCCACGTATATAAAGGGGGGAGGGAGGAGGAGGCCAACTAGGGGAGGAGGGCCGCCATGGGGGGGGGGCAATCCTAATCCAAGTAGGATTCGACCCCCCTTTCCTATTCCAACATGGAGAAGGGGGAAGGAGAGGGAGGAGAGAAGGAAAGGGGGCCGACCACCCTAGTCCAATTCGGTTTGGGCTAGGGGGCTGCGCGCCACAAGTTGGCCTGCCTCCTCTCTTCCACCACTAGGCCCATGAGGCCCAATAACCCCCCGGGGCTTTCCGGTAACCCCCCGGTACTCCGGAAAATACGCGATACACCTCGGAACTATTCCGTTGTCCGAATATAGTCTTCCAATATATCAATCTTTATGTCTCGACCATTTCGAGACTCCTCGTCATGTCCGTGATCTCTTCCTGGACTCCGAACTACCTTTGGTACATCAAAACACATAAACTCATAATACCGATCGTCATCGAACGTTAAGCGTGCGGACCCTACGGGTTCGAGAACTATGTAGACATGACCGAGACACATATCTGTTCAATAACCAATAGCGGAACCTGGATGCTGATATTGGCTCCTACATATTCTACGAAGAACTTCATCGGTCAAACCGCATAACAACATACGTTGTTCCCTTTATCATCAGTATGTTACTTGCCTGAGATTTGATCGTCGGTATCACTATACCTAGTTCAATCTCGTTACCGGTAAGTCTCTTTACTCGTTCTGTAATGCATCATCCCGTAACTAACTCATTAGTTACATTGCTTGAAAGGCTTATAGTGATGTGCATTACCGAGAGGGCCCAGAGATACCTCTCCGATACACGGAGTGACAAATCCTAATCTTGAAGTATGCCAACTCAACAAACTGTTGGAAATATGCCCTAGAGGCAATAATAAATTGGTTATTATTATATTTCCTTGTTCATGATAATCGTTTATTATCCATGCTATAATTGTATTGATAGGAAACTCAGATACATGTGTGGATACATAGACAACACCATGTCCCTAGTAAGCCTCTAGTTGACTAGCTCGTTGATCAATAGATGATTACGGTTTCCTGACCATGGACATTGGATGTCGTTGATAACGGGATCACATCATTAGGAGAATGATGTGATGGACAAGACCCAATCCTAAGCCTAGCACAAAGATCGTAGTTCGTATGCTAAAGCTTTTCTAATGTCAAGTATCATTTCCTTAGACCATGAGATTGTGCAACTCCCGGATACCGTAGGAATGCTTTGGGTGTACCAAACGTCACAACGTAACTGGGTGGCTATAAAGGTTCATTACAGGTATCTCCGAAAGTATCTGTTGGGTTGGCACGAATCGAGACTGGGATTTGTCACTCCGGTTGACGGAGAGGTATCACTGGGCCCACTCGGTAGGACATCATCATAATGTGCACAATGTGATCAAAGAGTTGATCGCGGGATGATGTGTTACGGAACGAGTAAAGAGACTTGCCGGTAACGAGATTGAACAAGGTATTGGTATACCGACGATCGAATCTCGGGCAAGTACAATACCGCTAGACAAAGGGAATTGTATACGGGATCGATTGAGTCCTTGACATCGTGGTTCATCCGATGAGATCATCATGGAACATGTGGGAGCCAACATGGGTATCCAGATCCCGCTGTTGGTTATTGACCGGAGAACGTCTCGGTCATGTCTGCATGGTTCCCGAACCCGTAGGGTCTACACACTTAAGGTTCTATGACGCTAGGGTTATAAAGGAAGTTTGTATGTGGTTACCGAATGTTGATCGGAGTCCCGGATGAGATCCCGGACGTCACGAGGAGTTCCGGAATGGTCCGGAGGTAAAGATTTATAAATGGGAAGTCCTGTTTTGGTCACCGGAAAAGTTTCGGTTTTATCGGTAACGCACGGGACCACCGGAGGGTCCGGGGGTCCACCAAGTGGGGCCACCATCCCGGAGGGCAGCATGGGCCAAGTGTGCGGGGACCAGCCCGGTGGGCTGGTGCGCCCCCCACAAAGGCCCAAGGCGCCTAGGGTTTGGGGGGGCGCCCACCTAGCTTGGGGGCAAGTTTCCCTCTCCCCTTGGCCGCCCCCACCAGATGGGATCTGGCTGGCCGCCGCCCCCTAGGAGGGAACCCTAGAGGGGGCGCAGCCCCCTCCCCTTCCCCTATATATACTTGAGGTCTAGGGGCTGCCCAACACATGAGTTTCACCTCTCCCTGGCGCAACCCTACCTCTCTCCCTTCTCCTCTCCCGCGGTGCTTGGCGAAGCCCTGCAGGATTGCCACGCTCCTCCATCATCACCACGCCGTTGTGCTGCTGCTGGATGGAGTCTTCCTCAACCTCTCCCTCTCTCCTTGCTGGATCAAGGCGTGGGAGACGTCACCGGGCTGTACGTGTGTTGAACGCGGAGGTGCCGTCCTTTCGGCACTAGGATCTCCGATGATTTGGATCACGAAGAGTACGACTCCTTCAACCCCGTTCTCTTGAACGCTTCCGCTTAGCGATCTACAAGGGTATATAGATGCACTCTCCTTCCCCTCGTTGCTGGTTTCTCCATAGATAGATCTTGGTGACACGTAGGAAAATTTTGAATTTCTGCCACGTTCCCCAACAAATGGCATCATGAGCTAGGTCTATTGCGTAGATTCTTTGCACGAGTAGAACACAAAGTAGTTGTGGGCGTTGATTTTGTTCAATATGCTTACCGTTACTAGTCCAATCTTGTTTCAACGGTATTGTGGGATGAAGCGGCTCGGACCGACCTTACACGTACACTTACGTGAGACAGGTTCCACCGACTGACATGCACTTGGTGCATAAGGTGGCTAGCGGGTGCCAGTCTCTCCCACTTTAGTCGGAATGGATTCGATGTAAAGGGTCCTTATGAAGGGTAAATAGCAATTGGCATATCACGTTGTGGTTTTGCATAGGTAAGAAACGTTCTTGCTAGAAACCCATAGAAGCCACGTAAAACATGCAAACAACAATTAGAGGACGTCTAACTTGTTTTTGCAGGGTATGCTATGTGATGTGATATGGCCAAGAAGAATGTGATGAATGATATGTGATGTATGAGATTGATCATGTTCTTGTAATAGGAATCACGACTTGCATGTCGATGAGTATGACAACCGGCAGGAGCCATAGGAGTTGTCTTTATTTATTGTATGACCTGCGTGTCATTGAACAATGCCATGTAATTACTTTACTTTATTGCTAATCGGTAGCCATAGTAGTAGAAGTAACAGTTGGCGAGACAACTTCATGGAGACACGATGATGGAGATCATGATGATGGAGATCATGGTGTCATGCCGGTGACGATGATGATCATGGAGCCCCGAAGATGGAGATCAAAAGGAGCAAAATGATATTGGCCATATCATGTCACTATTTGATTGCATGTGATGTTTATCATGTTTATGCATCTTATTTTCTTAGAACGACGGTAGTAAATAAGATGATCCCTTACAACAATTTCAAGAAGTGTTCTCCCCTAACTGTGCACCGTTGCTAAAGTTCGTCGTTTCGAAGCACCACGTGATGATCGGGTGTGATAGATCCTTACGTTCACATACAAAGGTTGTAAGACAGTTTTACACATGCAAAACACTTAGGGTTAACTTGACGAGCCTAGCATGTACAGACATGGCCTCGGAACACAGAGACCGAAAGGTCGAGCATGAGTCGTATAGTAGATACGATCAACATGAAGATGTTCACCGATGATGACTAGTCCGTCTCACGTGATGATCGGACACGGCCTAGTTGACTCGGATCATGTAATCACTTAGATGACTAGAGGGATGTCTATCTGAGTGGGAGTTCATAAGATGAACTTAATTATCCTGAACATAGTCAAAAGATCTTTGCAAATTATGTCATAAGCTCGCGCTTTAGTTCCACAGTTTTAGATATGTTCCTAGAGAAAATATAGTTGAAAGTTGACAGTAGCGATTATGCGGACAATAGAAAGCTTATGTCCTTAATGCACCGCTCAGTGTGCTGAACCCCAAACGTTGTTTGTGGATGTTGCGAACATCGGACATACACGTTTTGATAACTACGTGATAGTTTAGTTAAACGGTTTAGACTTGAGGCACCAAAGACGTTTTCGAAACGTCGCGGAACATATGAGATGTTTCGAGGGCTGAAATTGGGATTTTAGGCTCGTGCCCACGTCAAGAGGTATAAGACCTCCGACGATTGTCTTAGCCTGCAAACTAAGGGAGAAAAGCTCAATCGTTGAGCTTGTGCTCAGATTGTCTGAAGTGCAACAATCACTTGAACCGAGTGGGAGTTGATCTTCCAGATGAGATAGTGATGTTTCTCCAAAGTCATTGCCACCAAGCTGCTAGAGCCTCGTGATGAACTATAACATATCAGGGATAGATATGATGATCATTGAAGTATTCGCGATGTTTGACACCGCGAAAGTAGAAATCAAGAAGGAGCATCAATTGTTGATGGTTGGTGAAACCACTAGTTTCAAGAAGGGCAAGGGCAAGAAGGGATACTTCATGAAACGGCAAATCAGCTGCTGCTCTAGTGAAGAAACCCAAGGTTGAACCCAAACCCGAGACTAAGTGCTTCTGGAATAAGGGGAACTGCCACTGGAGCAGCATTACCCTAGATACTTGGTAGATGAGAAAGGCTGGCAAGGTCGATAGAAGTATATTGGATATACATTATGTTAATGTGTACTTTACTAGTACTCCTAGTAGCACCAGGGTATTAGATACCGGTTCGGTTGCTAAGTGTTAGTAACTCGAAATAAAAGCTACGGAATAAACGGAGACTAGCTAAAGGTGAGCTGACGATATGTGTTGGAAGTGTTTCCAAGTCTGATGTGATCAAACGTCGCACGCTCCCTCTACCATCAAGATTAGTATTAAACCTGAATAATTGTCATTTGGTGTTTGCATTGAGCATAGACATGATTGGATTATGTCTATCGTAATCTGATTATTCATTTAAGGAGAATAATGGTTACTCTATTTATTTGAATAACACCTTCAATGGTCTTGCACCTAAAGGAATGGTTTATTGAATCTCGATCGTAGTGATACACATTTTCATGCCAAAATATAAGATAGTAATGATAATACCACTTACTTGTGGCACTGCCATGCAAGTCATACTGGTATAAAACGCATGAAGAAGCTCCATGTTGATGGATCTTTAGACTCACTCGTTTTTGAAAAGTTTGAGACATGTGAACCATGTCTACTGGTGTATACGCATGAAGAAACTCCATGCAGATGGATCGTTTGGACTCACTTGATTTTGAATCACTTGAGATATGCAAATCATACCACATGGGCAAGATGGTGAAAAGCCTCGTTTTCAAGAAGATGGAACAAGATAGCAACTTGTTGGAAGTAACACATTTTGATGTGTGCAGTCCAATGAGTGCTGAGGCATGCAGTGAATATCGTTATGTTCTTACTTCACAGATGATTAGAGTAGATGTTGAGTATATTTACTTGATGAACACAAGTCTGAATTATTGAATGGTTCAAGTAATTTCAGAGTGAAGTTGAAGATCATCGTGACAAGAGGATAAAATGTCTATGATATGATCATAGAGATGAGTATCTGAGTTACGAGCTTTGGCACGCTATTAAGACATTGTGGAAATTGTTTCACAATTAACACCGCCTCGAACACCATAGTGTGATGGTGTGTCCGAACATCATAGTTGCACCCTATTGGATATGGTGCGTACCATGATGTCCCTTATCGAATTACCACTATCGTTCATGGGTTAGGCATTAGAGACAACCACACTCACTTTAATAAGGGCACCACGTAATTCCGTTGAGATGACACCGTTTGAACTATGGTTTGGAGAAACCTAAGTTGTCATTTCTTAAAGGTTTGGGGCTGCGACGCTTATGTGAAAAAGTTTCAGGTTGATAAGCTCGAACCCAAAGCGGATAAAATACATCTTCATAGAACACCCAAAACAGTTGGTATACCTCCTAATTCAGATCCGAAAGCAATAGGGATTGTTTCTTTAATCGGGTCCTTTCTCGAGGAAAAGTTTGTCTCGAAAAGTTGAGTGGGAGGATGGTGGAGACTTGATGAGGTTATTGAACCGTCACTTCAACTAGTGTGTAGCAGGGCACAGGAAGTTGTTCCCGTCGCACCTACACCAATTGAAGTAGAAGCTTATGATAGTGATCATGAAGTTTCGGATCAAGTCACTAACGTACCTCGTGGGGTGACAAGGATGCGTACTACTTCAGAGTGGTACACAATCCTGTCTTGAAGGTCATGTTGCTAGACAACAATGAACCTACGAGCTATGAAGAAGCAGTGGTGGGCCCAAATTCCGACAAATGGTTAGAAGCCATGAAATCCGAGATAGGATCCATGTATCAGAACAAAGCATGGACTTTGGTGGACTTGCCCGATGATCGGCAAGCCATTGAGATAAATGGATCTTTAAGAAGAAGACGGACGTGGACGGTAATGTCACCGTCTATGAAGCTCGACTTGTGGCGAAGAGTTTTTCACAAGTTCAAGGAGTTGACTACGATGATATTTTCTCATCCGTAGCGATGCTTAAGTCCGTCGGAATCATGTTAGCATAAGCTGCATTTATGAAATCTGGCAGATGGATGTCAAAATGAGTTCCTTACCAGCCAGTAAGGAAATGTTGTATGTGATACAATCAGAAAGTTTTGTCGATCCTAAGGATGCTAAAAGGTATGCTGGCTCCAGCGATCCTTCTAAGGACTGGAGTGAGCATCTCGGAGTTGGAATGTGCGTTTTGATGAGATGATCAAAGATTTTGGGTTTATACAAAGTTTATGAGAAACTTGTATTTCCAAAGAAGTGAGTGGGAGCACTATAGAGTTTCTGATAAGTATATGTTGTAAACATATTGTTGATCAGAAATGATGTAGAATTTCTAGAAAGCATATAGGGTTATTTGAAAAGTGTTTTTCAATGGAAAACCTAGATTAGGCTACTTGAACAATAAGCGTCAAGATCTATAAGATAGATCAAAATGCTTAATAATACTTTCAAATGAGCACATACCTTGACATGATCTTGAAGGTGTTCAAGATGGATCAGTCAAAGAAGGAGTTCTTGCCTGAGTTGTAAGGTATGAAGTTAAGACTTAAAGCTCGACCACGGCAGAAAAGAGAGAAAGGACGAAGGTCGTCCCCTATGCCTTAGACGTAGGCTCTACAGTATGCTATGCTGTGTACCGCACCGGAAGTGTGCCTTGCCATGAGTCAAGTCAAGGGTACAAGAATGATCCAGGAATGGATCATTGGACAGCGGTCAAAATTTCCCTTGAAGTAAATAAGGACATGTTTCTCGATTATGGAGGTGATAAAGAGTTCGGCGTAAAGGGTTACGTCGATGCAAGCTTTAAACACCTATCCGAATGACTCTGAGTAGCAAACCGGATACGTATAGTGGAGCAACCATTTGGAATAGCTCCAAGTGGAGCGTGGAAGCAGCGTTTACAATATGACATAGAGAATTGAGAAGTACATACGGATCTGAATGTTACAGACCCGTTGACTAAAACCTCTCTCGCAAGCAAAACATGATCAAACCCAAGAACTCATTGAGACTTAATCACATGGTGATGTGAACTAGTTTGAGACACTAGTAAACTCTTTGGATGTTGGTCACATGGCGATGTGACCTATCAGTGTTGATCACATAGCGATGTGAGCTAGATTATTGACTCTAGTGCAAGTGGGAGACTGTTGGAAATATGCCCTAGAGGCAATAATAAATTGGTTATTATTATATTTCCTTGTTCATGATAATCGTTTATTATCCATGCTATAATTGTATTGATAGGAAACTCATATACATGTGTGGATACATAGACAACACCATGTCCCTAGTAAGCCTCTAGTTGACTAGCTCGTTGATCAATAGATGGTTACGGTTTCCGACCATGGACATTGGATGTCGTTGATAACGGGATCACATCATTAGGAGAATGATGTGATGGACAAGACCCAATCCTAAGCCTAGCACAAAGATCGTAGTTCAGTATGCTAAAGCTTTTCTAATGTCAAGTATCATTTCCTTAGACCATGAGATTGTGCAACTCCGGATACCGTAGGAATGCTTTGGGTGTACCAAACGTCACAACGTAACGGGTGGCTATAAAGGTTCATTACAGGTATCTCCGAAAGTATCATTGGGTTGGCACGAATCGAGACTGGATTTGTCACTCCGGTTGACGGAGAGGTATCTCTGGGCCCACTCGGTAGGACATCATCATAATGTGCACAATGTGATCAAAGATTTGATCACGGGATGATGTGTTGCGGAACGAGTAAAGAGACTTGTCGGTAACGAGATTGAACAAGGTATTGGTATACCGACGATCGAATCTCGGGCAAGTACAATACCGCTAGACAAAGGGAATTGTATACGGGATCGATTGAGTCCTTGACATCGTGGTTCATCCGATGAGATCATCGTGGAACATGTGGGAGCCAACATGGGTATCCAGATCCCGCTGTTGGTTATTGACCGGAGAACGTCTCGGTCATGTCTGCATGGTTCCCGAACCCGTAGGGTCTACACACTTAAGGTTCGATGACGCATAGGGTTACAGGAGAAGTTTGTATGTGGTTACCGAATGTTGTTCGGAGTCCCGGATGAGATCCCGGACGTCACGAGGAGTTCCGGAATGGTCCGGAGGTAAAGATTTATATATGGGAAGTCCTGTTTTGGTCACCGGAAAAGTTTCGGGTTTTATCGGTAACGTACCTCCACCAAGTGGGGCCACCATCCCCGGAGGGCAGCATGGGCCAAGTGTGGGAGGGGACCAGCCCCAGGTGGGCTGGTGCGCCCACAAAGGCCCAAGGCGCCTAGGGTTTGGGGAGGGGGCGCCCCACCTAGCTTGGGGGGCAAGTTTCCCCTCTCCCCCCCTTGGCCGCCCCACCAGATGGGATCTGGGCTGGCCGCCGCCCCCTAGGAGGGAACCCTAGAGGGGGCGCAGCCCCCTCCCCTTCCCCTATATATACTTGAGGTCTAGGGGCTGCCCAACACATGAGTTTCACCTCTCCCTGGCGCAACCCTACCTCTCTCCCTTCTCCTCTCCCGCGGTGCTTGGCGAAGCCCTGCAGGATTGCCACGCTCCTCCATCATCACCACGCCGTTGTGCTGCTGCTGGATGGAATCTTCCTCAACCTCTCCCTCTCTCCTTGCTGGATCAAGGCGTGGGAGACGTCACCGGGCTGTACGTGTGTTGAACGCGGAGGTGCCGTCCGTTCGCCACTAGGATCTCCGGTGATTTGGATCACGACGAGTACGACTCCTTCAACCCCGTTCTCTTGAACGCTTCCGCTTAGCGATCTACAAGGGTATGTAGATGCACTCTCCTTCCCCTCGTTGCTGGTTTCTCCATAGATAGAAATTGGTGACACGTAGGAAAATTTTGAATTTCTGCTACGTTCCCCAACACAAACACCTTCGGAGACACCTGTAGAGCATCTTTATAATCACCCAGTTACGTTGTGACGTTTGATAGCACACAAGGTGTTCCTCCGGTATTCGGTTGTTGCATAATCTCGTAGTCTGAGGAGCATGTATAAGTCATGAAGAAAGTAATAGAAATAAAACTAAACGATCATTTATGCTAAGCTAACGAATGAGTCTTGTCCATCACATCATTCTCTAATGATGTGATCCTGTTGTTCAAATGACAACACATGTCTATGGCCAGGAAACTTAACAATCTTTGATTAACGAGCTAGTCAAGTAGAGGCATACTAGGGACACTCTGTTTGTCTATGTATTCACACATGTACTGAGTTTCCGGTTAATACAATTCTAGCATGAATAATAAACATTTATCATGATATAAGGAAATATAAGTAACAACTTTATTATTGCCTCTAGGGCATATTTCCTTCATATGAATGTTATTTTGGACATGGCAAGTGTGCCATATGGTTTAATAATGCTTATGTGGGTGATGCTTTACTTCACAATGAGCTTTATTTATTATCATTGCGTGAAAAAAGTGTATTCCGTGTGTAATATGAATGAGCATGTTTCCACGTCGAATAAAGAACAAAAGAAAAGAAAGAGAACTCGTGACTCGTCAAAATTATGGGACTGTCGCTTGGCCATATTTCGAGGGGGAGAATAGAAAGACTAGTTAAAAATTAAATTCTTGCTCCATTAGAGTTCTCAGACATAGAGAAATGCATAGGTTGCATTAAAGGAAAGTATGTAAAACAAATCAAAAAGGGTGCAAACCATAGCACAGGAACACTAGAAATCATTCAGACTGACATTTGTGGACCATTTCTGGTGAAAAGTCTGGATTGCTATGACTCGTTCATAACATTCACAAACGATTACTCCCGATATGGTTATATTTATCCAATAAAATAAAGATCTGAAGCATTAGATAAATTTAAAATATTCAAAGATGAAGTTGAAAATCAACATGATAAAAGAATAAAGATAGTAAGATCTCACCGTGGGGGGAGTACTACGGTCGGCACACTCCATATGGCCAAGTCCCTGCACCTTTTGCAAAGTTCTTACAGGAGACTGGCATAGTGGCCTAGTATTCAATGTCGGGCGAGCCTCAGCAAAATGGAGTAGCTGAAAGGTGTAACCGTACACTTATGGATATGGTGCGCAGCATGATGAGTTACTCCACCTTACCATTGGGATTATGGATGGAGGCGCTTAAAACCGCCATTCACATTCTCAATAGATTACCAAGCAAGTCCGTTCCCAAAACACCATACGAGCTATGGACAGGAAGAATACCCTCTCTACAACACTTGAGAGTCTGGGGGAGCCCAGCTGAGGCAAAAGTGTTTAATCCAAATATTGCAAAGTTAGATCCCAAAACAGCCAGTTGCCACTTCATTAGCTATCCTGATAGATCAAAAGGTTTTCATTTCTACTGTTCAGACAGATACAAAAAGTTTGTAGAAACAAGACCTGCAGTCTTCTTAGAGGACGAAATGATGAGGGGGAGCATGGTAGCTCGGAAAATTGATTTTGAGGAAAAGAGGGTGCATGCACCTAATCCGATGATTCAGGAGCCATTTTTCTCACTACCTATTCTGCCTGCACCGACAATCCCTGAGGTTGCGGTGCAAACACATGTTGTAAATCCACCCATGACAACTATGCGAGAAGATCCGGAACCTGCCCGTCAGGAGCCGACTGAACCCGACATTGAGCATGAAGGGGAGGTGCAATAGCCACTATTAGAACAGGTGTCGGTAGTTGAGGCCCTTAGAAGGTCTACAAGACACAAAAAGTCATCTTTTTCTACTAATCATAAAGTTTATAACACAGAAAAGTTCATATGCAAGGTGATCCCACTTCATATGAAGAAGCCATGAGAAGCCCTCACTCTTCAAAGTGGCTGGAGGCAATGGAAAACGAGATGAAATCGATGAGTTTCGAAGATGTTTGGGACTTAGAGAATATTCCTAAAGGAGCCAAAACAGTAGGCTGTAAATGGGTCTACAAAACTAATTATGACTCTAAAGGGAATGTAGAAAAGTATAAAGGACGACTTGTGGCAAAAGGATTTACACAAAGAGAAGGGATAGATTACAATGAGACATTCTCCCCAGTCTCATGTAAGGATGACATTTCTGAACAGGGATTTAAAAGAGAAAGTTTACATGAAACAACCCAAGGGTTTTATCATGGAAGGCAAGGAAGATATGGGATGGCTCCTGAAGAAATCTATTTATGGATTAAGGCAAGCCTCTAGATAGTGGTATCTAAAGTTTAATGAAACAATTAAAGTTTTGGATTTAAAGAGAATATTGAGGACAACTGCATTTATGCAAAGTTCAAAATGGGAAATATATTTTCCTAATCTTGTATGTGGATGATATCTTGCTTCCTAGTAGTGATGTTAGTCTGCTACAAGAAACAAAGAAGTTCTTGTCCTCAAATTTTGATATAACGGATCTTGGTGAAGCATCATATGTTTTGGGCATATAAATTCACCGAGATAGGAAAAATGGAGTCTTAGGACTATCGCGGAAGGCATATTTAGAAAAGGTTCTTAAAAAGTATAATATGCATGCGACTAAAGCCACAACTGCTCCTATAGTCAAGGGTGACAGTTTTGGGAAATTCCAGTGTCCCAAGAACCAGTACAAGATCGACCAAATGAAAGCAGTACCATATGCTTCGGCTGTTGGAAGCTTACGGTATCACAAGTGTGCACTCACCCTGACTTAGCTTTTATCACCGGGGTACTCAGTAGATATCAAGACAATCCAGGCATAGATCACTGGAAGATGGTACAAAAAGCTTTGTGTTATGCGCAAGGCACGAATGACCTCATGCTAATATACAGAAGATCTGATTCCCTAGAGATAAGAGGGTATTCAGACGCAGATTTTGCGAGGGACAGAGATGATAGAAAGTCCACGCCGGGATACATGTTCACTCTTGTTGTGGGGGCTATTTCGTGGAGAAGCTCCAAACAGTCAATAGTTGCATCGTCGATGATGTATGCAGTATTTATAGCATGTTATGTGGCCATGGGGCAGATGATATGGTTAAAGAAATTTATACCCGACTTGAAAGCGGTAGATTGCATTGACAAACCACTAAAGATGTGCTGTGACAACCAGCCCGCAGTATTCTATGCTCACACCAACAAGTCGAGTAATGCTGCCAAAACAATAGAGATAAGGTACTATTGTGTGAAAGATAAAATCTAGGATCACACTATAAGTATCGAGCATATAAGGACAAAGGATATGCTTGTGGATCCGCTCACGAAAGGCTTACCACCCAGTGTGTTCAAGGAACACTTAGCCAGTATCGGTTTAAGGGAAAACCTATGATTCCTTGATCATGAGAGGCCCAAAAGGAACATAATTGTTTCAAATTTGAGAGGTATGTTTTAGTTGTCTGATTCTATCAGCAATTGAGCTATGACGATGAAACATGTTCTATGTATTGATCCGTGATGAAACGAGTAGAGTAAAAAGTATATGGCTAAAAGTAAAATTGAGATCCAGCGGGAGAATGTTAGGTTGATCTTCTCCCGATCGAGCCCAACATCGCGGCGGGCCCCTGACTCGCGCCCTAATCGGGGGCGCCCAACCGTTGTCTGGTTGGTCGGCCCTTGTCGTGCTGCGCAATATAAAGAGGTGGGGGGCACACAACACGAGGTTCGTCGCGTAGCCACCAACCCCACCAACATCCCCTACCGATCTAGGGTTTCGCAGTAGTGACGGGAAGCACCGCCGCCACCACAGCTCCACCATGGCCACCGGCTCGAGCTCCTCGGGCCAAGCCGAAGGTAAAACTCCCAGAATGATCTAGCCTACCCGATTCACAGCCCTATCATGCGTCACCTAACACAAATCCTCCTTATATATCATAAGCCAGTAGAAGAACAATGATTCGTTCGGGCGGCTCAGATTGGCACGTCCTTGGGTGGGACCGGCACATCGCACGGTGGAGGCTCTCGCGCGAAGTGAAGGCGTAGGCCATGGGCATACAATGCCTGTGCATGGCCGGTGACCTAGTATGCACCGGCTCCATCGACAAGACCATCGGTCTGTGGTGCCGTCAGCTATGCGGCGGCCTCGCCAAGGTCGGCGTCGTTGGGGGCCAACAGGGCCCCATGAAATGCACCTAGGCATCCCTGTTTAGGGCCAGCAATGGCTATATGGTGTACATCAGTGACCTCGACAAGAGCATCAGAGTATTGTGCGTGCCGAATGGGGCCAACGGCGACGAGCGGCCACGAGAAACAGACGCCAAGGATGACACGACCTGCGTGTTCTTGAGGTGAAGCTTGATATGTGTCATTGGATGCCTGACTTGGTGATTATTGTAGAGAGGAGGATTTAAATTTGATAGGGTCACACAAACTAGTCATAGGTTGGGTGTAAAATAGCCGTAAACTGTAAATTATAGCACCTACTCTGGTTTTTACATAGCTTTTGGTTTTATTTAATTCACTTTGAGGCTTGACCATTATGCATTTTGAATACAATGTAAAAGGTTAACAGTGTTAGGTGTGTTATTCCATTTTCTCTGTGCGATCGATATGTCATTACTTCTTAAAGAAGGTGGATACGGAGTCGCTCGTGTTAATGAAAATGTTTACTCTGCTTTAAAGCCCATTCTTCTCTTGGTAAATGTTAGTTAGTTTTTTGAGAGCCATGATTTATACACCCTTCTTCCCGAGAAACAAACTTCTTATACGTCAAGTGTATTCAACAGTTTAATACTCACCAGACTATGCATAATGTGGGCCACTACTAGTTGGAGAAACAAGTACATGTGTTGAAAGTGAAGAGACACACAACACAAGCCCATAAAAGGGCAAGCGGTGAGGTGCCCTCCCGCTCACTATGCCCAAACTACTCATACATTTCAGGCCTTTATTTTTTGATGATTCTGCTAAAGATGCGGAACATAGATCATTCTTACATCGAGAGAGTGGATGTTGCACCACATCTATATTTGCTTCTTAGGCTTGGAAGGCATCAGGATCTACTTTTCTGTGTGATGCCATTATTGCACGAGATACCTTCTTCCTGGTGGGAGTTTGAGACACCTTCTATATCCAACGTCAAGGAGCACATGATGTTGTTGGGTACATATCTTTCTACTATAACTTGCAATGACAGCGGCGCGTCTTAGTCTCGCTTCAGTGCTTGTAGTCGCGCAGGTAAATATGTTCAATGGCTGAACTATCATCCAGTAATATACTCATCTTTACGTAGCGAATCTTGTTAATATTTCCGTGTGGGACTAAACCAATCGTAATTACCCTGGTGCCAGTCTACCCCAACCGAACACCCACTGGCTAGCCAGTATGTCCTTACGCACGGTTTCATATAAAAAGGCCAAAGGATTCAAGGGCCCAATTGTTCTAGCCCATTAACACAGAGCCAGCCGCTTGCACGATCTATTGATCCAAAATGTGATTATTGCTTCAGACTCTAAATAAGTTATCAATGACATTCAGAGAAACAGTAGTGGTGTTTATGGAGCTATCATTAGTGAAATTAGAAATAGAGCTTCTTTTTTGAATTGTAATTTCAAGTTTGCAGGTAGAGCATCTAGTGGTGATGCAGATAGGTTAGCCAAGTTTTCGCATTCTCTGGATCCAGGGTGAAACACATGGTTGGTCGAACCCCATGATTCAATTTGTATCCCACATCATGTGAAATTTGATCAATAAAGCTTGGTTTAACCCCTAAAAAAAAGACAAGAAGAAAGCAGCGTCCTGCACGACCGGAGGCAGACCTCTTGCACGATTTCTGAACTCAAGAGCTGGAGTGGCTAGCCGGCCGGAGGCGTCGATTTAATTTGCCAGGTCGACTGTGACAGGGCGCCCAAGGTGTGGCGCATGTCCGACCTCTGGTGCCTCGAGTCCATGTGCGCCCACAAGGTGTGGCGCCGGCAGCAGGGCGGCGGCCTCGCCAAGGTCGGCGCCGTCGGAAGCCACGAGGGGCCCGTCAAATGCATCCAGGCATCCCTGTGCAGGTCCAGCAATGGCTATATGCTGTACAGCGGCGGGCTCGACAAGAGCATCAGAGTCTGGTGGGTGCCGAATGGGGCCAATGGCGACGAGCGGCCGCGAGAAACGGACGCCAAGGATGACAGGCCCTGCGTGTTCCTGAGGTGAAGCCTGATATGTGTGTCACATAGTTGACCATGCTAGAAGTCTGTACATTTTACAGGAGGAAGCGTGTTCTTGAGATTGTTTTTGTTTGGTTTTTAATCGTTTGGCAGCACTGGATGCCCGACTTGGTGATGATCGTAGAGAGGAAGATATAGATTTTAAAGAGTCATACAAAGTAGTCATAGGTTGGGTGTAAAATGGGTGTAAAAAATGTAAATCTAGCACATATACTCTGGTTTCTTTATATAGGTTTTGATTGAATTTTAGTTATTTTGAGGCATGACTATTATAGGTTTCTACCCACAAAAAAAAGAGACTATTATACGTTTCAAATACTCCCTTCGTCCCATAATATAAGAGCGTTTTTTAAGCTAATAGTGCTTGATGTGTTGTTATGTTTTCTTTCCTTGGGATCAATATTATGTACAAAAGGTTAGATTATTTAAAGAAAATAAAATCATGATTTGATAAGCTTGTATAGCCCCTCCTTTCCCAAAAACAAATTTTTATTCTCCAAACGTTCGGTATTTGCGAATAGATCCGAACGAGGCGGCAGTTTCCTTTTTTTCGATCGTTTCCTTTTATTTCGGCAACTAATTAGTCTGCGCATTTAATTGTGTTTCCTTTTCCTATTCAATTTCTCAGTTTCCTTTTTTCCCAGCTATTTCCTTTGTTTCGACCACTAATTTTTCTGTCCGCACATATGTTTTTTTTCCTTTTTCTATTCAATTTCTAAAAAAAAGGGTAGAAACTGGAATTCGAACCTTGTACCTATATCCATGTTCACAACTCAATAACCACCTGGCCTATCTCCATTTTGTAATTCATTTTGTTTAGTTTCTTTTTGTACCTTTTGGTCTCCTATCAGAAAAGCAAAAAAGATCTTGCGTGTGTGCACTCTGGTAATTTACACCAACGGAGCTGATAACACGTGTACGAACACTTTGGTAACTTTTGACACAGAAATGAAGGGGGTTGTTGAAAACATAGTACCGATAACTTATGTGTAATAACATGATAATTTGCGCACACGAAGCTGATAACTTGTGTGTAAATAACACGGTAATATATGCACATGTACCTGATCATTTACATTCAAATAACGTGATAACTTTGACAGAGGGAAACAGTTGATTGAAACATCCCCTGTTAATTTCTGCATAAATTACATGATAACTTACGCACCACAGACCTGGTAAATCACATACAAATACCGTGATGACTTTAACCCAGATAAAAAAAATCAGACATACTTCCCGGTAACTTCTTTGTAAATAACATGGTAATAGATGCACCATAGACTTGATAACTTGCGTGCACCACGGTAATTTTGACTGAGGAATTTTTTTTGTTGAAATATATCCCGAGAACTTCTGCGTAAAAGAGAAGATAATATTTGTACCGCAGACATGATAACTTACATGTGAACACCGTGGTAGCTTTTGACCAGAGATTGGGGATTATTAAAAACTTACCTGTTTATGTAAGTTTTTTTGCTAATTTGCTAGAAAGAAGAAGGGTTTAAATATACCTGTCTATGTCAAGTGGACAACAAAAAAGGTTCGGTGAGTTGGTTACTAGACTTGGTAGCCACCTAGTAGACCAAGGTTCAAATCCCGTTTGAAGCACTTTAGTTCTTTTTCTTCCCTACATAAACTAACTCACAAAAAACTAGGAAAACCAGGCGAGTAAAAAATGGGTGAATCAGGGGGAGGATCGATAATGATGCAGCGGGGTGGGAGGATCGATAATGTATGTATTAAGTTTATTTAACAAATTAATACTCACTAGATTAGTGGGTTGGTACTGTTTGACAAGGAACAAGTAAATGTGTCAAAACTGAAGAAATACATGGACTCCCAAGCCAATAAAAAGGCCATCAGTGAGGTGCCCCCTCACTCGCAAGCCACTAAAAAGGCCAGCAGTGAGGGGCCCCCTCACTCGCAAGCCACTAAAAAGGTCCATAGTTTCATAGCGCAAGTTTTGATCCCCTTGAAATTATGAGAATACATCTTTCATACATTGAGGGAGTGGATATTGTGCACCACACCTAGATCTGTTCCTTAGGCTTGGGAGGCATCCGGATTTACTCTTCCACGCCACGACAATGTTGCGGGTGCTACTTGGTTCATTCAATCTTGTTGAAGACAATTGGTTCATTTAATCTTCTAGAGGATGACCAGGTGGGTGTTCCACACATCATCTATGTCCACTGTCAACGGACACTTGATGTTATTGGATACCTAGCCTTCTACTCTGGAATATGTGGATCATACTAGCAACATGGCAAAATGGTTTTCCTAGCGATAACCAAGAACGCGGTGTGCAATAAACCTTCACTAGGGCTCCCATGTAAACCTCGAGTAACCTAGAGATCTCAAGGTTGACGTAGCAAATACAACATGTCAATGCTTCTAAAAGAAACATCACCGATAGAGACCAGCGCACAAATACAGACTTAGCACAAGACCTAAGACATACAATCCTTTGAATTGATGGATTTCACAAGCAACAAATATGTTGAATGAAATTATTCAGATCAATGGAAGGAAATCACCAAAATTCGTATCAATACCTTTCGTTCATTTCTTTTGGGGTCAAAACAAATCACACCAACATAATGTCATATCACCACTCCCAATTACCTAGCATACACTTTACAAATATTGAGATGTCACAAAAGTAAAGATCATTCATTTAATACTACACACGAGAATGCATCACCTAGAACTAACTCCCCTTATATATCATCAATCGGTAGAAGAATGATGCTCTTATCTTGCTTTGAATTGATTTCTGGGATGAATATTACTTATCATAATAGTGAACTAGTTCTCATTAAATTTGAGGAAGGTGAGATTGAATATTTTCTTGAAAATTTTCGATGTATTGTTGGTAGTTTCCCCATTAAGTACCTAGGTTTACCACTTCATTTTGAGAATTTATGTAGAGAGGACTTACAACCTATGTTAGCCAAGATGCTGGTCAAGATTGCTGGTTGGAGAGGAAAGATGCTATCTTATCCTGGAAAATTATGTTAATTAGATCCTGCTAAGCTACTATTCCAATTTACTTGTGATCGTACTTCAAGTTCTCTAAGTGGGCTATCTCCTTAATTAACTCTCAAATATATCATTGTTTGTGGAATAGTAGTGAAGGAAAAGATAAGATCTGGTTAGCTAATTGCCCTTCTATTTCCATGAAAAAGGAATTTGGTAGTACGGGAATCCCGAACCTCCGGGATTTGAATATTTGTATCATTGGTTCTTGTGTTAAAAGATATCTTGCTAGGGGGGTGGGGGGTTCTTCATGGAGGAAAGTAGTAGATGATAAATATAACACCAAATCTCCAGGGATATTGTGCTATCATGATCTATATCCTTCCCAATTCTGGAAGGGAATTATGTGGGCCATGCAGGCAGTTAGATTAGGATATAAATGTCTGATTGGTAATGGTAAGTTAGTGATGTTTTGGGAAGATTGTTGGGTTGGTAATGCCTCTTTAGCTGTCCAATTTGGGATTTATCTTACATAGCTAATGAAAAGAATAAAATTGTTGCTTAGATACTTTTGCAGTCCTTAAGTTACACTGGTATGATCTTTTAAGTATTGCTAGATAAAATTCTTTTAATGATGTGGTTAATTATCTGATATGACAATATGAACCAAAATACATTTACTCCTCTAGGTCTTTATGTGTGATTGTTAATTTTAGAGGGATACAACCGGTTTATCTACCCGTAGCTTGGAAAATCAAGGAGCCTCCCAAGATTGAGGGTTTCCTATGGTTGTTCTCCAAAACAAAATTCCACTTGTGACAATTTGATAAAAAGAGGTCTTCCTAAACTCCTAGAATGCATTATGTGCTCTGAGATCGGTTTATCATCTGTTTTTTCAATGTATTGTTTCTAGGGTAGTATGGAATGGTCTCAACAAGATTTTTGCCTACTAGATTGTAGATTTTGAATCTTTAGCTAAATTTTGGTTATGTGATAAGTAAAATCTACATTTGAATGTTGTATCATCCACAATCCTGTGGGGATTGTGGAATAAAAGAAATTTCCTGACTTTATATATATATGTATATATATATGTATGTATATATATATATATATATATATATATATATATATATATATATATATATATATATATATATATTGGGTCGGTTTCTTTGGTATATTCGGCCAAATGGAATATCCTCTCTAGAGACCTCCATGGGGGAAAGATGGAGAATTTCCACATGATGCTATGGAAAAAGGTGTTGGGGAACGTTGCAGAAAATTAAAATTTTCCTACGGTTTCACCAAGATCTATCTATGAGTTCATCTAAGCAACGAGTCAAGAGAGAGAGTTTGCATCTACATACCACTTGTAGATCGAGTACGGAAGCGTTCGAGAGAGTGGTGATGATGGAGTCGTTCCCAACGTGATTCCGATCACCGATGACCAAGTGCTGAAAGGACAGCACCTCCATGTTCAACACACGTACGGGACGATGGCGTCTCCTCCGTCTTGATCCAGCAAGGATGAAGGAGAGGTTGAGGAAGACAACTCCAATGGCAGCACGACGGCGTGGTGCAGTTGGTACGGCAGTTCTCCGGCAGGGCTTCGCCAAGCTTGCAGGGAGAAAGAGAGGTGTTGGGGAGGGGAGGGGCTGCGCCTTCAATGGTGTGTGCAGCCCTCCCCCCCCACCCCTATATTTATAGGAGGAGAGGGCAGGGGCGGCCATCTAGGGAAACCCTAGATGGGGCGGCGGCCAAAGGGGAGGAGGGGAGGGTGGCTTGCCCCCCAAGCTAGGGGGGCGCCCCCTTTAGGGTTTCCCTCCCCATGCCCTAGCCGCATGGGCCCAGGTGGGAGGCGCCCAGCCCACCAGGGGCTGGGTCCCTCTCCACACAGCCCATGTGGCCCCCGGGAGGGGTGGCCCTCCCGTGGACCTTCGAACCTCCCGGTGGCCCAAGTACATTACCGGTATACCCTCAAACTTTCCGAGTCCGCTTAACCACTTTCCATATATAAATCTTTACCTCCGGACCATTCCGGAACTCCTCGTGACGTCCGGGATCTCATCCGGACTCGAACAACATTCGTAGTCACATACTTGTCTTCCTAATAACCCTAGCGCCACCGAACCTTAGTGTGTAGACCCTACGGGTTCGGGAGACATGTAGACATGACCGAGACGATCTCAGTCAATAACCAACAGCGGGATCTGGATACCCATGTTGGCTCCTACATGTTCCTTGATGTTGTCATCGGATGAACCACGATGTCAAGGGTTCAAGCAACCCGTATTCTATTCCCTTTGTCGACGGTATGTTACTTGCCCGAGACTCGATCGTCGGTATCCCAATACCTCGTTTAGTCTCGTTACGGCAAGTCACTTTACTCAGCATGCCGTAATGCATGATCCCGTGACCGGACACTTGATCACTTTGAGCTCAATATGATGATGCACTACCGAGTGGGCCCGGTGATACCTCTCCGTCATACGGAGTGACAAATCCTGTCTCGATCTGTGTCAACCCAACAGACACTTTCGGAGATACCTGTAGTGCACCTTTATAGTCACCCGTTATGTTGTGACGCTTGATACACCCAAAGCACTCCTACGGTATCCGGAGTTACACGATCTCACGGTCTAAGGAAGAGATACTTGACATTGGAAAAGCTCTAGCAAAACGAACTACACGATCTTTGTGCTATGCTTAGGATTGGGTCTTGTCCATCACGTCATTCTCCTAATGACGTGATCCCGTTGTCAATGACATCTGATGTCCATAGTCAGGAAACGATGACTATCTGTTGACCAACGAGCTAGTCTACTAGAGGCTTACTAGGGACGTATTGTAGTCTATGTATTCACACATGTATTACGATTTCCGGATAATACAGTTATAGCATGAATAAAAGACAATTATCATGAACAAGGAAATATAATAATAATGCTTTTATTAGTGCCTCTAGGGCATATTTCCAACAGTCTCCCACTTGCACTAGAGTCAATAATCTAGTTACATTGTGATGAATCGAACACCCATAGAGTTCTGGTGTTGATCATGTTTTACCCGCGGAAGAGGTTTAGTCAGCGGATCTGCGACATTCAGATCCGTATGCACTTTACAAATTTCTATGTCTCCATCCTGAACATTTTCAAGGATGGAGTTGAAGCGACGCTTGATGTGCCTGGTCTTCTTGTGAAACCTGGGCTCCTTTGCAAGTGCAATAGCTCCAGTGTTGTCACAGAAGAGTTTGATCGGCCCCGACGCATTGGGTATGACTCCTAGGTCGGTGATGAACTCCTTCACCCAAATTGCTTCATGCGCTGCCTCCGAGGCTGCCATGTACTCCGCTTCACATGTAGATCCCGCCACGACGCTTCGCTTGCAGCTGCACCAGCCATCTGCTCCACCATTCAACATATACACGTATCCGGTTTGTGACTTAGAGTCATCAGATCTGTGTCGAAGCTAAGCGCCGACGTAACCCATTACGACGAGCTCTTCGTCACCTCCATAAACGAGAAACATGTCCTTTGTCCTTTTCAGGTACTTCAGGATATTCTTGACCGCTGTCCAGTGTTCCTTGCCGGGATTACTTTGGTACCTTCCTACCAAACTTACGGCAAGGTTTACATCAGGTCAGTAAACAGCATGGCATACATAATAGATCCTATGGCTGAGGCATAGGGGATGACACTCATCTCTTCTTTATCTTTTGCCGTGGTCGGGCATTGAGCTGAGCTCAATTTCTCACCTTGCAATACAGGCAAGAACCCTTTCTTGGACTGATCCATTTTGAACTTCTTCAAAATCTTATCAAGGTATGTGCTTTGTGAAAGACCTATGAGGCGTCTCGATCTATCTCTATAGATCTTGATGCCTAATATATAAGCAGCTTCTCCAAGGTCCTTCATTGAAAAACACTTATTCAAGTAGGCCTTAATGCTGTCCAAGAATTCTATATCATTTCCCATCAAAAGTATGTCATCTACATATAATATGAGAAATGCTACAGAGCTCCCACTCACTTTCTTGTAAACGGGCTTCTCCATAAGTCTCAAGATAAACCCAAACGCTTTGATCATTTCATCAAAGCGAATGTTCCAACTCCGAGATGCTTGCACCAGCCCATAAATGGATCGCTGGAGCTTGCATACTTTGTCAAGATTCTTAGGATCGACAAAACCCTCCGGCTGCATCATATACAGCTCTTCCTTAAGATATCCGTTAAGGAACGCTGTTTTGACGTCCATCTGCCATATCTCATAATCATAGTATGCGGCAATTGCTAACATGATTCGGACGGACTTAAGCTTCGCACGGAGAGAAAGTCTCATCGTAGTCAATCCCTTGAACTTGCCGATAACCCTTAGCGACAAGTCGAGCTTTATAGATGGTGACATTACCATCCGCGTCCGCCTTCTTCTTAAAGATCCATTTGTTTTCTATCGTCGCCGATCATCCGCAAGTCACCAAAGTCCACACTTTGTTTTCATACATGGATTCTATCTCGGACTTCATGGCTTCTAGCCATTTGTTGGAATCTGGGCCCGCCATCGCTTCTTCATAGTTCAAGGTTCACCGTTGTCCAACAACATGATTTCAGTGACAGGTTGCCGTACCACTCTTATCGTGGAATTGTCACGCAGATGTCCTCATGAAAGGACTTAGTCGAGGGCCATCGTGACGGGTTAACCTAGAGGGTTAAAGCGACACAAGACACGGAGTTATATCGTTCGCCCTTCGATGAAGGTAAAACCTACGCCCAGTTGTGATGTGATTGATATGGTTTGGCGACTAGGGAGCAATATCTTTGCCTTAGCCTCGAATTCTCTGTCCCTTAACTCGCCGCCGGTCGTCCCCTTATATACACGGGTCGACGCTTGGCCGGTCTCTGAGTCCCAATCCGGCTCATACAAGCGTCTGCTCGGCCTCTTCTTTCTTGTCTTACAACACAAGTTACAATACTAAGGCGGTTTACATACATGGACCTTAATCCGCCTCGGGCTCCGTGCCTCCACCGTGGGCTGGATCATGAACGAGGGTAAACCGGCCTTCCGGGCGGTTCACACTCAGCAGTTGTATCCCCAACATTAGGCCCAGCATTGACTTGAACCGTTCAAGTTAATCTTCAACATCTTCAGGAAACTCTTGATCTCCTTTCATATTTTGTAAACCGCCATCCGCTTGAACCGCCGTGGACGTCATCCTTCGATCTTCGTGTCGTGGCACCCGACGTCATCTTTAACAAAGAAATCAAACGGTAAGATTCCCTTCATTAATGCTATCCCAGAAATCGAGGCGGCCGCTGCACCGTCCGCCGCTTTTGACTCCTTGATTCTCGCGCCGCTGATTGCCCCGCCCTTATAAATAGACCGGTCGGGCCTTTCTCTTCTTCTTCTTCCGCTCTTCTTCTTCCTCGCGACGCCCGACCTGAAGCTCCGCCCGTCGCTTCGACCTTCGACCGACGCTTCACGCCGGGCCGCTGATCAACCTGATCATACCAGAGTTTCAGCGCCTCCGCGGTTTCCGCTCGTAAGGTTTCTTTCAAACCCTAGATCTCATCTGAAAACTCTGTTCGCCTCATAGCTCGAGGTGTTCATACTAGTTCTTCATATTTGCTTCGCCATGGCCGACGGCTCAGCCGCATCGCACATCTGTGCAAGTGGCTGCCCCGCCACCCAATTAATTCTTTATGCACCGCTTCCTTTGTTCAGACCTCGAGTGTGTAATACCGAAACCTCATGCTCTTCCCGAGGTTCACATAGGTCGAAACTTTTCTTACTAGAGCTTCGTAGATCTCGATTACTTCCACTCGCATGTGAAAACTGTTTCGCCCATGCTTAGCAGATTTTTCAGTTCTGCCTTATTCGGCGGTTTAACTTTTGATAGCTAATCCGTACCCATTAGTCCTCGATTAAACCGAATGGGAAGCCGCTCGCTTAATCGCCGGTTTAACAATATCTGAAATGCCTGAACCGCTTAATGGTAAACCGTCTCCTCCTTTCTCTCGCAGCTTAGTCTTGGAATGGCTCTCAATTCTCAGCTTGCAATCGGGTCCGTCCAAAATTACCAAACACAACTCAACGGCTATGTCACCACCGGGCGGTTTGGCTCCAAAAATGTCCTCCATCGGGCGTGTTCCGGACGGCGAGTTTCCTCCGAACCACAAGAGGGAGAAGTAATCGTGTTTATGCAGCACTTAGACCGGGATTCTGCCGCCCGTTCAAAATTTTTCCGGACGCCCTCGCAAGTTTGAGACTCCATCCGCAGGATATCGGCCCGAACTCTGTGTCAAACATATGCAACTTCCAAGTCTTCTGTGAAGTCTATCTTCAGGAAGAACCCTCTGTGGAGCTGTTCCGGGATTTTTTCCACTTGAACCGCCGTACCGAATTTTCTGACGGTCCGAACACAGAGCTGGGCGGCGTTTCAATCCAAAAGAGGAAGGAAGTGGATTTTCCTCACACAAAACACCACAGTCATCCAAAGGATTGGAACCAAACCTGGTTCTACTGCCGGAACACTGCTCCTGTCAATGAGAACCCCTTGCCGGGTTATCGCCCTCATCGGCTCAGCAACCATCATCCGCTGCCTGCGCGCTTAACCGCCGCGGAACGGAAGAACTTCGCGCCTCAAATAATCAAGCTCCGGGCTCTAATGGCCAATGGCTTAACCGGCGTGGACCTTGTGTGGTGTTGGGTTTCTTGGGGCGTCTTGCCGCTAAGCCGCCGGCCCGGATTGATGCACGAGTACACCGGCAGCCTCAAAGATCCTCAAAGGCGTCACGAGCTACCCATAACTGAACTTGAGGTCACCGAGATCGTAAAGAAGATGCTCGATGAGCCAATCTCCGTCTGCAGCCTAACCGGGTTGGCTCCATTTTGTGTTGCCAACAAACCGCCGGCGGTAAGCTCTACTCACCGCTTTTCGGGCTCTTAATACTCTGTTGATATACGCTAATCCTTGTTACTTCTCAGGCTGACAGCTCCTTCTGGAAACGCACCAAACCGGTTCGGGCGCCGCGTGTAAAGTCCAAGGCCACCAAGAAAGCAGGCAAGAAGAAGACCGCCGAGTCCTCTGATCCGCCGGAGGACGAAGAATCAGAAGCTGAGGTAAAACTTGACATTCTTACGAGGGAGCCGCCGTAAACCGGCTTTCCGCTTTGTGTTTCTTCTTGCGTATGCTTGGCCCCTTTATATTCTTTTTACTGAAAATTTTCCTCCCAGGATGATGCTGAAGCCAGTCATGCCGACCCTGTTGACGTAATCTTTCTTTCTTCTGAATCCGACCTTGCGCCGGTTAAGAGAATTCGTCGTGCCGTTCGGAAAGTGAAAAAATATCATTCCTGTACTTACTTGAATCCAAATCTTTCCTTGAAGACCCAGCAGGCTGAAGAGCGCCGTACAACCCGCACAAAGGCTAACGGATTACCTCATCCGGTTTACTGACACACCAACCCGGAAGCGCCGCCCGTGAGGTGACTTGTTCTCTGAAAAGCGTTATCCCTTAAAAGGTTTCTTCCGATGTCCTCTCAATCCGTCGACCAAATATCAGGCCTCTTCCAACTCTTGGCGGTTCATCAACCACGCAAATGCCTCCGCTGAAAGTTGCCGCAGGGTATGTAACCGCTGTCCCGTCAATTCGTTTACAATTGCTTTGTCCAATTTGTCTTAATTCCATTCTAAATATTGCAGCACCAAGGCTCGCTTGAGTAAGAAAGCGAAAACCCTTGACCCTATGCGGATGCTGATCCGAAAAGACCCCGTAACAAACCCACGACAAGCCTGAAGCCGCCAAAGATAGCTCCGCGAGTTGTACAAAGACGATCTGCTGACCGCCGAACTTGAACCGAGGTCCAAGTGGAAACCTCGCAGCCTGCTTCCATCAAACCCGCCCACGAACGGGTCGTGATTGTTGAACCGCCGAGAGCGAGCAAGACGACATCCAGCCCAAAGAAGACCGCTGAAAATGACGATGTTATTGTGACAGTAATCGCTACACTGCTCCTAGCCAACCGGTCGCTTTAGCAAAGCACAACATCAAGGAAGGTTCCACTACTATGAGCAAAGACAAGGGAAGACTGATATGTCGGCTACGACAATTTCTCTGCCTTAAGAACTTCATTCCGCTTTTCGAACCGGCTTTACACAAGCCGTGACTTTGAAGCCGGTCTAGTAAATCGCATGAAGGACCGCTATGAGGTAATGAGTTGACCTTTCTTGTATTTTAACTGCATAGTAGCCCCCAAGGGTCGGTTTAACTTTATAAAGTTAAACCAGGACTTAAAGTGTGTCTCCTCATAGCAAACTGAGATCAACTAGCCATTAGCCCCCAAGTGCCAAGTTGAATACTTGTATTGAGCTTGGAACTTGTATAATGAAACAACTAACATGCTCCCTTTGTCATCAGAATGAAATATACCAGCAAATCAGTGTAACTCAAGGACCTTCCAGCCAATCTGAAACTCAAATGGCGAAGCCACCAAAGCCAAGGATGAGTTAAAACTGCCACGACCACCATGGAACAGCTGAAGGAGTGGTATAAACCGAAGCGGGTCAATCGGGACACCGAGAAAGCCGGTTTAATAAAGCGGGCGGAAGAAGCTGAAGCAGCCCTTAAACCGGTGACTGAAGAACTTACCGGACTCAAGCGCCAAATACATGCTATGACTTCTGCTATCTTTGGTAAGAAAATTTTGCACCGATTATCTCAATTTTGATATTTCCGCGGTTTAACCTGAGCTATCTGAAACCGTGCAGCAAGCGTATTGCGATATGGGCTCGATGTGCGGAAGAAGCTCAAGGCCGCTTATACACTGATTGAGCAGCAGTACACTGGCGCCCAGCGAGTCATATGTGCCACATCATATGACAACACGGCGCCGCCCTCGATCGAGAGAGACACTTTGGACCGCTGTCCATGGTTCCGGGCAGCTTGAAGAGTTGAAGCGATCCGCGCCCGGCTGGTACCCTACTAGCTCGACTCGTGCCAAGGCGTGGATAGCAGATCTTGATCCGCGGACATAGCTAAAGGTTTCTAACGCCAAGAAAACGGTGAGGCCTTTGATAACGACATACAAACGGATAACGGCGAGATGCGCCCGTGGCGAAGTCAATCGGCAGCTGAAGCCAACCTGGCGGTTCACCGCTTTTTATGACGCAAACAACAAGCGGGTGGAGTTTGCCATCCCTGAAGTGCAGAGCCTTGTTCCTCCAATCCGTAAGCACACTTATGCCCCTGACGTTGATCCGGCTGAGCTGATAAGTGAAGAAGCTGTCTTTCAGGCCTTAACCCGGATTGGCTAGTCTACCAATGACTTCAGGGCTTTGGTTGAGGAGGAAGAAGAAGTTGAACCGACGTCAGCGCCTCTACCTCGTGTCAACCCGCGAAGCAGCGTAATTAAATCAAGCGGGTGACGATCCAAGCTTCAAGGCATAACCCCACATGAAACGCCGGGCCTCCAAAGGCTTTGTAATAGGATAGTCAAGACTTTATATTGAACAATGCCGTTATAACCTCACTCAGAACTTTTGCATGGCGGTTTGGATACTTTGGTTTTGAAGTAGTGAATCCTTCAACATGTTTTGCCTGCAATCACAAATTCTTAAACCGCCATGGCGGCTTGCGCCTCTAGCCGGATTGTGATGCCAATATATTTATATAAGAAAATATCGAGGTATACGATCAAAATTGTGCGATACAAACATACCTGCCAGTGTCTGGCACACAGTTGGCTTTAGCCAATCCCGAAGCGGAGGCCTTATAAACCATCACCGTCAAAGGAGAACAATCCCTGTGTGTATAATACCGATTTACCGTGTAAATCGTGTCGGGCATGATAAGCCCCCTGTTACTCCATAATGTGATGTTAACAGCAAAATCAAACCGGAACAAAATCGCCGGATAAAAAATGTACCGAATTCTGACAACGTAAATCCGGTTTAAAGAGGTTTGTCGGTTTAAGAAGGCCAACAAAAGCCAAATGATTGGTATAAAGACCACATGGAAGCAAAAACAAGGAGAAAAATTGTTTGCAAGAAAAGGCTGTACTGAGCCGGATCAGATGGTGTTACCATGGTCGGACAGGACCAAGCCCCCTATAAGGTGTAGCGATGGTTCAAGTCAGCCAGGTCCCCAACTGAACTCGTGGCATGATGCCGATCAAGTGGCATTGCAATGGTTCGGGTTCGACCAAAGCCCCCAAGTGATTCTATGGCCTTAGGCCGACCAAGAGGCGTGACTGGTTCAGACGTGACCATGTCCCCAAATGATCTGGTGGCTTTCGCCTGCCAAGAGGTGTTGCATTGGTTCGGACACGACCAAGCCCCCAAGTGAAAAAAATTTCTGAAAAGCAAGGCCAAGGGTTAAACCGGAGGCCGCTTCACGACAGCATCTCCATGTACCCAAACCGGTCTTTTATACAGAACAGATACCCCGCTTTAGCCGAGGATCCGGTTTATTGCCTTTATTCATAATATATACATTGTCTTGATATGTACATAAGTGGAGCCAATGGCTCAGGTATAATAAGGCCGAAGATGAGCTATGTTCCATGTCCTGTTGGTCTCCTCCTCTGACGTGCGTGAGTCCTTTCGCTCTCGAACATCAATCAGATAGTAGGACCCGTTGTATAGATTCTTGCTGACCACAAAAGGCTCCTCCCAAGGTGGGGATAGCTTGTGCATATCTTTCTGGTCTTGAATGAGCCGCAGCACTAAGTCTCCTTCCTGAAAGGTTCTGGTCTTAACCCGCCGGCTGTGATACCGACGAAGATCCTGCTGGTAGACCGCCGAACGAGCAGCTGCCATATCGCGCTCTTCGTCCAGTCGATCCAAATCGTCTTGCCGTGCTGCCTCGCTATCTGCCTCAACATAAGCTGCCACTCGAGGCGAGTCGTGACGGATATCGCTGGGAAGGACCGCCTCCGCTCCATAGACCATAAAGAACGGCGTGTATCCAGTGGATCGGTTGGGGGTAGTATTTATACTCCATATCACCGATGGTAGCTCCTCCACCCAACAACCCGGCGTCCTCTCTAAAGGGACCATAAGTCGGGGTTTGATACCTTTCAAGATCTCCTGATTAGCTCGTTCCGCTTGACCATTGGATTGCGGGTGGGCTACGGAAGAAACATCAAGCCGGATGTGCTCTCGTTCACAAAATTCCTTCATAGCTCCTTTGGACAAATTGGTGCCATTGTCCGTGATGATCTTGTGGAAACCCAAACCGGAAAATCACCTTTTTGATGAACTGAACCGCCGTGGCCGCATCACACTTGCTAACAGGCTCTGCCTCAACCCACTTGGTAAATTTATCAACCGCCACCAACAGGTGGGTCTTTTTGTCCTTGGACCTTTTGAAAGGTCCAACCATATCCAGCCCCCAAGTCGCAAACGGCCAAGTAATTGGAATCATCCTCAATTCTTGGGCTGGCACATGAGCATGCTCGAGAACTTTTGGCACCCATCACATCGTCGACCAGATCCTCCGTGATCGGCATGGGCAGTCAACCAATAGAAACCATGGCGGAACGCTTTGGCCACCAAGGATTTTGAACCGGCGTGGTGACCACAATCCCCTTCATGGATCTCTCACAATATCTCACAGCCCTCTTCAGGGGACACACAACGCTGAAACGCCCCTGACACACTGCAACGGTGCAACTCGCCATTAACAATGGTTATAGACTTAGAACGCCGAACTATCTGCCGGGCCAACGTCTCATCTTCTGGTAACTCGCCCCGGTTCATGTATGCCAAAATAGGGAGCGTCCAATCCGGAATGACATGCAGGGCCGCCACCAATTGAGCCTCCGGATCAGGGATAGCCAAATCAATTTCATCAGGAAGCTTAACTGACGGATTGTGCAATACATCAAGGAAAACGTTGGGCGGGACCGGTTTACGTTGAGAGCCCAGCCGGCTTAAAGCATCAGCCGCTTCGTTCTTCCGACGATCCACATGGTCCACCTGATATCCTTTAAAATGTCCTGCAACAACATCCACCTCCCGACGATATGCAGCCATGAGTGGATCTTTGGAGTCCCAAGTACCGATACTTCTTTGGGCCACCAAGTCCGAGTCACCAAAGCATTTAACCCGGCTGAGATTCATTTCCTTAGCCATCCGAAGACCATGGAGCAAAGCTTCATACTCAGCTGCATTGTTAGTACAAGGGAACATTAGGCGGAGAACGTAACAGAACTTGTCACCTCGTGGGGAAGTTAATACGACTCCAGCCCCGAGCCCTCAATTGCTGGACCCATCAAAGTGGATGGTCCAATAGGTATGATCCGGCTTCTCTTCTGGCGCTTGCAACTCCGTCCAATCATTAATGAAATCCACAAGTGCCTGAGATTTTACGGCCGTCCGAGGCACATACCTTAAACCGTGCGGCCCAAGTTCTATAGCCCACTTAGCAATCCGCCAGTCGCTTGCCGGTTCTGTATGATATCGCCCAAGGGAGCCGAACTGACCACTGTGATGGGGTGCCCTTGGAAATATTGCTTTAGCTTCCGGCTTGCCATAAAAACTCCATATACCAGCTTCTGCCAATGCGGATATCTTTGTTTGGACTCGATGAGAACCTCGCTGATGTAATAAACTGGCCGCTGAACCGGATACTCCTTCCCTGCCTCCTTGTGCTCCACCACAATGGCCACACTCACTGCCCTGGCATTAGCAGCAACATATAACAGGAGCGGCTCCTTGTCAACAGGGGCGGCAAGAACAGGCGGTTGGCCAGCTGCCACTTTAAATCCTCCAATGCCTCATCCGCAGCTGAGCTCCAGACGAATTGATCCGTATTCTTCAGCACCTGGTACAAAGGGATAGCCTTCTCTCCTAGGCGACTGATAAACCGGCTTAGCGCAGCAATCCGGCCTGTCAAACGTTGGACATCGTTGATACACTTTGGCTTAGCCAAGGAGGTGATAGCTGTAATCTTCTCCGGATTAGCCTCAATCCCCCGGTTGGACACAAGGAAACCCAACAATTTGCTGCCGAACACCAAAGACGACTTGGCGGGTTGAGCATCATCTTGTACACCCGCAAGTTGTCAAAAGTTTCCTTTAAATCCTCAATCAATGTTTCCTTCTGCCTTGATTTCACCACGATATCATCCACATAAGCGTGCACATTACAACCGATCTGTTCGTGCAAACAATTTCAGACATAGCGATAAGTTGCTTGGGCGCTCTTGAGCCCAAAAGGCATAGATACATAGCAGAAGGCTCCAAAAGGGGTGATAAACGCCGTCTTCTCCTGGTCCTTAACCGCCATCTTAATCTGGTGATAACCGGAATACGCATCCAAAAGCTCAAGCGCCACAACCCACCGTAGCATCAATGATCTGGTCAATGCGGGGGAGGGCGAAAGGATCTGCTGGACAAGCTTTGTTAAGATCTGTGTAATCCACGCACATGCGCCAAGTGCCATTCTTCTTAAGGACCAACACCGGATTAGCAAGCCACTCTGGATGAAAGACTTCGACGATAAACCCTGCTGCCAAGAGCCTAGCAACTTCTTCTCCGATGGCCTTGCGCCTTTCCTCATTAAACCGGCAAAGAAACTGCTGTACCGGTTTGTATTTCGGGTCAACATTAAGAGTGTGCTCAGCGAGTTCCCTCGGTACACCTGGCATGTCAGAAGGCTTCCATGCAAAAATGTCCCGATTCTCACGGATGAACTCGATGAGCGCTTTCCTATTTAGGATCCAAGTTGGCGCGATGGTGAACTGCTTGGACGAATCGCCGGGCACAAAATCAACAAGCTTCGTCTCAGCCGCCGATTTGAACTTCAAGTCCGGATCATGCTCCGTAGTTGGCTTCTTCAAAGGGGTCATATCCGCCGGATCAACATTGTCTTTATAATACTTTAGCTCTTCCGTGGCACAAACCGACTCTGCGTAGCCGCATCACCTTCCTCGCACTCCAAAGCGATCCGCGGCTCCCATGAACCGTTATCGTTCCTTTGTGACCCGGCATTTTCAGCTGTAAGTAAACATAACAGGGCCGTGCCATAAACTTAGCATAAGCCGGCCGCCCAAAGAGGGCGTGGTAAGGGCTTTGAATTTTCACCACCTCAAATGTCAATGTTTCCGATCGGGAGTCATGTTCGTCCCCAAAGGTCACCTCCAGAGCTATCTTACCGACCGGGTACGCCGACTTGCCAGGCACCACTCCGTGAAACACTGTGCTGGATGGCCTAAGATGCCTATCCGTCAACCCCATACGCCGGAAGGTCTCGTAGTACAGGATGTTGATGCTGCTTCCTCCATCCATAAGAACCTTGGTAAACTTGTACCCTCCTACCTGGGGTGCCACCACCAGGGCTAACTAACCTGGATTATAAACCCGGGGAGGATGGTCCTCTCTGCTCCACACGATCGGTTGCTCGGACCAGCGTAGGTAATGCGGCGCAGCCGGTTCAACAACACTGACCGCCCGCTTCTGAAGTTTTCGGTCTCGTCTGTCCAAGCTGGTGGTAAAGACGTGGTACTGTCCATCGTTCAACTACTTTGGGTTACTTTGATAACCCGACTGCTGCTGTTGTTGATTGTAGCCCCCTTGGTTCTGACTGTTTTGATTACCTTGATTATTCTGATTGCCTTGCCCGCCCGGATTACCACCGAATCCTGGGCCGGAATTTCCTCCACCGTAACCCGGGGCGGACCCTGAACCGCCACCGGGCCCTTGATCATACCGGAAAGAGTTGGAGTTTTTGAACTCCTGCATAATATAACAATCCTTCCAAAGGTGGTTCGCCGGTACCTCCTTCGTCCCATGCTTCGGACAAGGTTGATTCAATATGAAATTCAAACGATCCGGATTGTGACCGCCCCGGTTTGATTGCCTACCCCTACGCCGCTGACCCTTGTCCTGCGCGTTGGTGTTGGCCACAAAGCCCATGTTGCCGTTCGCTTTACGCTTTTTCCCTCCATTGCCTGCCGAATGATGCTGCTGGCCCCTGGAGTTGCCGTTCTGTTTTCCCTTCCCCACTTCATCATTCTCAGATTCGGGATCCTTGGTACTATCAGAATCAGCGTACCTTACCAAAACGCCCATTAGAGTGCCCATGTCATGGCAAAAACGCTTCATGCGGCCCAGCTTCAATTTCAATGGCTCGAACCGGCAATTGGCTTCCAAGGTCAAGATCGCGGAATCAGGGTTGATCCGGTCTGAAGAATGTAAAACTTCCGAAACGCAGCGCACCCAACGGGTTGTGGATTCTCCCTCCGCCTGGACACAAGCTGCTAAATCCACCACAGACATGGGCTGTTTACAGGTGTCTTTGAAATTTTGAATGAATCGGGTTCGCAACTGGGTCCACGAGCTGATAGAGTTGGGCGGCAAATTTTTCAACCAAGTCCGGGCCGTACCTTCCAGCATCATTGTGAAGTACTTCGCACATGCGGCTTCATCCACATCTAGCATCTCCATGGCCATCTCATAGCTTTCTATCCATGCTTCTGGAGCCAAATCGGCAGTATAATTTGGCACCTTGCGCGGCCCCTTGAAGTCCTTGGGCAAGCGCACGTTGCGTAAAGCGGGGACGAGGCAAGGCACCCCCAAAGAGCCAGACGTGACCCCTGGTTCGAAGATGGTCGGACGAACCGGCGCGGGCGGATGATCCTCTGCTTGTGCTGCTAACTCGGCCTCCCTACGTGCCCTGGCGCGGTCCACTACCACTTGAGCATCTTCAAAGCCGCCCGCCGGATTGTTGCCGCGAGGCGGACCACGCTGCGCATTGCTTGACACGGCCGGTTCGTCGACGCGTCGGCTATAGCTCCGGCTTGGGCGGGGGGTGGAGTGGATCCGATCCCGACTGTATGAATACGCTTCTTGCTGAGCCAGGGCCGTCCTGAGGAGCTCCTTAACCCGGCGTGTCTCTACCGCCTGTGGTGAATCGCCTTCGATTGGAATCGCCTCCAACCGTGCCGCAGCCGCCACGAGGTTATCCATCGGGTTGGAGTAGTGACCCGGAGGTGTCTGCACGGTCTGGGGCGCACCGGTATGATGGCGAGGTAGATCTATCACACGGGGCTGAACCGGTGCGGCCGTCCCAGGTGCTTCCGGCCGGTTTACCAACGGCGGCGGATTACTGGTCCCTGCCCCTGGGGTATTGAAAAGCTCCCTTCCCTCAAAAACTGAAGGTAAACGGGACCTGTACTTCCTTTTCATGACTTCGTGACGCGCTCCGTCCAGCTGAGCCTATAAGCTCGCAGATCCAAAGCGCCTGTTCGCTGCCATCCGTTCGTCCGCTGCCGCCAGTCCGCTTTAGCTTTAGTGATTTGTTCCCTCACCTTTGCAATCTCCGCGTTGTGTAGGTCCTGATCCGGCGGATTAGCTTCCGCCATGAGCACAGCCAATGCGTCGAAAAGCTCTGACAAAACTTGAGCCGGCGGGCGCACAGGGCCTCCGCCCCCGGCTGCCATCATCGCTGTTGAACCGGCGACCAGGGGCGCCGCGGTCGAAGAGTGAAGCGCCTCCTGCGTACCGGCCATGAAGACCCCAACCCGGTTGGGTAGATCGAAGGGGTCCGGAATACTCTCACCATCGGAACAGCCCCCGATCTGGCCATCCTGCAGCTGGTATAGAGACTCAGTTTCTCCGGTCGACGATTCGTCGCCAGAGTAGACAACAGTTTCGTCACCAGATGTTGATCCGTCCTCGTAGCCTCCGTGGACGACTCCCACGAAAACATGCCTGACCGCCGGTTTAGCCTGGGCAGGACTCTTCTTCGCCCGCTGAGCCGTCTCGACAAGGTCAGTGCAGACGTCCGGCCCAGGCCCTGACTCGCCGATCTTGCCGATGAACACGTGTATGCCGCCAAAGGGGACCGGTACCAGACTCAATCGAGCCGCCTCGGGCCCCAGTCCGCATCGTCGATGTAGAGCTTGCCGTGGCGACTCTTAGTCATCCGACCCATCGTGATAGCCTTCGAGTCCTTCGAACTTGCCTCTAAGATCATCAAACCATCGTGCGATAGCCCCACGGTGGGCGCCAACCGTCGTGGAATTGTCACGGCAGATGTCCTCATGAAAGGACTTAGTCGTAGGGCCATCGTGACGGGTTAACCTAGAGGGTTAAAGCGGACACAAGACACGGAGTTATACTGGTTCGCCCTTCGATGAAGGTAAAACCTACGCCCAGTTGTGATATGATTGATATGGTTTCGCGACTAGGAGCAATAGCTTTGCCTTAGCCTCAATTCTCTGTCCTTAACTTCGCCGCCGGTCGTCCCCTTATATACACGGGTCGACGCTCGGCCGGTCTACAGAGTCCCAATCCGGCTCATACAAGCGTCCGGCTCGGCCTCTTCTTTCTTGTCTTACAACACAAGTTACAATACTAAGGCGGTTTACATACATGGACCTTAATCCGCCTCTGGGCTCCAGGCCTCCACCGTGGGCCTGGATCATGGACGAGGGTAAACCGGCCCTTCCGGGGCGGTTCACACTCAGCAGTTGTATCCCCAACAACTCTGGTGCGGAACGTGTCCTAGTGGACCTACGAAGTTCAGTAGCAACTTGATCCGAAGTACCTTGATCATCATCATGAATTTCCTCTTCAGTTGGTGTAGGCATCACAGGAACATTTTCCTGAGCTGCACTACTATCCTGTTCAAGAGGTAGTACTTCATCGAGTTCTACTTTCCTCCCACTTACTTCTTTCGAGAGAAACTCTTTTTCCAGAAAGGATCCGTTCTTGGCAACAAAGATCTTGCCCTCGGATCTTAAGTAGAAGGTATACCCTACGGTTTCCTTAGGGTATCCTATGAAGACGCATTTTTCCGACTTGGGTTCGAGCTTTTCAGGTTGAAGTTTCTTGACATAAGCATCGCATCCCCAAACTTTTAGAAACGACAGCTTAGGTTTCTTCCCAAACCATAATTCATACGGTGTCGTCTCAACGGACTTAGACGGTGCCCTATTTAAAGTGAATGTAGCTATCTCTAGAGCGTATCCCCAAAATGATAGCGGTAAATCAGTAAGAGACATCATAGACCGCACCATATCCAATAGAGTGCGATTACGACGTTCGGACACACCGTTACGCTGAGGTGTTCCAGGCGGCATTAGTTGTGAAACGATTTCACATTTTCTTAAGTGTGTACCAAATTCGTGACTTAAATATTCTCCTCCACGATCTGATCGTAAGAATTTTATCTTTCGGTCACGTTGATTCCCTACTTCATTCTGATATTCCTTGAACCTTTCAAAGGTCTCAGACTTGTGTTTCATCAAGTAGACATACCCATATCTATTCAAGTCATCTGTGAGAGTGAGAACATAACGATATCCTCCGCGAGCCTCAACGCTCATCGGACCGCATACATCGGTATGTATGATTTCCAACAAGTTGGTTGCTCGCTCCATTGTTCCAGAGAATGGAGTCTTGGTCATCTTGCCCATGAGGCATGGTTCGCATGTGTCAAATGATTCATAATCTAAAGACTCCAAAAGTCCATCAGCATGGAGCTTCTTCATGCGCTTGACACCAATGTGACCAAGGCAAAGTGCCACAAGTATGTGGGACTATCGTTATCAACTTTACAGCTTTTGGTATTCACGCTATGAACATGTGTAATACTACGCCGAGATTCATTAAGAATAAACCATTGACCATCGGAGCATGACCATAAAACATATCTCTCATATAAATAGAACAACCACTATTCTCGGATTTAAATGAGTAGCCATCTCGCATTAAACGAGATCCGATACAATATTCATGCTCAAACTTGGCACCAAATAACAATTATTAAGGTTCATAACTAATCCCGTAGGTAAATGAAGAGGTAGCGTGTCGACGGCGATCACATCGACTCTGGAACCATTCCCGACGCGATCGTCACCTCGCCCTTCGCAGATCTCCGCTTATTCCGCAGCTCCTGCTGTGAGTTACAAATATGAGCAACGGCACCGGTATCAAATACCCGGGAGTTACTACGAGTACTGGTAAGGTACACATCAATTACATGTATATCAAATATACCTTTGGTGTTGCGGCCTTCTTGTCCGCTAAGTATTTGGGGCAGTTCCGCTTCAAATGACCCTTCCCTTGCAATAAAAGCACTCAGTCTCGTGCTTGGGTCCATTCTTTGACTTCTTCCCGGCAACTTGCTTACCGGGCGCGGCAACCTCCTTGCCATCCTTCTTGAAGTTCTTCTTACCCTTGCCCTTCTTGAACTTAGTGGTCTTATTGACCATCAACACTTGATGTTCTTTCTTGATTTCAACCTCGGCTGACTTCAGCATAGATAATACTTCAGGAATGGTCTTTACCATCCCCTGCATATTGTAGTTCATCACAAAGCTCTTGTAGCTTGGTGGGAGCGACTGGAGGATTCTGTCAATGACCGCCTCATCAGGGAGGTTAATATTCAGCTGGGTCATACGGTTGTGCAACCCAGACATCTTGAGAATGTGCTCACTGACAGAACTATTTTCCTCCATCTTACAACTATAGAACTTGTCGGAGATGTCATATCTCTCGACCCGGGCGTGAGCTTGAAAAACAAGTTTCAGCTCCTCGAACATCTCATATGCTCCGTGATGCTCAAAACGCTTTTGGAGCCCCGGTTCTAAGCTGTAAAGCATGCCGCACTGAACGAGGGAGTAATCGTCAGCACGAGACTGCCAAGCATTCATAATGTCTTGGTTCTTCGGGACGGGGCGTCACCTAGCGGTCCTTCTAGGACATATTGTTTCTGGCAGCTATGAGGATGATCCTCAAGTTCGGACCCAGTCCGTATAGTTGCTGCCGTCATCTTTCAGCTTGGTTTTCTCTAGGAACGCGTTGAAGTTCAAGTTGACATGAGCGTTGGCCATTTGATCTACAAGACATATCATTCAAAAGTTTTAGACTAAGTTCATGATAATTAAGTTCATATAATCAAATTATTTAAATGAACTCCCACTCAGATTAGACATCCCTCTAGTCATCTAAGTGATACACGATCCGAGTCGACTAGGCCGTGTCCGATCATCACGTGAGACGGACTAGTCATCGTCGATGAACATTCTCATGTTGATCGTATCTTCCATACGACTCGTGTTCGACCTTTCGGTCTCCGTGTTCCGAGGCCATGTCTGTACATGCTAGGCTCGTCAAGTTAACCCTAAGTGTTTTGCGTGTGTAAGTCTGTCTTACACCCGTTGTATGTGAACATAAGAATCCATCACACCCGATCATCACGTGGTGCTTAGAAGCGACGAACTTTAGCAACGGTGCAGTTAGGGAGAACACTTCTTGAAATTGTTGTAAGGATCATCTTATTTACTACCGTCGTTCTAAGTAAACAAGATGTATAAACATAATAAACATCACATGCAATTATATAGTAGTGACATGATATGGCCAATATCATAAAACTCCATTGATCTCCATCTTCGGGGCTCCATGATCATCTTGTCACCGGCATGGCACCATGATCTCCATCATCATGATCTCCATCATCGTGCCTCCATGAAGTTGTCACGCCAACGACTACTTCTACTACTATGGCTAAACGTGTTTTAGCAATAAAGTAAAGTAAGTTACATGGCTTTCTTCAATGACACGCAGGTCATACAAAATAAAGACAACTCCTATGGCTCCTGCCGTTGTCATACTCATCGACATGCAAGTCGTGATTCCTATTACAAGAACATGATCTCATACATCACAATATGTCATTCATCATTCATCACAACTTGGCCATATCACATCACATGTCAATTGCTGCAAAAACAAGTTAGGCGTCCTCTAATTGTTGTTGCATCTTTTACGTGGCTGCAATTGGGTTCTAGCAAGAATGTTTTCTTACCTACGAATAACCACAACGTGATCTTGTCAACTTCTATTTACCCTTCATAAGGACCCTTTTCATCGAATCCGCTCCAACTAAGGTAGGAGAGACAGACACCCGCCAGCCACCTTATGCAACTAGTGCATGTTAGTCGGTGGAACCGGTCTCATGTAAGCGTACGTGTAAGGTTGGTCCGGGCCGCTTCATCCCACAATACCGCGGAAGCAAGATAAGATTAGTAGCGGCAAGTAAGTTGACAAGATCCACGCCCACAACTAAATTGTGTTCTACTCGTGCAAAGAGAACTACGCATAGACCTAGCTCATGATGCCACTGTTGGGGAACGTTGCAGAAAATTAAAATTTTCCTACGGTTTCACCAAGATCTATCTATGAGTTCATCTAAGCAACGAGTCAAGAGAGAGAGTTTGCATCTGCATACCACTTGTAGATCGAGTACGGAAGCGTTCGAGGGAGTGGTGATGATGGAGTCGTTCCCAACGTGATTCCGATCACCGATGACCAAGTGCTGAAAGGACAGCACCTCCGTGTTCAACACACGTACGGGACGATGGCGTCTCCTCCGTCTTGATCCAGCAAGGATGAAGGAGAGGTTGAGGAAGACAACTCCAATGGCAGCACGACGGCGTGGTGCAGTTGGTACGGCAGTTCTCCAGCAGGGCTTCGCCAAGCTTGCAGGGAGAAAGAGAGGTGTTTGGGAGGGAGGGCTGCGCCTTCAATGGTGTGTGCAGCCTCCCCCACCCCTCTATTTATAGGAGGAGAGGGCAGGGGCCGGCCATCTAGGGAAACCCTAGATGGGGCGGCGGCCAAAGGGAGGAGGAGAGGGTGGCTTGCCCCCAAGCCAGGGGCGCCCCTTGAGGGTTTCCCTCCCATGCCCTAGCCGATGGGCCTAGGTGGGAGGCGCCCAGCCACCAGGGGCTGGGTCCCTCTCCCACACAGCCCATGTGGCCCCCGGGGGGTGGCCCCTCCAGTGGACCTCCGGAACCTCCCGGTGGCCCCGGTACATTACCGGTATACCCCCGAAACTTTCCGGAGTCCGTTTAACCACTTTCCATATATAAATCTTTACCTCCGGACCATTCCGGAACTCCTCGTGACGTCCGGGATCTCATCCGGGACTCCGAACAACATTCGGTAGTCACATACTTGTCTTCCTAATAACCCTAGCGCCACCGAACCTTATGTGTAGACCCTACGGGTTCGGGAGACATGTAGACATGACCGAGACGATCTCAGGTCAATAACCAACAGCGGGATCTGGATACCCATGTTGGCTCCCACATGTTCCTCGATGTTGTCATCGGATGAACCACGATGTCAAGGGTTCAAGCAACCCCGTATTCTATTCCCTTTGTCAGACGGTATGTTACTTGCCCGAGACTCGATCGTCGGTATCCCAATACCTCGTTTAGTCTCGTTACCGGCAAGTCACTTTACTCGTACCGTAATGCATGATCCCGTGACCAGACACTTGATCACTTTGAGCTCAATATGATGATGCACTACCGAGTGGGCCCAGTGATACCTCTCCGTCATACGGAGTGACAAATCCCTGTCTCGATCCGTGTCAACCCAACAGACACTTTCGGAGATACCTGTAGTGCACCTTTATAGTCACCCAGTTACGTTGTGACGTTTGATACACCCAAAGCACTCCTACGGTATCCGGGAGTTACACGATCTCACGGTCTAAGGAAGAGATACTTGACATTGGAAAAGCTCTAGCAAAACGAACTACACGATCTTTGTGCTATGCTTAGGATTGGGTCTTGTCCATCACGTCATTCTCCTAATGACGTGATCCCGTTGTCAATGACATCTGATGTCCATAGTCAGGAAACCATGACTATCTGTTGACCAACGAGCTAGTCTACTAGAGGCTTACTAGGGACGTATTGTAGTCTATGTATTCACACGTGTATTACGATTTCCGGATAATACAGTTATAGCATGAATAAAAGACAATTATCATGAACAAGGAAATATAATAATAATGCTTTTATTATTGCCTCTAGGGCATATTTCCAACAAAAGGTGCAGACCGCAGTGGACCTGGAGCTAGATTGAGTCATTGTCACAGGGCCTCTGATTCTTTCCTAGAGGGCCATTACAGAGAAGAAAAAACATGGAGGATGAAGCTCGCTGCAGTTTCTGAAAAATAACCCTCAATACTATGACTATCCATGTGGTTTTCTTCGTGTGGTGAAACTATTGGTGTCGTGCTTTAGAAGCCTAGTGTTTGTACTCTGTACGTTTGGTGGTGTTGATACGCCTTTCTTGGATATGTTTTATTTTTCATTTTTAGCATTATCGTTGAACATCCTGGGCATGATAACTTGATTGTGGATATTTTTTGTTTCATTTTCAATTAAAATTGAACTGGGGCGGATCCCCTAATTATCGAGAAAAAGAATGACGATCTACTCCATTCCAACTATGCCTAGTCGTCGTTGAGTCATGACATAGCCTCTGGCCAACCCCATCCTAGCACGTCTTTAATATTTTCTTTTGTAATCATTTTCACATCCAATTTTAAGAAAACAATCTTTTTTACACCTAACATATTTCAGAAATTAATGCTCTTATGTGGACCACTCATAGTTGAATAGAACGAGAAGATGTGCTGACACCGAAGAATCACAAGTATTCACAAGCCAATAAAAAGAGAAATTGAAGAAACACATAGACTCGCAAACCGATAAGAGGGCAAGCAGTGCATTGCATAACACTCAGTATGCCCAAACTATACATATACATGCAGATCCTTAATGCCATAGTCTCTGAGTTTTGATTCCTCTAAAGATTATGAACATACCAGAATCATACATTGCCTAGGCTTGCACTACTAGGAAAAAGGCTACTAGCAGCGCGGGTAAAATGGCTACTAGCAGTGCGGTTACCCGCGCTACTAGTATCGCGCTACAGCTAATAGTTAGTAGTAGCGCGGGGTAAACCCGCGCTACTAGTAACATTTTACTAGTAGCGCGGATGTCACCCGCGCTACTACTAACGAAATAGTAGTAGCGCGTCTATAGTACCACACGCTACTTGTATCCTGAATACTAGTAGCGCTCCATTTCACCCCCACGCTACTACTAACTAATAGGAATTAAAAAAAATTCATCAATTCCATTTTATGCATACAATTCCAACAACTAAAACAAGCCCAGATTTGTAATAAACCAGCAGCATTACACATCATTCCAAATCGAAGATTTATAGTAAACCAGGAGCATTAGAGCATATCCATACATCTACACTTATTGCCTATTCACTTATTCCCAGCTAGTGCAAACACAGTTGAAAGCAAAAAAATGCATAACAACACCAAACAGTGGCATTCTATCCCTCCAAATGATTTGCTCCCTCTCCATCCTTGCAATCATCTTCTTCTCCCTTATGTGCTTCGCCCATTTATGAATCCAAGATTTCTGTAAAGAGCAAAGAACAAATAAAATTAAATTTCAGCAGACATATATTTCCTTGCATGTTGTGATGTACAGTATTTACGGGAATAAATATACAAAAACAAAAAAGTGAGTGATTTCTATTAACAAGAGATCACCTATGTAATAGCTACAGACAAATGAAATTAGTGTCTAGATAATATATATTGCCAACCAAGCCTAGATGAACTATATATTGCCAGGTAATAGGACATATCTAATTTTCACATTAATTGCCTTTAGTTTTATTCAAAACTAAATATACTTAAACTTAGATCATTTCATATAGATGTTCAAAGGATAATACAGCTAAAAGAATCCAATTTCTTGGTTTTTTGAAGTAGTTTAAAAGGAAAGCATTAACACATAATAGAAATTATTATCTGCCATAGGGTGATGCTGGACAGCTAAAAAGCTCACAACCCATCAGATCAATTGCTCGATAGGACAGCACAAATCTTATAGGATGATTTCCAATTCGAAAGCAGACCAACAAGGACAAACAACGGCCCATCAGACCACTTGCTGTGAACTATAAGACCAAAGTGCATGGCTTCAGGGATACAAGACTAATCGGGTGCATAGAGAGATGTTATAAACTTGTTCAGATTGACTAGGATAATTAAGGAATAACAACCAGTGGATCTCGCTTGAATGGATGCGAATGAGGGTTAGCTGTTGCATTAAAGCGATGCATCGATAAATCCAATCTAAGAATGTTACAACTTGCATCATCATCATCATGGCCAAATGATAGAGAAGTGAGATGGATCCATACTCTTGGTCTAGGGAGTCCCACTGACCACCCATGTGTTTGCGGCGATGGACGCTTGCACTGCATCGACAGAAAACAGGACACAAACAAGTCAGTAATCCCCATCTGCACCTCCACATGGTAAGCAGAAGCAAGCAGCGAGTATGCAGAGACACCATGAAGGAAATAAATAACAGACCTTTGGGGTTGAGAAACTAGATGACCAGGCCATACAGCACCAACTTGTCGAGAAGTCTCCGGTGATCTGAAAAGGCTTCATCAAAGGAAGGAATGTCTCCGTTTGCTTTAGGGACATGCTGCATTAGCAAAATGAGTAAGCAACAGAATCTAAGACATAACACTGATCTTCAAGGGAACACATGCAAGTGAATGAAAATCGCGAAAGAATGAGCTTGTTGATCATCGACATAGAGTTAGAGGTGCTGGTTCTGAACTTCTATTTTCTAGATTAATGCGCAACAAACTCATTATTAGTGTGAAAGGTGGCCCGCCTTAAGAGGGAACATAGTAAAGTGCAAGAACTATCACACAGAATAGTAAAAATGGAACGTAGCTCATCACTTGCATTGATAGGAACCGACACATGATCGAACCATGGGCATCCACTAAGGAAGATCGATAATTCTGCATTTAACATATTATCCCGGAAATAGTGTCCAACGTCCTTGAGTAATAACCCAAGCATTCTTATGATTACCTAGCAGGAACTAGTAATCACAACCCCTCTAAACTTCAGAGCATGCTTGTTATTTCATAATTAGATAATACAAAAAAGGTGGAACTCTGAAGCCCTTGTAACTGTAGAAACCCAAAACTGCTGTACTTAACCCCTTCAGGTAGTAAAAATATAACGTAGAGCAGTAAAAGTGGAACATAGCTCAGCATTTGCATTGATCAGAACATATATACAATCTACATTCTAGCAATTATAGGAAGAGAGCACTGCTACTTACAGGGACAGGAACCATGTCATTCGGTCTTTTGCTGACTTCACCGTAGAGAGACGAGACATCATCCACGAGCTCAATCGAGCACCCTTGGCCGTCGTCAGCGGCTAGGCCAGGCTTGCCTCATCTGGCCTCCTCCCCTGCAAGCACGACGACTACCACATAATGCGAAGCGAAGGTCATGTAGTTATCTTCTGTTCTCCTTTAGTTTTTGCTTTGTACTAGGTAGTGTGTGTGAAGCACGTTACTTACTTTCTTAGTGTAGCCTGTGATCTAGCACTTGCTTGATTATTGTGGCTGAAGGTCTCGCTTGTTGTTAGTACCACCTCAACTTGCAGCTTTCCACGCTTCAACCGGCAGCGAAGAGTTGTTGTGGATTACTCAAGCATTAACTGAAGGTGTTGGCAATTTAAATGAAGAAATCGACAGTTCGTTGGGTACAGATAGCATCCTGACAAACGCTCCTAGGGACACAATACCAATATGAATCGCTTGGTTGTTGAGATGCTGGACCTAGGCCTGTCCGAGGGAGAAGTCGTTTCTGAGACGATGTGTGCCTGCTATATCTCACTGTGCACTACATGCTTGACGAAATGCCCGACATTGGTTAAAATAGCATATCAGTCGTTAGTCTATTTGTGTGGTGACACTTGCATGAGCTAAATTCTTTTTTAGCTTTTCTTTGCTGAACCTAAAGTTTGGACGTGAGCACAAGGTGCAGCCAAGCAGAACTCTTATTTTTCTTTTGTACACTTATTGCTGCAAGGACAGCGTGGACCATAACAGGGTGGATAGGTAAGCTATTGATCCTGATGATTTTGACTTTAAATTGCTTGTTAAATCGCTACACACATGGGTTCCTATCTCTTGCATTACTCTCTATTCTAAGTTGTGACTCAGAAGTGGAGGATTCCGGCACATGTGAGTTGAATTTTAATCGGGAATGTATTGCTTATGAATTCGTCGACTTCCATTTGCAATTAATTGGATAATTATGGCGGTTTCAGTTTTTGACTCAAACATGTGGAAGGAATTCCAGAATGTTTTTTCAGATAAGTAGATATATTTTGGAAAAGCATTAGGTTTTTGACCTTGTAAGAGCAATGTATTAGGAGGTAGATATGAAGAAATATTTTTATTTAAATAGATATGTGCAGTGTACATGATGATGTTGTATAGAGCCAAATAAAGTATTTTGTTGAGTTAATTCTTGATAGCCAAATAAAGTACATGATGATGTCGTATCACTCATATAACATTTCTTCTTCCCGATGCAACGCATGGGCATTGGCCTAGTTTTACTAAAAAAAGATGATAGCTATATATAAAAAGATTGTAAAATTGCCATGTCAGTTGGTGATAATTTGCTCTGTTTTTACACAACCGAAAAAGTAGCATCAATCCAATAGTGAATCAAATCCAAAATCCCAAATCAATTACTATCCCAGGACTACTATCACGGACCAGAATCAATTGACACTAAAATGGGAGGCAGAAGTAGTGGTGAATCGTCATGGTTTTAATGTCTGTACGCTACAAATGCTATCATCAGAAACTAGTGACAATACCTGGCCGCACACGCACCATGACACGAGACTTCACCAACGCCTGGGTTGGGCAGTCCGTGCAGCAAGCTCCGCATCAGCGAGAAAACAATCCAGAGCGCAGCACGTCGGCGTTGTTGGGGAACGTAGCAGAAATTCAAAATTTTCCTACGTGTCACCAAGATCTATCTATGGAGAAACTAGCAACGAGGGAAGGAGAGTGCATCTACATACCCTTGTAGATCGCTAAGCGGAAGCGTTCAAGTGAACGGGGTTGAAGGAGTCGTACTCGTCGTGATTCAAATCACCGGAGATCCTAGTGCCGAACGGACGGCACCTCCGCGCTCAACACACGACAGCCGGTGGCGTCTCCCACGCCTTGATCCAGCAAGGAGAGAGGAGAGGTTGAGGAAGACTCCATCCAGCAGCAGCACAACGGCATGGTGTTGATGGAGGAGCGTGGCAATCCCGCAGGGCTTCGCCAAGCACCAAGGGAGAGGAGGAAGAGGAGAGGCAGGGCTGCGCCTGGAGAGGGAGAGGCTCTCGTGTGTTATGGGCAGCCCCAGGCCTCTATTTATATAGGGGAGAGGGAGGAGGGTGCGCCCCCTTTAGGGTTCCCAACCCTAGAGGGGCGGCAGCCCCAAACCCATCTATTGGGTGGCGGCCACAAGGGGGAGGAGAGGGAGGCGCAGGGAGTATGGGCCTTAAGGCCCATCTGCCCTTAGGGTTTGCCCCCTCTCCCCTTCTTAGCCGCATGGGCCATGGTGGGAGGCGCCCTAGCACACCTAGGGGCTGGTGCCCTCTCACACTTGGCCCATGTATGCCTCTTGAGCATGTGGCCCCACTTGGTGGACCCCAGACCTCCCGGTGGTCCCGGTACATTACCGATATCGCCCGAAACTTTTCCGGTTACCAAAACAGGACTTCCCATATATAAATCTTTACCTCCGGACCATTCCGAACTCCTCGTGACGTCCGGGATCTCATCCGGACTCGAACAACATTCGTAACCACATACAAGCTTCCTATATAACCCTAGCGCCACCGAACCTTAGTGTGTAGACCCTACGGGTTCGGGAGACATGCGACATGACCGAGACGTTCTCGGTCAATAACCAACAGCGGATCTGGATACCCATGTTGGCTCCTACATGTTCCACGATGATCTCATCGGATGAACCACGATGTCAAGGACTCAATCGATCCCGTATACAATTCCCTTTGTCTAGCGGTATTGTACTTGCCCGAGATTCGATCGTCGTGTTCAATCTCGTTACCGGCAAGTCTCTTTACTCGTTCCGTAACACATCATCCCGTGATCAACCCCTTGGTCACATTGTGCACATTATGATGATGTCCTACCGAGTGGGCCCAGAGATACCTCTCCGTCACGGAGTGACAAATCCGATCTCGATCCGTGTCAACCCAATGGTTACTTTCGGAGATACCTGTAGTGCACCTTTATAGTCACCCGATTACGTTGTGACGTTTGATACACCCAAAGCACTCCTACGGTATCCGGGAATTGCACGATCTCATGGTCTAAGGAAGAGATACTTGACATTGGAAAAGCTCTAGCAAAACGAACTACACGATCTTTGTGCTAGGCTTAGGATTGGGTCTTGTCCATCACATCATTCTCCTAATGATGTGATCCCGTCATCAATGACATCCAATGTCCATGGTCAGGAAACCGTAACCATCTATTGATCAACGAGCTAGTTAACTAGAGGCTTACTAGGGACATGGTGTTGTCTATGTATCCACACATGTATTGCTGTTTCCGGTCAATACAATTATAGCATGAATAATAAACGATTATCATGAAAAAGGAAATATAATAATAACTAATTTATTATTGCCTCTAGGGCATATTTCCAACAGTCTCCCACTTGCACTAGAGTCAATAATCTAGTTCACATCGCCATGTGATTAACACTGCTAGGTCACATCGCCATGTGACCAACATCCAAAGAGTTTACTAGTGTCTTAAACTAGTTCACATCACCATGTGATTAAGTCTCAATGAGTTCTGGGGTTTGATCATGTTTTGCTTGTGAGAGAGGTTTTAGTCAACGGGTGCGAACCTTTCAGATCCGTGTGTACTTCGCAATTCTCTATGTCATATTGTAAATGCTGCTTTCACGCTCCACTTGGAGCTATTCCAAATGGTTGCTCCACTATCGTATCCGGTTTGCTTCTCGAGTCACTCGGATAGGTGTTAAAGCTTGCATCGACGTAACCCTTTACGCCGAACTCATTATCACCTCCATAATCGAGAAACATGTCCTTATTTACTCCAAGGACAATTTTGACCGCTGTCCAATGATCCCCATTCCTGGATCATTCTTGTACCCTTGATGACTCATGGCATGGCACACTTCCGGTGCGGTACACAGCATAGCATACTACAGAGCCTACGTCTAAAGCATAGGGGACGACCTTCGTCCTTTCTCTCTTTTCTGCCGTGGTCGAGCTTGAAGTCTTAACTTCATACCTTACAACTCAGGCAAGAACTCCTTCTTCGACTGATCCATCTTGAACACCTTCAAGATCATGTCAAGGTATGTGCTCATTTGAAAGTGTTATTAAGCATTTTTGATCTATCCTTATAGATCTCGATGCTTAATGTTCAAGTAGCTTAATGCAGGTTTTCTATTGAAAATCATCTTTCAAATAACCCTATATGCTTTCCAGAAATTCTACATCATTTCTGATCATCCATATGTCAACAACATATACTCATCAGAAATTCTATAGTGCTCCCACTCACTTCTTTGGAAATACAAGTTTCTCATAAACTTTGTATAAACCCAAAATCTTTGATCATCTCATCAAAGTGCACATTCCAACTCCGAGATGCTTACTCCAGTCCTTAGAAGGATCGCTGGAGCTAGCATACCTTTTAGCATCCTTAGGATCGACAAAACTTTTCTGATTGTATCACATACAACCTTTCCTTACGTAAAGGTAAGGAAACTCGTCTTGACATCCATCTGCCAGATTTCATAAATGCAGCTTGTGCTAACATGATTCCGACGGACTTAAGTATCGCTACGGATGAGAAAATCTCATCGTAGTCAACTCCTTGAACTTGTGAAAAACTTTTTGCCACAAGTCGAGCTTCATAGAAGGTGACATTACCGTCCATGTCCGTCTTCTTCTTAAAGACCCATTTATTTCAATGGCTTGCCGATCATCGGGCAAGTCCACCAAAGTCCATGCTTTGTTATGATACATGGATCCTACCTCGGATTTCATGGTTTCTAACCATTTGTCGGAATTTGGGCCCACCATCGCTTCTCCATAGCTCGTAGGTTCATTGTTGTCTAGCAACATGACCTTCAAGACAGGATTACTGTGCCACTCTCTGATGTGGTACGCATCCTTGTCACCCTACGAGGTACGTTAGTGACTTGATCCGAAGTTTTATGATCACTATCATAAGCTTCTACTTCAATTGGTGTAGGTGCCACGGGAACCACTTCCTGTGCCCTGCTACACACTAGTTGAAGTGACGGTTCAATAACCTCATCAAGTCTCCACCATCCTCCCACTCAACTTTCCGAGATGAACTTTTCCTCGAGAAAGGACCCGATTCAAGAAACAATCCCTATTGCTTCCGGATCTGAATTAGGAGGTATACCCAACTGTTTTGGGTGTCCTATGAAGATGCATTTTTGTCCGCTTTGGGTTCGAGCTTATCAACCTGAAACTTTTCCACATAAGCGTCGCAGCCCCAAACTTTTAAGAAACGACAACTTAGGTTTCTCCAAACGGTGTCGTCTCAACGGAATTACGTGGTTCCCTATTTAAGTGAGTGTGGTTGTCTCTAATGCCTAGCCCATGAACGATAGTGGTAATTTGATAAGAGAGACATCATGGTACGCACCATATCTTATAGGGTGCAACTATGATGTTCGGACACATCATTACACTATGGTGTTCCAGGCGGTATTAATTGTGAAACAATTTCCACAATGTCTTAATAGTGTGCCAAAACTCGTAACTCAGATATTCATCTATATGATCATATCATAGACATTCTATCCTCTTGTCACGAAGATCTTAAACTTCACTCTAAAATTACTTGAACCATTCAATAATTCAGACTTGTGTTTCATCAAGTAAATATACTCAACATCTACTCGAATCATCTGTGAAGTCAGAACATAACGATATTCACTGCATGCCTCAGCACTCATTGGACTGCACACATCAAAATGTGTTACTTCCAACAGGTTGCTACCTTGTTCCATCTTACTGAAACCGAGGCTTTTCAGTCATCTTGCCCATCTGGTATGATTTGCATATCTCAAGTGATTCAAAATCAAGTGAGTCCAAACGATCCATCTGCATGGAGTTTCTTCATGCGTATGTACCAATAGACATGGTTTACATGTCTCAAACTTTTCAAAACGAGTGAGTCCAAAGATCCATCAGCATGGAGCTTCTTCATGCATCTTATACCAATATGACTTACATGGCAGTGCCACAAGTAAGTGGTACTATCATTACTATCTTATACTTTTGGCATGAAAATGTGTATCACTACGATCGAGATTCAATAAACCATTCCTTTAGGTGCAAGACCATTGAAGGTGTTATTCAAATAAATAGAGTAACCATTATTCTCCTTAAATGAATAACCGTATTGCGATAGACATAATCCAATCATGTCTATGCTCAACGCAAACACCAAATGACAATTATTCTGGTTTAATACTAATCTTGATGGTATAGGGAGCGTGCGATGTTTGATCACATCAAACTTGGAAACACTTCCAACACATATCGTCAGCTCACCTTTAGCTAGTCTCCGTTTTATTCCGTAGCTCTTTTATTTCGAGTTACTAACACTTAGCAACCGAACCGGTATCTTAATACCCTGGTGCTACTAGGAGTACTAGTAAAGTACACATTAACATAATGTATATCCAATATACTTCTATCGACCTTGCCAGCCTTCTTATCTACCAAGCATCTAGGGTAATTCCGCTCTAGTGACTATTCCCCTTATTACAGAAGCACTTAGTCTCGGGTTTGGGTTCAACCTTGGGTTTCTTCACTGGAGCAGCAACTGATTTGCCGTTTCATGAAGTGTCCCTTCTAGCCCTTGCCCTTCTTGAAGCTAGTGGTTTCATCAACCATCAACAATTGATGCTCCTTCTTGATTTCTACTTTCGCGATATCAAACAACGCGAATACCTCAAGGATCATCATATCTATCCCTGATTTGTTATAGTTCATCACGAAGCTCTAGCAGCTTGGTGGCAATGACTTTGGAGAAACATCACTATCTCATCTGGAAGATCAACTCCCACTCGATTTAAGTGATTGTTGCACTCAGACAATCTGAGCACAAGCTCAACGATTGAGCTTTTCTCCCTTAGTTTGCAGGCTAAGAAAATCGTCGGAGGTCTTATACCTCTTGACGTGGGCACGAGCCTGAAATCCTAATTTCAGCCCTCGAAACATCTCATATGTTCCGCGACGTTTCGAAAACGTCTTTCGTGCCTCTACTCTAAACCTTTCAACTGAACTATCACGTAGTTATCAAAACGTGTATGTCCGATGTTCGCAACATCCACAAACGACGTTTGGGGTTCAGCACACTGAGCGGTGCATTAAGGACATAAGTTTTCTACTGTCCGCATAATCGCTACTTTCAACTTTCAACTATATTTTCTCTAGGAACATATCTAAATAATGGAACTAAAGCGCGAGCTTTTACATAATTTGCAAAAGGTCTTTTGACTATGTTCAGGATAATTAAGTTCATCTTATGAACTCCCACTCAGATAGACATCCCTCTGGTCATCTAAGTGATTACATGATCCGAATCAACTAGGCCGTGTCCGATCAACACGTGAGACGGACTAGTCATCATCGGTGAACATCTTCATGTTGATCGTATCTACTATCGACTCATGCTCGACCTTTCGGTCTCCGTGTTCCGAGGCCATGTCTTCACATGCTAGGCTCGCAAGTTAACCCTAAGTGTATTGCGTGTGTAAATCTTTCTTACACCCGTTGTATGTGAACGTAAGAATCCATCACACCCGATCAACACGTGGTGCTTAGAAGTTTATTTAACTGTAGCGACGGTGCAGTTAGGGAGAACACTTCTTGAAATTTTAATGAGGATCATCTTATTTACTACCGTCGTTCTAAGTAAACAAGATGCATAATCATGATAAACATCACATGCAATCAAATAGTGACATGATATGGCCAATATCATTTTGCTCCTTTGATCTCCATCTTGGGCTCCATGATCATCATCGTCACCGCATGGCACCATGATCTCCATCATCATGATCTCCATCATCGTGTCTTCATGAAGTTGTCTCGCCAACTATTACTTCTACTACTATGGCTACCGTTAGCAATAAAGTAAAGTGATTACATGGCGTTGTTTTAATGACACGCAGGTCATACAATAAATAAAGACAACTCCTATGGCTCCTGCCGTTGTCATACTCATCGACATGCAAGTCGTGAATCCTATTACAAGAACATGATCAATCTCATACATCACATATATTCATCACATTCTTTTGGCCATATCACATCACATAGCATACCCTGCAAAAACAAGTTAGACGTCCTCTAATTGTTGTTTGCATGTTTTACGTGGCTGCTTTGGGTTTCTAGCAAGAACGCTTCCTACCTACGCAAAACCACAACGTGATATGCCAATTGCTATTTACCCTTCATAAGGACCCTTTTCATCGAATCCGTTCCGACTAAAGTGGAGAGACGGCACCGCTAGCCACCTTATGCACCAAGTGCATGTCATCGGTGGAACCTGTCTCACGAAGAGTACGTAAGGTCGGTCCGGCCGCTTCATCCCATAATACCGTCGAAACAAGATTGGACTAGTAACGGTAAGCATATTGAACAACATCAACGCCCACAACTACTTTGTGTTCTACTCGTGCAAAGAATCTACGCAATAGACCTAGCTCATGATGCCTTTGTTGGGGAACGAGCAGAAATTCAAAATTTTCCTACGTGTCACCAAGATCTATCTATGGAGAAACTAGCAACGAGGGAAGGAGAGTGCATCTACATACCCTTGTAGATCGCTAAGCGGAAGCGCTCAAGTGAACGGGGTTGAAGGAGTCGTACTCGTCGTGATTCAAATCACCGGAGATCCTAGTGCCGAACGGACGACACCTCCGCGTTCAACACACGTACAGCCCGGTGACGTCTCCCACGCCTTGATCCAGCAAGGAGAGAGGGAGAGGTTGAGGAAGACTCCATCCAGCAGCAGCACAACGGCATGGTGTTGATGGAGGAGCGTGGCAATCCCGCAGGGCTTCGCCAAGCACCAAGGGAGAGGAGGAAGAGGAGAGGCAGGGCTGCGCCTGGAGAGGGAGAGGCTCTCGTGTGTTATGGGCAGCCCCAGGCCTCTATTTATATAGGGGAGAGGGAGGAGGGTGCACCCCCTCTAGGGTTCCCAACCCTAGAGGGGCGGCAGCCCCAAACCCATCTATTGGGTGGCGGCCACAAGGGGAGGAGAGGAGGCGCAGGAGTATGGGCCTTAAGGCCCATCTGCCTTAGGGTTTGCCCCTCTCCCTTCTAGCGCAAGATGGGCCATGGTGGAGGCGCCCTAGCCCACCTAGGGGCTGGTGCCCTCTCACACTTGGCCCATGTATGCCTCTTGAGCATGTGGCCCCACTTGGTGGACCCGGGACCCTCCCGGTGGTCCCAGACATTACCGATATCGCCTCAAACTTTTCCGGTTACCAAAACAGGACTTCCCATATATAAATCTTTACCTCCGACCATTCCGAACTCCTCGTGACGTCCGGGATCTCATCCGGACTCAACAACATTCGTAACCACATACAAGCTTCCTATATAACCCTAGCGCCACCGAACCTTAGTGTGTAGACCCTACGGGTTCGGGAGACATGCAGACATGACCGAGACGTTCTCCGGTCAATAACCAACAGCGGGATCTGGATACCCATGTTGGCTCCCACATGTTCCACGATGATCTCATCGGATGAACCACGATGTCAAGGACTCAATCGATCCCGTATACAATTCCCTTTGTCTAGCGGTATTGTACTTGCCCGAGATTCGATCGTCGTGTTCAATCTCGTTACCGGCAAGTCTCTTTACTCGTTCCGTAACACATCATCCCGTGATCAACCCCTTGGTCACATTGTGCACATTATGATGATGTCCTACCGAGTGGGCCCAGAGATACCTCTCCGTCTACCGGAGTGACAAATCCCAGTCTCGATCCGTGTCAACCCAATGGTCACTTTCGGAGATACCTGTAGTGCACCTTTATAGTCACCCAGTTACGTTGTGACGTTTGATACACCCAAAGCACTCCTACGGTATCCGGGAATTGCACGATCTCATGGTCTAAGGAAGAGATACTTGACATTGGAAAAGCTCTAGCAAAACGAACTACACGATCTTTGTGCTAGGCTTAGGATTGGGTCTTGTCCATCACATCATTCTCCTAATGATGTGATCCCGTCATCAATGACATCCAATGTCCATGGTCAGGAAACCGTAACCATCTATTGATCAACGAGCTAGTTAACTAGAGGCTTACTAGGGACATGGTGTTGTCTATGTATCCACACATGTATTGCTGTTTGCGGTCAATACAATTATAGCATGAATAATAAATGATTATCATGAACAAGGAAATATAATAATAACTAATTTATTATTGCCTCTAGGGCATATTTCCAACAGGCGTCCCCCACCACCACGCGCAGCCCGCACCATCCCCTGCGTCGGCATCCGCGACCACCACCCGCGGCACCGGAGACCCGCTGACCTCAGTTCTGCCGCGAAAAAATCCGTAACTGCCACCAGCGGGAGGCCACTGCCGCCATGCAGGGGAGAGCGGCGACGCGCCTCATGTTAGAGCCCCCGACTCCTCGACGCACGCCGCCGCTGGGGGTGAAGGCCGTGGATGTCGTGCCACCTCGCTCCGCCCATCAGGCCGTCATGGAAGGACGGATGCCTCGCCGCGTGTGCCCGAATCCTCCACCGCCGCCGAAATAGAGGAGGCCTGTCGTCGGAGATTTGCTCGAGTGCTGTCGAGAGAGAGAAAGAGAGATGCGGGGCGGGGATGGGTTGGCGGCGGCGGCGAGGAGATCGTGGGGAGAGGAGCCGGCATGAGAGAGTTTTTTAGGGATGAGAGAGAGAGAGAGTGATGGGGTGGGAGTGGATCGGGCCGGGGTGGATGGTGCAAAAGTGGAGGCCACTTAGTAGCAGCGCGGGTTTATATCCCTCGCTACTACTATCAACTTAGTAGTAGCGCGGGTTTTATACCCCTCGCTACTACTATGGTTTTTCCCGGGGGGGCATGGTGCAGACCACTTAGTAGTAGCGCGGGTTTATTCCCTCACTACTACTATCAACTTAGTTGTAGCGTGGGTTTTATACCCCTCGCTACTACTAATTAGTAGTAACGCCTCATTTTAGACCGCGCTGCTGATAAACTTCTGTGTATAAGGTTTTCCCTAGTAGTAGTGTTGGAAGGCATCAAGATTCACTTTTCCACGTAATGTAAATATTCCAAAAGGAAATTGCTTACCGGTTGGGTGTTGGAGACACCATTCATGTCCAATATCAAGGAACAGATGATAGTAGTGGGTAAATAACATTGTTTCCACAAGCCTCCTGCGGCACAAATACCGACAACATTGTGGAAATTATTTTTCTGGAAAGTACCAAGAAGTTGACGTGGAAAAACCCACAACTAGGGTGTTCCTTTATAAAACCACACGAATTGCAGACCAGGAGGTTGATGTAGAAAAAAAACATCATTGACACGCACACATGCATGTCACAAGATTTAAAACTTAGGTCCTTTGAATTTAAATGTTTTCATGAAAATAAAATGCTTTGTATGGAAATTATTTGGATCAATGAAAAAAGATCACTGATACCTTTCCCACATCTTGGTTAGCTAGACATAGTAAAACATAGTACTTCAACATGTCATATTTTTTGAGAATATAAAATAATGATTTTTCATCATTTACTCCTCTTCTTTTAAGAAAATAATCTTCGTGTACACCTAATTTTTTTTGAAATTAATAGTCACAGGACTATGCACAATGCGGGCCACTCCTAGTTGAATGGAACGAGCACATGTGGTGAAATTGAAGAAATATGGACCCACAAGCTGATAAAAAAGTAAAATTTAAGAAACACATACCTACATAACGATAAAAAGGCAAGCAGTGAGGTTACATCGAGCTCACCCTGTCAAACTATTCATGTAGGTCAATTTTATAGCCTCTGAGTTTTGATTCCTCAAGAGATTTTAAACATGCATCATTCATACATTGTGGGACTCTATATTACACTAGAACCAGATTTGTCCTTAGTCGTGAAAGGCATCATCATTTTCTCTTTAACATCACTACCATATTCCATGAGCAACTTGGTTCCTCCAACCTTGTTCAAAATGATCAGTTGGGTGTTGGAGACACAACTCAAGTGCAATCCCACTGTTTATTCTATTGGTTTTGTCGTTTTGCATTTATTTAATTTAGTTTGAGGCATGATGTTTATCGGATCTTTTTTGTGAAACAACCCTTCAAGCTATTAAACTTTCCAGCAATACAAGAGCCTATGTTAAAAACAGAATTAACAATAAGGTCGGTTAGGTGGCGCGCTGCAACCGCCGCTCGACCGCTGCCTAAGCCGGCCACTCCTTAGATGTCGTGGTAGCTGGAAAGTCATCGTACCTAGGCCCCTGAAGGACTAATGCCCTTGAAGCAAAGTCATCGTCGCCAAAAACATAACAGATCTCAAAGCCGATGCGCCACCTGATCCAACGCAATACTATCTCCTGCACAAGACCCCCTAAGAACTCCACAAATACGGTGAGCGCCGCTACAATGAGGAAGGAGCCAGGGGACAAATCTCCATTGCATCAGCGCCGTCCCCACCTCGATGTCAGCACCTAGAACATCCAGATCGACTACCCCCGCAGGAAGGCGACCACACCACGCCCCACCCTCCTTCGCGCCATCGACGAAACCGAGAGATGAAGCGGACTATTATAGATTTTGAATAAAATGAAAAAGGTTAATAGTGCTAGGTGTGGGGACGGCAGTTTTGGCTCTAAGGTGCATATGCTCTTAGATGAACAATATATTTGAAGCAAATAGTAAATAAATTTCTTACATTCTTGTTCTGTGGATGTTCTAGTTAGTGTAACAAGTGTGCTTGAATTTTTTCATGTGAAATGGAATAACAGTGCTTCATCTATGGAAAAACAAAATTAAATTGAATATTTGAAGGCAACATTTGACGTTCCACTTGTTTTTTTGCACATGTCAAAATGATTAAGAGCCCCCCCCCCCCCCCCTAAAAATTACAAATACCATTTGGGTGTGACAACATATATAGTAATTTTTTAAACGACAATTACAAAAAGCATTTTTGGTGAGCAGAGCCAAATTGGATTTCTGCTTAGTGTGTTGTTTTGTTCCCTCTCTATGCGATCGATATTCTGAAACCAGGGGGACAAAAGTCTCTCCATGTAGTAAGAGAGCCGATTCTTCTCCTTGTACAATTGTTTTTAAATAATGATTTATAAGATTGTATGTCCCATCCGTTTGAAGATTTTTTTAATTACATATTATGCATTAAGTGTATTTAACAAATTAATGCTTACCAGACTGTGCCCAGTGTGGGCCGTTGCTATTTGATGAGGAACAAGTACATGTGTCGAAACTGAAGAAATACATGGACTCGCAAGCCAATAAAAAGCAGGCAGTGAGGTGCCCTCTCACCCACACTCACACTTACAATGCCAAACGTGTATATATGTACATGTAGGTCTTTAGTTTCATTATGAACATACATCATTCATACATTGAGAGAGTGGATATTGCATCACATCTAGATTTGTTTCTTAGGCTTGGAAGGCATATGAATTTACTCCTGCACATCACGGCAATGTTGCAGGTGCTACTTAGTTCATTCAATCCTATAGAGGAGGACTAGTTAGGTGTTTCAAAAACCATCGATGTCCACTGTCAAGGGACAAATCTTGTTGGTGGATACTTAGCATTCTACTCCTCAATCTGCAGCTAAGGCCGTGCTTGGTGATGGAGGCTGCACTTTCTTCTGGCACGATAAGTGGATCAACAATTGCACTGCAGTAGAGGACATTGCTCCTGCTATTTACAACATCATCTCCGCCAATGGACGCCGTAGTCGAACATTTGGTGACACCCTTGTGGAGCACTGGGGGTTGAAAGACATTAGAAAACCCCTCACCATCAACACATTCATCCAACTCTTTAATCCGTGTGACGCCATTCAGGAGGTCATCCTTCCGCTGGGTCACCCAGACTCATGCTTGTGGTCGTGGGAACTGTCGGTGTCAAAACCGGCGGATCTCGGGTAGGGGCTCCCGAACTGTGCGTCTAGGCGGATGGTAACAGGAGACAAGGGACACGATGTTTTTACCCAGGTTCGGGCCCTCTCGATGGAGGTAAAAACCTACTCGTGCTTGATTAATATTGATGATATGGGTAATACAAGAGTAGATCTACCACGAGATCAGAGAGGTTAAACCCTAGAAGCTAGCCTATGGTATGATTGTTGTTCGTCCTACGGACTAAAACCCTCCGGTTTATATAGACACCGGAGAGGGCTAGGGTTACACAGAGTCGGTTACAATAGGAGGAGATCTACATATCCGTATCGCCAAGCTTGCCTTCCACGCCAAGGAAAGTCCCATCCGGACACGGGACGAAGTCTTCAATCTTGTATCTTCATAGTCCAGGAGTACGGCCAAAGGTTATAGTCCGGCCATCCGGACACCCCCTAATCCAGGACTCCCTCAGTAGCCCCCGAACCAGGCTTCAATGACGATGAGTCCGGCGCGCAGATTGTCTTCGGCATTGCAAGGCGGGTTCTTCTCCAAATTTTGTGTACCTATTGAATAGTGTCTGGCTTCTCGTGAATATTGCGTTCCTTGGCTTCCATGCCCAATAATGGCAGTCTTCCACGTGTCAAACGAATGCGAAAAGCCAGGGTGTTTTTACATTTACCCCCCTAGCTTCGCAAATGAGATGCCTATAAAAGAGACGAGGATTTAGATCGAATCACACCATCTTCCTTTCGCGAGCATTCATCGGAGCGCATCCGACAGAGATCCATTCCATCATGGCCAGTCGACGCAGCTCCTCCTCTCGCCCTCCCAGCCCTCAGCCTGGAGGTTAGGAGAGATGCTCCGTCCCGCACAGCGAGCTAGTGACGCTCCAAACCAAGGGATTCCTTCCCCCAGCCTCCATGGTCCCGGTTCGAGCCGGACTTGCCACCTATAATGGCGGAGAGCAAGCGGAGAGCGTCTCCAGTCCCTCCAAAGGAGAGCGGGTATGCCTTGTCCCTTATCTGATAAGAGGGATCGGATTTCCAATTCATCCGTTTCTCCAGGGGATCTTGGAGTTCTACGGCCTCCAGTTGCACAACCTTACGCCTGCCTCCATATTGCATATTGCGGGCTTCGTAGCCCTTTGCGAGCTGTTTTTGGGCATCGAGGCTCATTTCGTGCTGTGGAAGAAGCTGTTCTGCCTTGTGCCCCGTTCTCAGGAGGGGTCGATATATCAAGTGGGCGGAGCCGAATTATGGCGCATCGCCGGGACCGGATATCTATCCGGAACCCCAAGGAAGGCGTCCGAAGACTGGCCTTCAGAATGGTTTTATATAGAAGACATCCCCCTGCCGGACCCTGTTTGGATCGGCCTCCCCGAGTTCAATAATGCTCCTTTGAAGAAGCGCCTAAGATGGCGTCCATGGAGCCCTCAGAGGGAAAATGACAAGGACGTCCTTTACCTGATGAGCCGGATAAGGTTGTTAGCTCATTCCGGACTGACCATGATCGGGGTCATGGCCACATGCATTATGCGGGGGGTGCAGCCGCTTCAGTATAGAGGCCACCCCATGTGGGATTTCAACGGGTAGGATGATGCCACCCGCTGCGCCGTAAGGGCCGGATCGTTGCCGCTCTGACGAAGATCTTGTCCGCATTGTACAAGGGAGAAGAGGAGGAGTTCCTCTGCGTCAATCCATAGGGCGGATTTTCTATGTACAATCCTCCAAGCCGGGTAAGCGGACACTTCTTTTGGCCCATCCATTCCATATTTCCATAGTTAAGTACCTTATCTTGTGATTTCGACGTAGGAATTGCGCCGGGCCGTAAAGGATATAAACAGCCCTCCTCCACAACCCGAGGATCCGGAACGGTCCCTCGATCCGGCCTCCCAAGAGGATCCGGACATATCCGTGGAGCTGATCGATGGGGTATTTCACCAACTGAGCATCGACAATGTCTTGGTGGCTATTATAGCCGATTATCCTGGACTGCTCCCCGCCTCACAAGTAATCGAGACCGAAGTCCCAATACTTCGAAGATGATCCATCCATGCTTATTTTTTATCACCGTATACCAATGATGTTTCGCAGGGGAGGATCCCGAGGCGGAATGCCGAACCTGCGGCGACTAGCCTACAGGGGACCGCGAGGGCGGGCAGGCTAAAGAGACATGCAGTCCGAGTCGAGGCACCGGCGCAGCAGTAAGGCGCGGTGCCTTATACCAAGGTATTATTCTTACGATGCATACTAACGCCCGTGCTCTCCTTTTTTTAGGAAAAAGAGGGCTTGCCGGACTATATCCGGAGAGATTGCCAATCGAGCCTCCACCAGCCAGGCTCCAAAGCCAGGTCCAGAAGCAGAGGCGAACACGGGGCGTGCGTCGGGCGCTCCTCTGACAGAGGACGCGGACAGACTGTCCGCCACCAATTCCGAGGTGGAGAGTGCCATGAATCACAAGCATCGCCGGACAGTTCTTCGTGACGCTTGTTTCTCCCAAGAGGCATTGGATGCCTTCAATTCGGGAGATGCGTACCTCCGTGCCGCTCAAAATGGTCTAGCCAGAGCCACGGAGCAGTATGTGAAAGACATACGGGTGAGAAAATTTGATGGTTATATATGTCAGTAGCCCCCGAGACTTGAAACAGTATAAATAACTGATTTAAGGATCATTTGTTATGCAGGATCTTACAAAAAAGAATGCCCAATTGTCCCAGGAGCTGGAAGAGTGCAAAGCCCAACTTGAGACCGCACTAGCCGCGGCAGGGGAGGCCAAGGAGACCCCCTCTGGTAATATACACTTCGAAAGATAAGTATATTGTGAAGTGCGGCGTGTGTGCAAATCTGACAATATCATTGCAGATGGCGCTGGAGTAGATCCGGACAAGCAACAACTCTTGTGCCGGTTAAAGGCCGGCGAGAGCATGCTTACAAGGATGAGGCAGGAGAAGAATAATCTCCAAGATGCCAACACCCAGCTGGGCGAGGAACTAAAGGATGTTCGTGCCCAGCTGTCGGACTCCGTGAAGGAGAATCGACGGCTTCGACGCGGCATTTTTAGTAAGTGCTAGAACGAACTTTGAGAAAGAGTTCGGCGAGGAAGTCGACTAACAGAGTTATGTCTGTAGGTATGCCACAGGTCGTCCTGCAGAGGAAATGCCCGGTTCTACGGGTGGCCTTCTTCCCGAGCTCTTTCAACTGCACGAACGAGTTCGGCAGGTGATGAAAGGTGTCGCCCAGGCCTTGTGGCCATCTGTCTCCATGCCCGAAGGCCTTGGAGAGCTTGCAGAGAGGCTTAAGGGAGCGCGGTGGCGCTTCCGATTATGGAAGATATCGGCATGCCGTCAAGGTGCCAGGGAGGCCTAGGCCATGGTGAAGACGCGGTACACGAAGGCTGACCCAAACCACATGGCCGAGGTAGGACCTGTGGGGGCCGATGGGAAGGAGATCCCTATGAGCTTAGTGTACGGCCAAGTAGAGTTGGCCGCCAAATATTCCCAACAGGACTGTAAACTAGACAGCCTGTTGGATGGCATTGAAGAGGAATATGCTCAGTCAAATTGACTATGTAATTTAAGATGACATGTAAAATGCCTTCTAGCCGGATTGTAGATCGTTTGTCATGGTGGACCTTTTCGCTTCAACCTCGGGACCCGATAGTCCGGAGTGTGTCCGAATGCCCTCTCGGTTATGTAAGAACCGGGCATGCATGGAGACCAAAGTAGGGGTCATTAGTGCTTGAATGCATAAGTGCCCAACTAGTTATGTTATATTACATGGTTAGTAAGAAACATCTTCCAGGGAGAATAGTTCCGTTAGGGGTTCCTTTCCCTGGGAGGCATGCCCTAAAGTGCATGTCCGGACTGCGAAAAAGCAGAAAAGCATCTGGGGGCAGATAAATAAACAAGTGAGAAATCATCTTTAGTTCACCGACCGAATATTCCCTTAAGAACGCTAGCTTTCAGCTTCACCCAGTCTGAGGTACACATCCGGCTGACCCGGCAGTAACAATCGCAGAGGTGCTCCCTTTACCGCCTAGCCGAACAATCGGGAACGTAGGGGTAAGCACAGGAGCCGGGCAACCCAGCTTGGCCAAAACTTAAGTCATATCGATGCATATAATGGTGAATAAAAGGAACATGCGGAAGTGTGACACATTTGTTGGGCGTGAAGCCCGCATAAGTAAGCTTCTGTTAAGGAAGCCCCCAGGTATAACGAGCGCGGATAGCGCGTCAATTATGTGCGAACAAGGCGCGAACGAGCCCTTAAAGGCTCTAAGAGAAAGGGAGGGAGAAGGAGAGAAATATAAGACAGCTAATGTGTAAAAAATAGACAGAGGAAGAAGACGAACACAGAGTCCGGCGCTAGGCGTAGAATCTTCGGAGACGGGCTGCGTTCCATGGGTTCGGCTCGAGTCGGTTATCCGATGCATCTCGCAGACGGTATGCTCCACCAGTCAAGACTTGGTCAATAATAAAGGGACCTTCCCATTTGGGTTTGAGTTTGTCCTTTTTCTTGTCCGATAGGCGTAGAACTAACTCGCCAACATTGTAAGTTTTGGCCCGTACTTCTCTGCTTTGATATCTTCGAGCCTGCTGTTGATAGAATGCGGAACGGGCTTTTGCCACGTCATGCTCCTCCTCCAAGGCGTCCAAACTATCATGCCGATCAAGTTCGGCTTCTCTTTCTTCGTACATGCGCACGCGAGGTGAGTCATGAATTATGTCACAGGGCAGAACTGCCTCTGCACCGTATACCATAAAGAATGGTGTGAATCCGGTGGTGCGATTCGGCGTGGTCCGCAGCCCCCAGAGTACGGAGTCGAGCTCCTCTACCCAGTGTGTGTTAGATTCCTTGAGGGACCGCACTAATCTGGGTTTAATGCCGCTCATAATTAGACCATTTTCTCGCTCGACTTGATCGTTAGTTTGTGGCTGATAGACTGAAGCATAGTCGAGCTTGATGCCCATGTTTTTGCACCAGAGTTTGACCTCGTCGGCCGTAAAGTTCATGCCGTTATCAGTGATGATGCTGTGGGGGACGCCATAACGGTGTACGACCCCTGATATGAAGTCTATCACCGGTCCGGATTCGGCTGTCTTAACAGGCTTGGCCTCTATCCATTTGGTGAATTTATCCACCATGACCAGTAGGTATTTTTGCTTGTGGGTTCCTCCTTTAAGGGGTCCAACCATGTCAAGCCCCCAGACCGCGAAGGGCCAGGTGATGGGTATAGTTTGGAGGGCGGTGGGTGGCATGTGGCTTTGGTTAGCAAAGAGCTGGCAGCCGACGCATCGTTGGACTAAGTCCTGAGCATCTGCCCGGGCCGTCGGCCAATAAAATCCTGTACGGAAGGCCTTGCTTACAATGGACCGGGCTGCGGCGTGGTGCCCGCCGAGTCCGGCATGAATTTCAGCCAGGAGATTCCGCCCCTCCTCTTCGGAGATGCACCTTTGAAGGACTCCGGTGGTGCTTTTCTTATAAAGCTCTCCCTCATGAACTTTATAGGCTTTATATCGCCGCACTATGCAGCGTGCCTCGTTTTGGTCCTCGGGAAGTTCCTGCCTGATTAGGTAGGCTAGGAATGGTTCTGTCCACGGGGCAATGACTGCCATTATTACGTGGGCTGAAGATGTTACTTCGTTGGCAGAGCCTCCAGTTGTGTCAGCATGTTCGGTGTCGGGCAATGCGGTTGGGTCCGGGCTGTTATTTCCGGACTCCCCTTCCCATAATACGGATGGCTTGAACAACCTCTCTAAGAAGATATTGAGGGGGGGCGGCATCGCGCTTTGCGCCAATGCGTGCCAAGACGTCTGCTGCCTGATTGTTTTTTCGAGCTATATGGTGAAATTCAAGCCCTTCGAACCGAGCTGACATTTTTAGGACGGCGTTGCGATAAGCTGCCATTTTCGGATCCTTGGCATCAAAGTCTCCATTTATTTGGGATATCGCGAGGTTCGAATCCCCGCGCACCTCTAGGCGTTGAATGCCCATGGAGACTGCCATCCGGAGACCATGTAGAAGGGCCTCGTATTCGGCTGCGTTGTTGGAGTCCGTATACATTATCTAGAGTACGTATTGAACTGTATCTCCTGTTGGGGACGTCAGAACGACGCCAGCCCCCAGACCGGCCAACATTTTGGAGCCGTCGAAGTGCATGATCCAGTTGGAATATGTGCCATACTCTTTAGGTAGTTCGGCTTCAGTCCATTCGGCTACGAAGTCGGCCAAAACTTGCGATTTAATAGCTCGCCGTGGCTTATAGGTTATGTCGAACGGGAGGAGCTCAATGGCCCATTTGGCAATCCGGCCCGTCGCATCGCGGTTGTTTATAATGTCGTTAAGAGGTACTTCCGAGGCTACTGTTATCGAACACTCTTGAAAGTAGTGTTGCAGCTTCCGGGATGACATAAACACCGCGTATGCTATATTTGGATAATGCGGATACCGTGACTTGCATGGAGTGAGGACAGTGGACACGTAGTAAACTGGTTTTTGAAGGGGGAACTTGTGTCCGTCCGTTTCTCTTTCGACAACGAGCACCGCGCTTACAACTTGATGAGTTGCCGCGATGTATAATAGCATTGGTTCGCCGATGTTAGGCGCGGCCAGGACCGGGTTTATTGCCAGTATGGCTTTTATTTCTTCGAGTCCGGCCGTGGCGGCATCCGTCCACTCGAAGTGTTCGGTGCGCCGGAGGAGGCGATAAAGGGGTAATGCCTTTTCTCCCAAGCAGGAGATAAAGCGGTTTAGAGCCGCCACACATCCAGTTAATTTTTGTATTTGTTTGAGGTCCTTTGGGATATCCAATTGTGACAGAGCTCGGATCTTGGCTGGGTTTGCTTCAATTCCTCTCCCGGATACAATGAAGCCCAAGTGCTTTCCGGCTGGTACGCCGAAACCGCATTTTTCTAGGTTAAGCTTGATGTCATATGTTCGGAGGTTATCGAATGTGAGCCTCAAGTCATCTACTAGAGTTTCGACATGCTTGGTTTTGACGACCACATCATCTACGTATGCCTCCACTGTTTTGCCGATCTGGTTTGCCAGACATGTCTGGATCATGCGCTGATATGTTGCGCCGGCGTTTTTGAGCCCAAAGGGCATTGTGTTGAAGCAGAATGGGCCGTATGGGGTGATGAATGCCGTTGCGCGTTGGTCAGGCTCTGCCATCTTAATTTGCTGGTAGCCGGAGTATGCGTCGAGGAAACACAATGAATCATGTCCTGCGGTAGCGTCGATAATTTGATCGATGCGGGGAGGATCCTTTGGGCAAGCCTTGTTGAGGTCCTTGAAATCGACGCATAGGCGCCAGGATTTGTCCTTCTTTGGTACCATCACCAGGTTTGCTAGCCAGTCCGGATGTTTTATATCTCTGATGAATCCGGCCTCCAATAGTTTGGCTAGCTCCTCTCCCATGGCTTGTCTATTAGGTTCGGAGAAACGCCGAAGAGCCTGCTTGACTGGCTTGAATCCTTTTAGGATATTTAGGCTGTGCTCGGTCAGCCGGCGTGGGATTCCTGGCATGTCTGAAGGGTGCCAGGCAAAAATGTCCCAATTTTCGCGTAGGAATTCTCGTAATCCGGCGTCTACATCAGGGTTTAATTGCGCCCCGATGGAGACCGTTTTTGTAGGGTCCGTTGGATGGACTTGGAATTTGACTATTTTGTCTGCCGGTTTAAAGGAGGTGGACTTGGATCTTTTATCGAGTATCACGTCGTCCCTGTTCACCGTGGAGCGCAGCGCAGTCAGTTCCTCGGCCGCTAGGGCTTCGGATAGTTCCTCAAGGGCCAGTGCGGCTGTCTTATTTTCGGCGCGGAGTGCTATATCCGGGTCACTAGCAAGAGTGATGATTCCGTTGGGCCCGGGCATTTTGAGCTTCATGTACCCGTAATGGGGTATAGCTTGAAAAATTGTGAATGCCTCTCGCCCTAATAGAGTGTGGTATCACTTGGAACGTGACCTCCTCGGACCTGTAATTATCCGGCGTGCCGAACACCACATCCAGTGTGATTTTTCCTGTACAGCACGCTTCCCGACTGGGGATTATTCCTCTAAAGGTTGTGCTGCTTCGCTCAATGCGGCTCCATCCATTTTTCGAAGGGTTTCCTCGTAAATGAGGTTAAATCCGCTGCCGCCGTCCATGAGTACCTTGGTAAGGCGAAAGCCGTCCACTATTGGACTGAGGACCAATGCGGCTGGTGCTCGGGCTGTTCGGAATTTAGGTTCATCACTGGCATTAAAGGTAATAGCCGTGTCACTCCATGGGTTTATCGTTGCTACTTGGTAGACTTCGGCAAGGCTGCGGAGTGTTCGTTTCCGCATATTATTTGATGCGAAAGTCTCGAAGACTATTAATACCATACTGGTATCCCTGGGCTGGTGCTCTGTGGATTCTGGGGTTAGAAGCTCTTCGCCACTTTTGGCCACCTGCCGGAGTATCCAACATGCTCTAAGGCTATGAGTTGTTGTGGCGCCCTCTGTACTATGAATTTTACAGGGTCCATTGAGCCAACCCTCCAGTACGGTTCCATGCCCTGTAGGGGGTTTTTGTTTTTTGGTGGTTAACCCGGGTGACTGTCGATAATGCACCCTTTTATTTCGGACTGGGTTTGTATTCAGGGCCGGATTGTCCCAAAATCTTACTTCGGTTTTCCAGGCGCTTTCCATCGCACAGTACTTTCGTACTATGGACGCCAAGTCAGCAAAGCGTGTAATTTCACTGCGACCTATGGCGTTTAGGATTCCCTTGTCCGTGCAATTATTGCAGAAGAATGAAATTGGGTCTTCCTCGCGGCAGTCCTTTATCCTGTTCATAACCAGGAGGAATCTGGCCCAGTAATGATGTACTGTTTCCTCGGGCTCTTGCCAAATTTTGGATAGATCGCATATGTTCGGGTGGGTGGGTGGAATTAAATCCGAAACCTCACCCAATCTGAGACTCAAGGGCCAAGGAGTTTCCGAACTCGGAAGTTTGGATTCTTGGATGTTGTCCAATGAATCTAGCCCCTTGCCTGACTCTAAGTTCTGGTCTTGAGTGACGTCCTCCTCCGCGGGTATCCGCTTGAGGGATCGAATCCGGACATAGCTAGTCCTTAAGATAGATGAAGGGTTGCCGCATTGTTCCTCCACCACAGCAACGTGATGGGTGACCTGGGGAGAGTTAATCTCTCTCAGATCGGGTTTAGGCCCAATCTGATCATAGTCTGTAGCGACTCCCAGGGCGGCGATGTGATCCAGGAGCTCGTTTAAGAAAGAGAGCTCCGTCGGATCTAACTGCTCGGCGAGTTCCGAGTTGACGTGAAGATTGCTTTTGATGACCCGAGAAGTCATCGTCGGCGCGGCGGCCGAACAGGCGGTCATAAGAAAACCGCCTAGCCGGAGAGTTTGGCCGATAGCCAAAGCTCCTTTAGCAACAGTACCGTCTTTAAAGACGGGATGAGGCATCCTTCCTGATGGCGACGGCACAGAGGAACTCTCAATGAAAGCACCAATGTCGGTGTCAAAACCGGCGGATCTCGGGTAGGGGGTCCCGAACTGTGCGTCTAGGCGGATGGTAACAGGAGACAAGGGACATGATGTTTTTACCCAGGTTTGGGCCCTCTCGATGGAGGTAAAACCCTACTCCTTCTTGATTAATATTGATGATATGGGTAGTACAAGAGTAGATCTACCACGAGATCAGAGAGGCTAAACCCTAGAAGCTAGCCTATGGTATGATTGTTGTTCGTTCTACAGACTAAAACCCTCCGGTTTATATAGACACCGGAGAGGGCTAGGGTTACACAGAATCGGTTACAATAGGAGGAGATCTACATATCCGTATCGTCAAGCTTGCCTTCCACGCCAAAGAAAGTCCCATCCGGACACGGGACGAAGTCTTCAATCTTGTATCTTCATAGTCCAGGAGTCCGGCCAAAGGTTATAGTCCGGCCATCCGGACACCCCCTAATCCAGGACTCCCTCAGGAACCATCAGGAACCTACTCTTCCAAGTCGGTACATCAGGTTTTCCTTGCACTGACACAATATGGAAGACATGGGCTCCTCTCAGGTGCAAGATTTTTCTTTGGTTGCTAATCCACAAGAGTGTCTGGACATCCGTCCGTCTTGCAAGGAGAGACCTTCCAAACAATGATAGTTGCTCTTTCTATAATGGGCACGGAAAGGATGTTAACCACTTCTTCTCCCGCTGTGCGATCACCGTTTGGAGTGCAAGCCTGAGCTGGGTTGGCCTCCCACATCTCCAGCCAATAGCCAACTCCACCTCAAAGGAATAGTGGTCTGTCTCTACGTCAACCTTGGAGAATAACAAGAGAAGGGTTTAAACTCCCTGGTCGCCTTGGTCATTTGGTCTCTCTGGAACAAGCGGAATGACAGACTATTCAACAACACTCAACTTCAGCCGCAGAAGCTAATTGATGTAATTAGATTTGATTGTGTCTTTGTGGGTGCGTGATGGGGCTAAACATCTAGGCACCCTCTTCCCTATGTAATTTTTGTTTGACCATAGTTGGTTGTTGTCATGATTGGTTGTTCCTGCCTTGTACTAGCACATGTATTGTGTTCTTCTTACTTATATCCTAATATATGACATGCAGTCCTCATGCATGGTTCGAACAAAGATCTGTGAGTCACAAACACCAGCAGCATTGTGGAAATGTTGTCCTTGAGACTACCAAGAACTCGACGTCGAACAAACCATGACTAGAGGTCCCATATAAACCTTGAGCAACCTAGAGATATCACGGTCGGCATAGCAAATACAACATGTGTATGCTTCTAAAAGAAACATCATATACAAGACAGAGACCAGTGCGCGAACACAGACTTAACACAAGACTTAGACATACAATCCTTTGAACTGAAGGATTTCATAAGTAACACAAGACTTTAGACATACAATTCTTTTCAATTTTTCTTTCGAATACTCATTTTCTTTTTCAACTAAATTTAATCTCTCGAGGTTGGAATTTCCGGTTCACATACCTCCTAGATAAAAATATCTATGTAAACTTGATGATCATAATATGTCATAAACACGAAATACAACAAATAGTTTAAAAGAGAATATACCACACCCGAATCATAACACGGACGAGAGCCGACGGGGACGGATATCAAAACCATGGCACTATGTATAACAAACAACGTACGGCCCGGGTAACATAATTATACAAGTAACTATATATATATATATATTTATATATATATATATATATCACACAAACATGGTTTTTTTTAATATATAAAGATAAGAACAAGAGGCTCACCACAAGGTGGTGCCGGCGACGGGACGGTGCGGACGATCGACGGTGGTTAGGACGGAGACGGGAAGCCACTAAGTAAACCACACCTACATATGCAAACTAAGAATTATTTTGACCTCAAATTGCATATAAATCAAATAAACTACCAAATATAATTCCTCCCAAACTAAAAAACCCACAAACCACTATACTTATAGAGCATTGCAAGAGCTAATCTAGCAATGAGAGATAAAAGAACAAAGTTGCTAACCTTTGTGATCACTTGGATGGATAGGGTGCCTCCAAATCTTCACAAATTTTGGCAAAAATGGAGGTGAGCTCGAGCAAGAGGGGAAGAAAAACAGAGAGGAGGGGAAAAACAGAGCGCTTCGGCTCGGGCTGGACGAAGCACTATATATAGTGATATCTTTAGTCCCGGTTGGTTGGACGAACCGGGACTAAAGGTGCATGTCTAGTCCCGGTTCGTGGCATGAACCGGTACTACCTCCGTCCCGGTGTATAAGTCATTCGCGTAGTTCTAGATCGATAATTTAACTATCTAAATATGTATTATATGTGACAAAATATATATATTTAGAAAATACATCCGTGTGGAAATCTAGTGGTATACTTTTCATGGCATATAACATATATTTAATTCCTCAAATCGATGACCTAGAACTACGCGAATGACTTATACACCCGGACGGAGGGAGTACTAAAGATGCTGGTGGGGCCCCAGCTTGACAACAGCCTGCCAGCACCTCTTTAGTACCGGTTCGTGGCACGAACCGGTACTAAAGGTTCGCCACGAACCGATACTAATGAGCGCCGCCCGCCTAGCCGTTGGAACCGGCACTAATGGTCACATTAGTGCCTGTTCAATTACAAACCGGGACTAATGAGCTTCACATTAGGCACTTTTTCTACTAGCGATGTCTACCCTCGCGATCAGAATGCGTGAATAACTTTTGGCCTCCCATGTCACAAAAAAAGGTGATGATCTCCTACCCTCGTCAATCAAGGTAGAAAAATTTCTAGTCCCGTCGGTCATGACTAATGAATGGTTCCCATACCATGGGTCATGAAAAAAGAGTTGAGTTATGACACAACAATGAATCATGGCGATGATGATCGCGGAAAAATGTATCACAATTTATAGAGTAGACATATCAATATGTCATTATGTTGAGTAGGCACACCACTCATACACACAAATCATAATTTTCACTCAACAAGTATTGATGCTCAAAACACGTTCAAACTTTGTAGGAAGCTCCCAATACCAGTGGGGTCATGCCAGAGAATTCGGTGAAAATGTACTATGGCCCTAAAATGTTTCAGGCTTGAATCCATCCTTGTTAAGCTAGGGTTATTTTCTAAGTTAGCACTACTGATGTTGTGTTCTGCAAGTTGGCTTGAAAGACTTTTTCCGGGGCCCAACTCACAAGAATTTACTCATGGTTAATCTACGTTGGCAGACTCATGAATCAAACATGCTGAACCTATGCTGGTTTAATTTTAAATATAATAGGTATTCTCTTCTTCAAAGCAAAAAGATATCCATAAAAGTTTTTCTTTGAAGTTGATCAAAAAAAGTTTCATTTTATAACTTCACTCTCCCAAAGGAGATGACAGATCAACGCCATTCACTATGTGCAATGTGAACCATTGATCTAGGTCATGAGCCTTTTTATCACCCATAAACCCCGTCAAGGTAAGTATGTTCAGAGGACGAACTATCCTCTAGTTATATACTCTTCTTTACCGAGGGAATCTTGTTAATATTTCCGTGTGGGACTAAACCAAACGTAATTAACCTGGTGGCATAGTCTACCCCAACCGAACACACACTGACTAGCCAATATGTTCTTACCCACGGTCTCATGAAAAGGCCGAAGGATTCAAGGGCCCAATTGCGTCAAGCCCATTAACACAGAACCAACCTCTTGCCCGATCTCAAACAACAAGAAGAAACAAAAATTTGCCTCAAAAAAAAATTAGTCTCTTGCACGACGACGTCGTCGGGGTAGGAGGCACACCTTGCGATTTTGCTGAACTCAAGAGCTGCTAGCCGGCCGGAGGCATTGATTTAATTTGCCAGCGGTATTGGCTGCGTGGTTAACTATTGTTGTTCAACTTGATCGATCGCTACCCTTGTGTCTGCTTGTGTCCCCGTTCCGATCAAAACATTGCAAGAATACGCGCCAGGTGCCGGCTGGTGTCCGTCGTGTGGAGCCACTCCGAGAACGCATTCAAGCCCGTCGCCGCTCTCCCAACCACCAGGGACTATCTGGGCGCGCGGCTGGGCCGGGTGCCCAGCACGGACGCGGGCACCGCGGGGCGGCGCGTGTACGTGGCCGGCTCGGACGGGCACATCCTCGGCTGGGACCGGGCGACCGGCACGGCAACAGGTGGAGCCTGGCGTGCAACTTGAAAGCGCCCGCCATGGCCGTGCTTTGCCTGTGAATGGCCGGCGACCTGGTGTGCACGGTGTCGGCCTGTGGCTCCGGCAGCCGTGCGGCAGCCACCCAAGGTCGGCCCCGTCATTGGCCACGAGGGCCCCGTGAAATGCATTCAGGACACCCTGCGGGCCAGCTATGGCTATATATATATATATATATATATATATATATATATATATGGTGTAAAGCTGGTCATAGTGGAGAGTAACACATATTAGTATCATGTATATGATACTAGCGTATGATACTACATACATAGTGTATAGTATCATAAAATAGCATCATAGGTGGTTCTATTTATTGCTATGCATGACACATAGTAGCATAACATTTATTATGTTACGGTATCTACCTATGTTACTATGACCCTCTCTCTCTTCTTTAATTTCCTTCCACGTAAGCATGTTTGTGAGTCCCAAATATATGATACTAGTTATGTTACCCATATTATGGCCAGCCTAAAACGCAAAGAGTACACATTTTACCGAAGGAAGGGTGCTCTTTAGATTGTTTTTGGTTTGGGTTTAGTTTTTCTTTTTTTTTGCAGCACTGGATGCTTGACTTGGTGGTTGTCTATCGCAGAGAGGAGGATTTAATATATTTTAAAGAATCGCACAAACTAGTCAGATGTTCCGGACAGTAGATTATACTAGCACCTATACACTGGTTTCTATATAGGTTTTGATTTCTTTTTTCAAGGGATGCGTCAAAGATTGACGCATCAGGATCATAGAGAGAATTGATGGCCAAAAGAAAAGGCCATTGTTAGTACAACCATCTCTACGGCTGCTAGAGCCCTAAAATCCACATGCGGATTACTCACCCTCATCCCACCTATCTACCATACATGTGACTGAGCCACGTTCTCGAAGTAGGCCAGCCGCCCTCCAGTCCCGCGCCGCCTCTAACTCAATCTTTACAAGCACGTCGTCCAGCGATGGCGATGCCCCATTGAAGACAATGTCGTTTCGGTGTTTCCACAACATCCATAGCACCAGTGTTATCACCGTCCACGCCTCCTTCCGAAAGTGCTTCTGGGGATTGAGTGATGTCCACCATTCGACAAGGTTCGAATCTGTGGATGGCGTCCAATCCGGTCTTCCCCAAGTGTTCATGATATTGGCCCATACTTGTCGTGCTAGAAAGCATCCGAGTAGTAAGTGATCCAACGTCTCCGGCGCTTTGTCACAGAAGGGACGCTTTGTCACAGAAGGGACACGCCGGCGGGTGCTGCAGCTGTCGCCTTTGAAGCCTATCCGCTGTCCAACATATGTTCCTCGTCGCAAGCCACGTGAAAAACTTACATGTGGGGGGTGCCCGACATCTCCAAATCTGCACGGCTCCTGCGTTCTCCGTTCTTCCCGCAAAGTGGGCACGGTACGCCGATTGCGTAGAGAATTCTCCTTTTCTCTCCCAGCTCCATGTTATGGCGTCATCTATGCCCAGCCGCAACTCCACGTGCTGAGTCACATCCACCAGCACAATGAACTCGAGCAGAGCCTACGCGCCCATGTACGGGGACATATCTTGCCACCATCCGTTCGTGAGGGCCTGTTTGACTGTTATTTGCCGCCCAGGCTTCTTGACCATAGCATAAAGATGCGGCATGATATCCTCAATGCGCCCAACCCTGAGCCACCAGTCAGTCCAAAACCGAGCCGTCTCCCCGTCCCCAAGTGTGCACCTTGCCGCTGCCTTGTACATGCCCATCGATTCGTTGGATACTTGTATGTTAAACTCGCTCCACGGCCGGCTTGAGTCTGTCCTTTGTAGCCACGGCCATCTTTCCCTAAGCGCGGAGTTTAGTAAGCGCAAGTTGGGCACCCCTAAACCACCATGCTCCTTTGGCGTACAAACCTGATCCCATGCCACTATGCAGTGTCCTCCATTTACCTCGCGTCGGCCTTTCCATAGGAAACCACGGCAAATCTTGTTCGCGGCTGTGATAGTTTTGATTGGCAGGTCAAGCACCATCATTGCATGTATCGGCATGGACATCAATGTGGTTGTTAGCAGCTCTAGCCATCCGGCCCGATAGAGCAGCCTTGCTTGCCAAGTAGGCAGCCGGTCGGCCATCTTGTCTACCATGTATTGCAGCTAAGTTGCAAAGATCCGTAGCCCCAGCGGCAGCCCAAGGTATCTGCACGGCCAACCAAACATCTGGCACTCCGTCTCTGCTGCGATCATCTGCTGCTGCTCGTCAGTGCATCGTATGGGGTGTGCAGAGCATTTGGACAGGTTGGTGCGAAGGCCGGATGCAACACCGAAGTCGAACAACAATGCAGCGCAAGCCCTGAGACTCTGCATGTCTGGCTTAATGAACGTGATCACGTCGTCGGCGTAGATGGAAGTGCATTGTTGAACACCTGTGGGTGTAAGGGGCATCAGAACCCCCATTTCCATGGCTTGATATAGCATACGCTGCAGTCCTTCCATTACTAGGACGAACAAGAGGGGGAGACCGGATCCCCTTGCCGCAAGCCTTGCCGATTGTAGATGACCTCTCCCGGAATACCGTTGAGGAGCACTCTTGTGGAGGACGATGCCAGCAGTCCAGATATCTATGCCGTCCATTCGCTGCCCAATCCCATGTGACGCATGATCTGCAAAAGGAATGCCCAGTGCACGGTGTCGAAAGCTTTTGTAATGTCAAGCTTGAGCATCACCGCCTCTCTCCTTGCCGCATGAAGCTTTCTTGCCAAACCTTGCACCATCATGTAATTGTCGTATAGCCATCTTCCTTTTATGAAAGCACATTGGTGCGCTCCAACCAAATCTGGAATGTCCGGTGCCACTCGTGTTGCCAACACCTTTGCAACTAGCTTTGGGAAACTATGAATCAAGCTTATGGGTCGGCCAAAAGCGTCGAATGCTGCCATGACGTCATCCTTTATGATCGGCTAGCATGCCAAGTAAAAATGTGCCGGAAAACCATCTGGGCCTGGCGCCTTATCACGCTCCTGCGCACGTATAGCAGCCCAAATCTCCTCCTCGATGAACGCGACTTCTAGGTGGCTCACGTCCTTGTGTGGCAGCCCCAGCTCATCCAGATCAAGCGTGAACTCCCGGTCTTTGGTGTCTCCAAGGAGGTTGGAGAAGAAAGAATCTACTGCCTCCGCCATAGCCTCATGCTCCGTTGTAACTACACCATCCACTTTAAGCTTGGCAATGTAATTTTTCCGCATTCTGTGACTCACATGCGCATGAAAGAACTGCGTACATGCGTCCCCTTCTTTTAGGTAAAGTATCCGAGACCTCTGCCGAGCGATCATCCGTTTAAGAGAGGCAAGTCCTAGCAACTTGCCTTTTAGCAGTCTCCGCAGCCCTATTTCATCTTGTGTAAGTGCACTGATTTCCATGGCAACGTCCAGCCGAAGTATGACCTCATTCGCAATGCGAATCTGCTGCTTGACACTTCCCACATATTTGCTGCTTCATCTTGAAAGTTGCTTGGCTGTTGCCCTTAGCTTGGCCGCTAACCTTTTGTATGGGTTCTGGATGAAAGGCTGCATGCCCCACGCTTGCCTGACCACATCCTGGAAACCCTCTATTTTCGTCTAGTATGTTTCAAAGTGGAACCGCCTCCCTCGTGGTAAGTTTGCCTCCAGCACCAGATGAAGTGGGCAGTGGTCAGATGCGCTGGTACTGAGGGCTGAAAGGAAAGATGCCGGGTGAATCGCCTCCTACTCCACAGATACCAAGACTCGATCCAACTTCTCAAGCGTGGCCTCCATCCGTTCATTCGACCAAGTGTATCTACGGCCATTGAGATAAAGCTCTTTCATGTCCAGGTCAGTGATGCATCTCCTGAAATGGCCCATCATCCGGCGATTAAATCTATCATTGCTTTTGTCAGATGGGTCCAGAATGACATTAAAGTCACTGGCAAGCATCCAGGGACCTGCATGTAAATCCCTGATTTCGTTGAGCTCCTGCATGAAAAGGACCTTGTTCGCGTCCTCCTGGGGTCCATAAACCCCCGTTAGCCACCAACCAGGTGCCCCATGGAATTACAACCACGCCGTGGCAGTGTTCTGCGTGATGTGTGGGTTTGTCATCTGCACACATGCTGATTTGGCTGCCAATAAGATGCCACCGCACGTGCCAATTGCCGGTACATAGAAGAACACATCGAAGGCCGGGCCAAGGCATTGCCGTACCACCGTTGGGTTCATGTCCTGGATTTTAGTTTCCTGTAAACAAACCACACACGCGCCCGAGCTTGAAATGACGTTATTTATTGCATTGCGTTTCGCCGGGCTGTTCAAGACGCGTACATTCCGCACCACCATCACTTGACTTGGGTCAGCCATAGGAAAAAGGCCTACAAGCAAGCGACCCTGAGTGCAAACACTAAAGTGTTGCACTCTCCATCCCTCTGCCAAGCGGCAGCACATCCGCCTGCCAACCAAAGAGGCCAACGATCGCAGCGATATGTGATTGCTGCAACGGTCGCGAGAAGAGCTGCAGGTACGCCTGCATGGCCTCGTCACAAATCACCTCCCCCTCTCTTGCGATCCCAAGATGAACCATGAGGGTACGCTGCTGGGTCTTTACCGAGGCGCCGCTAGCTAGACGCGCATTGATCCTGAGACTGCGCCGAACGACCGAAGGTGGTGTCCGGCGTCGCCGCTTGTTTCTGGTCACAGCGGGCCTAGATAGCACCGACGTAATCTTCTTCCTGTACTTCGATCTGAACCGCGCGATGGAGCTGTTGATCGATCTCATCACCGAGCACTGGTCCTCCCTGGACCTCGATCCCGACAAGCTCACCAGGAAAGTATCCAGGACGTTTCCTTTGCCCCGTCCAGCGCCAGTGGCTTCCTGGCCAGACCCGCAAATATCCTCAAAGTGGAGGGAATCAGTTTGGGACTGCACTTGGCTTGAAATTTGAATCCTCTCAGCCACGTCTGGAGACATCTGCCGCCGGTAATCATCCCAGCTTTGGCCAGGCATGATCTGCAGCCTTGGCGCCAGCAGCATTGAACCACTCTCGTCCTCGCCCTTAGTCGCCGTCCGCCGAGCCGATCCCAGGCGTGGCCGGTGTAGGGGAACGTTGCATAAAATAAAATTTTCCTACGTTCACCAAGATCCGACTATGAGTTCATCTAGCAACGAGAGAGAGAGATGCAGCTACATACCCTTGTAGATCGCGTGCGGAAGCGTTCAAGAGAACGGGGTTGAGGGAGTCGTTCTCGTCGTGATCCAAATCACCGGAGATCCTAGCACCGAACGGACGGCACCTCCGCGTTCAACACACGTACGGTCAGCATGACGTCTCCTCCGTCTTGATCCAGCAAGGGGGGTGGAGAGGTTGATGAAGATCCAGCAGCACGACATCGTGGTGGTGGATGCAGTAGGGCTCCGGTAGGGCTTCGCCAAGCAACTACGGGAGGAGGAGGAGGAGTAGCAGGGGGAGGGAGGCGCCAAGACTTAGAGTGCGGCTGCCCTCCCTCCCCCCCCCCCTTTATATAGGCCCCCTGGGGGGGCGCCGGCCCCTCTAGATCCCATCTAGATGGGGGGGGGCGGCCAAGGGGGGAGGCTTGCCCCCCAAGGCAAGTGGGCGCCCCACCCCTAGGGTTTCCAACCTTAGGCGCAGGGGGCCCAAGGGGCGCACCAGCCCACCCGGGCTGGTTCCTCCCACTTCAGCCCACGGGCCCTCCGGATAGGTGGCCCCACCCGGTGGACCCCCGGGACCCTTCTGGTGGCCCCGGTACAATACCAGTGACCCCCGAAACTCTCCCGATGGCCGAAACAACACTTCCTATATATAATTCTTTACCTTCGGACCATTTTGGAACTCCTCGTGACGTCCGGGATCTCATCCGGACTCGAACAACTTTCGGTTTGCTGCATACTCATATTCATACAACCCTAGCGTCACCGAACCTTAAGTGTGTAGACCCTACGGGTTCGGGAGACATGTAGACATGACCGAGACGGCTCTCCGGTCAATAACCAACAGCGGGATCTGGATACCCATGTTGGCTCCCACATGCTCCTCGATGATCTCATCGGATGAACCACGATGTCGAGGATTCAAGCAACCCCGTATACAATTCCCTTTGTCAATCGGTATGTTACTTGCCCGAGATTCGATCGTCGATATCCCAATACCTCGTTCAATCTCGTTACCGTCAAGTCATTTTACTCGTACCGTAAACCATGATCCCGTGACCAACACTTGGTCACTCTGAGCTCATTCTGATGATGCATTACCGAGTGGGCCCAGTGATACCTCTCCGTAATACGGAGTGACAAATCCCAGTCTCGATCCGTGTCAACCCAACAGACACTTTCGGAGATACCTGTAGTGCACATTTATAGTCACCCAGTTACGTTGTGACGTTTGGTACACCCAAAGCACTCCTACGGTATCCGGGAGTTACACGATCTCATGGTCTAAGGAAAAGATACTTGACATTGGAAAAGCTCTAGCAAAACGAACTACACGATCTTGTGCTATGCTTAGGATTGGGTCTTGTCCATCACATCATTCTCCTAATGATGTGATCCCGTTATCAATGACATCCAATGTCCATAGTCAGGAAACCATGACTATCTATTGATCAACGAGCTAGTCAACTAGAGGCTCACTAGGGACATGTTGTGGTCTATGTATTCACACGTGTATTACGATTTCCGGATAATACAATTATAGCATGAATAAAAGACAATTATCACGAACAAGGAAATATAATAATAATCCTTTTATTATTGCCTCTAGGGCATATTTCCAACAGTCTCCCACTTGCACTAGAGTCAATAATATAGTTACATTGTGATGAATCGAACACCCATAGAGTTCTGGTGTTGATCATGTTTTGCTCGCGGAAGAGGTTTAGTCAACGGATCTACGACATTCAGATCCGTATGCACTTTGCAAATTTCTATGTCTCCATCTTGAACATTTTCACGAATGGAGTTAAAGCGACGCTTGATGTGCCTGGTCTTCTTTTGAAATCTGGGCTCCTTGGCAAGTGCAATAGCTCCAGTGTTGTCACAGAAGAGTTTGATCGGCCCCGATGCATTGGGTATGACTCCTAGGTCGGTGATGAACTCCTTCACCCAAATTGCTTCATGCGCTGCCTCCGAGGCTGCCATGTACTCCGCTTCACATGTAGATCCCGCCACGACGCTCTGCTTGCAGCTGCACCAGTTTACTACCCCACCATTCAACATATACACGTATCCGGTTTGTGACTTAGAGTCATCCAGATCTGTCGAAGCTAGCGTCGACGTAACCCTTTACGACGAGCTCTTCGTCACCTCCATAAACGAGAAACATGTCCTTAGTCCTTTTCAGGTACTTCAGGATATTCTTGACCGCTGTCCAGTGTTCCTTGCCGGGATTACTTTGGTACCTTCCTACCAAACTTACGGCAAGGTTTACATCAGGTCTGGTACACAGCATGGCATACATAATAGACCCTATGGCTGATGCATAGGGGATGACGCTCATCTCTTTTATATCTTCTGCCGTGGTCGGACATTGAGCCGAGCTCAATTTCGCACCTTGTAATACAGGCAAGAACCCTTTCTTAGACTGATCCATTTTGAACTTCTTCAATATCTTTTCAAGGTATATGCTTTGTGAAAGACCTATGAGGCGTCTCGATCTATCTCTATAGATCTTGATGCCTAATATATAAGCAGCTTCTCCATGGTCCTTCATTGAAAAACTCTTATTCAAGTAGGCCTTAATGTTGTCCAAAAGTTCTATATCATTTCCCATCAAAAGTATGTCATCTACATATAATATGAGAAATGCTACAGAGCTCCCACTCACTTTCTTGTAAACGCAGGCTTCTCCATAAGTGTGCATAAACCCAAACGCTTTGATCATCTCATCAAAGCAAATGTTCCAACTCCGAGATGCTTGCACCAGCCCATAAATGGATCACTGGAGCTTGCATACCTTGTTAGCATTCTTAGGGTCGACAAAACCTTCCGGCTGCATCATATACAATTCTTTCTTAAGATAGCCGTTAAGGAATACCGTTTTGACGTCCATTTGCCATATCTCATAATCATAGTATGCGGCAATTGCTAACATGATTCGGACGGACTTCAGCTTCGCTACGGGAGAGAAAGTCTCATCGTAGTCAACCCCTTGAACTTGCCGATAACCTTTAGCGACAAGTCGAGCTTTATAGATGGTAACATTACCATCTGCGTCTGTCTTCTTCTTAAAGATCCATTTGTTTTCTATCGCTCGCCGATCATCGGGCAAGTCTGTCAAAGTCCATACTTTGTTTTCATACATGGATCCTATCTCGGATTGCATGGCTTCAAGCCATTTGTTGGAATCTGGGCCCGCCATCGCTTCTTCATAGTTCGAAGGTTCACCTTTGTCTAACAACATGATTTCCAGGACAGGGTTGCCATACCACTCTGGTGTGGACGTGTCCTTGTGGACCTCACGGGTTCGGTAGCAACTTGATCCGAAGTACCTTGATCATCATCATTAATTTCCTCTCTAGTCGGTGTAGGCACCACAGGAACATTTTCCTGAGCTGCACTACTTTCCGTTTCAAGAGGTAGTACTTCATCGAGTTCTACTTTCCTCCCACTTACTCCTTTCGTGAGAAACTCTTTTTCCAGAAAGGATCCATTCTTGGCAACAAAGATCTTGCCTTCGGATCTAAGGTAGAAGGTATACCCAATGGTTTCCTTAGGGTATCCTACGAAGACGCATTTTTCCAACTTGGGTTCGAGCTTTTCAGGTTGAAGTTTCTTGACATAAGCATCGCATCCCCAAACTTTTAGAAACGACAGCTTAGGTTTCTTCCCAAACAGTAATTCATACGGTGTCGTCTCAACGGATTTAGACGATGCCCTATTTAAAGTGAATGTAGCTGTCTTTAGATCGTATCCCCAAAATGATAGCGGTAAATTAGTAAGAGACATCATAGATCGCACCATATCCAATAGAGTGCGATTCGACGCTCGACACACCGTTACGTTGAGGTGTTCCAGCGGCGTGAGTTGTGAAACGATTCCACATTTCCTTAAGTGTACCAAACTCGTGACTTAAATATTCTCCTCCACGATCTGATCGTAAGAACTTTATTTTTCGGTCACGTTGATTCTCTACCTCATTCTGAAATTCCTTGAACTTTTCAAAGGTCTCAGACTTGTGTTTCATCAAGTAGACATACCCATATCTACTCAAGTCATCAGTGAGAGTGAGAACATAACAATATCATCCGCGAGCCTCAACTTTCACTGGACCGCACACATCGGTATGTATGATTTCTAATAAGTTGGTTGCTCGCTCCATTGTTCCAGAGAACAGAGTCTTGGTCATTTTGCCCATAAGGCATGGTTCGCATGTGCCAAATGATTCATAATCGAGAGACTCTAAAAGTCCATCAGTATGGAGCTTCTTCATGCGCTTGACACCAATGTGACCAAGGCGGCAGTGCCACAAGTATGTGGGACTATTGTTATCTGTAAGTGCATCTAGTGCCACCCCTAGTTGGTTTTGGAGTATTGACGACAAATGTGGTTGAGGGACTAATGCGTTTGTGAGAATTGCAGGATAACGCAGGTAGTGTCCCTCATTGATTCGGTTTACCTACCGGAGACGTCCCCTAAAATGTATGAAGACATTGAAGACAATGGTGGTATGTGAAGATATTCACATTGAAGACTATGACATGAGAAGACATTGAGTGAAGACTATGGAGCTTGAAGATCTGTGTTGTTTCGTTGTTTCCTTTTCTTCTTTGTTGAGTCGTAGGAACCACCGCATCGTTAAGTGGGGTCCAAGTGATCATAGTCGAATGACCAAGTGATGCTCAACCCAAATCCTATGTCTTCGACGAAGACAATGAGAGCAAAACTTATCCAGAGCTGGATGAGTCAGCTTTGCTTGTAGCCCAAGTAAAGTTGTCGTGAGTGTTTGAAATCTGACCGTTGGAACACGTGTCAGTTCCTTAGTGACCCAGGGTCATTTCGGACATAACAGGTCGGGTTGCCTAGTGGCTATAAATAGCCCACCCCCTACACCATAAATTGGTGGATGCTCAGAGTTAGTACACGGCTTTTGTCGTTTGAGAGCAACCCACCTCGAAGCCTTTGAGAGAGAGAAATCCTTGCGAGGACAAAGCCCAAAACACCCAGAGCCAAAGAGTGTTGGGCATCACTGAAGTTTTCCTGTCTGTGTGACCTGAAGACTTATTACACTTTAGGACTGTGAATCCTCCAGCCGGTTAGGCGTCGCGTTCTGAGCATCCAAGAGTCATTGTGGATTGCCGGTGAACGTCGTCTGTGAAGGTTCGGAAGTCTACCTTGAAGACTTACCAGAGTGATTGGGAGAGGACTGTGTGTCCTTAGCTCAAGGGGAATAAGGTGAAGACGCGGTCTTCTAAGTTGAATCTCAGCCTCCCTAACCAGACGTACAGTTGTCACAGCAGCTGGAACTGGTCCAACAAATCCTGTGTCTTCAACAAGTGACTGGTTCTATCCCTTCCCTCCTTTACCATGAGTTTGTCTTCGTGAAGTCATTGCTTATATGTCTTATCTGTTTGACTTCATTGCTTGACTACTATCGTTGTTTGGCTTCATACTATCTTCCATCCTGATCCTTACTACATAGCTGCCATTAGTCTTGTCTGTTCACATTATTGCATACTTGACTATGGCTTGCTTTTTGTAGTTTATCTTCCGCTGCATATCAATTAGGTCATTTCTGTTGTTTGTCTTCGAAACATCCGTGTTTTGAAGACTTTCATAAAAATCGCCTATTCACCCCCCCCCCCCCCAGTCGATAACTAGAACTTTCATTATCAACTTTACATCTTTTGGTATTAACACTATGAATATGTGTAACATCACGTTCGAGATTCATTAAGAATAAACCATTGACCATCAGAGCATGACCATAAAACATATCTCTCATATAAATAGAACAACCATTATTCTCGGATTTAAATGAGTAGCCATCTCATATTAAACGAGATCCTGATACAATGTTCATGCTCAAACTTGGCACTAAATAACAATTATTGAGGTTTAAAACTAATCCCGTAGGTAAATGTAGAGGTAGCGTGCCGACGGCGATCACATCGACCTTGGAACCATTCCCGACGCGCATCGTCACCTCGTCCTTCGCCAGTCTCCGCTTATTCCGCGGCTCCTGCTGTGAGTTACATATATGAGCAACGGCACCGGTATCAAATACCCAGGAGTTACTACGAGTACTGGTAAGGTACACATCAATTACATGTATATCAAATATACCTTTAGTGTTGCCGGCCTTCTTGTCTGCTAAGTATTTGGGGCAGTTCCGCTTCCAGTGACCCTTCCCTTTGCAATAAAAGCACTCAGTCTCAGGCTTGGGTCCATTCTTTGACTTCTTCCCGGCAACTGGCTTACCGGGCGCGGCAACATCCTTGCCGTCCTTCTTGAAGTTCTTCTTACCCTTGCCCTTCTTGAACTTAGTGGTTTTATTGACCATCAACACTTGATGTTCCTTCTTGATTTCTACGTCTGCTGACTTCTGAAGGAAATATGCCCTAGAAGCAATAATAAAGTTATTATTTATTTCCTTATTTCATGATAAATGTTTATTATTCATGCTAGAATTGTATTAACCGGAAACATGATACATGTGTGAATACATAGACAAACATATAGTCACTAGTATGCCTCTACTTGACTAGCTCATTAATCAAAGATGGTTATGTTTCCTAACCATAGACATGTGTTGTTATTTGATTAATGGGATCACATCATTAGGAGAATGATGTGATTGACATGACCCATTCCGTTAGCCTAGCACTTGATCGTTTAGTATATTTCTATTGCTTTCTTCATGACTTATACATGTTCCTGTAACTATGAGATTATGCAACTCCCATTTACCGGAGGAACACTTTGGGTGCTACCAAACGTCACAACGTAACTGGGTGATTATAAAGGAGTACTACAGGTGTCTCCAAAGGTACATGTTGGGTTGGCGTATTTCGAGATTAGGTTTTGTCACTCCGATTGTCGGAGAGGTATCTCTGGGCCCTCTCGGTAATGCACATCACTATAAGCCTTGCAAGCAATGTAGCTAATGAGTTAGTTACGGAATGATGCATTACGTAACGAGTAAAGAGACTTGCCGGTAACGAGATTGAACTAGGTATTGGATACCGACGATCAAATCTCGGGCAAGTAACATACCGATGACAAAGGGAACAACGTATGTTGTTATGCGGTTTGACCGATAAAGATCTTCGTAGAATATGTAGGAGCCAATATGAGCATCCAGGTTCCGCTATTGGTTATTGACCAAGAATAGTTCTAGGTCATGTCTACATAGTTCTCGAACCCGTAGGGTCCGCACGCTTAAGGTTTCGATGACAGTTATATTATGAGTTTATGAGTTTTGATGTACCTAAGGAGTTCGGAGTCCCAGATGAGATCGGGGACATGACGAGGAGTCTCGAAATGGTCGAGACGTAAAGATCGATATATTGGACGACTATATTCGGAGTTCGGAAAGGTTCCGAGTGATTCGGGTATTTTTCGGAGTACCAGAGAGTTACGCGAATTCGCCGGGGAGTATATGGGCCTTATTGGGCCATACGGGAATAGAGGAGAGAGGCCAAAAGGAAGGAGGCCTGCGCCCCCCCTCTGGTCCGAATTGGACAAGGGGCGCAGCCCCTTTCCTTATTCCTCTCCCCTCTTTCCCTTCTCCTACTCCAACAAAGAAGGAGGAGTCCTACTCCGGTGGGAGTAGGACTCCCTTGGCGCCGCCTCCTAGGTCGGCCGCCCCTCCCCTTACTCCTTTATATACGGGGCAGGGGCACCCAATGACACACAAGTTGATCTACGGATCGTTCCTTAGCGTGTGTGGGTGCCCCTCCACCATATTCCACCTCGGTCATATCGTCGCGGAGTTTAGGCGAAGCCCTGCGCCGATAGAGCATCATCATCGTACCACGCCGTCGGTTGACGGAACTCATCCCGACACTTTGCTGGATCGGAGTCCGGGATCGCCATCGAGCTGAACGTGTGCTGAACTCGGAGGTGCCGTGCGTTCGGTACTTGGATCGGTCGGATCGTGAAGACGCACGACTACATCAACCGCGTTGTTATAACGCTTCGCCACGGTCTCACGAGGGTGCGTGGACATACACTCTCCCTCTCGTTGCTATGCGATCACCATGATCTTGCGTGTGCGTAGGAATTTTTTGAAATTACTACGTTCCCCAACAGTGGCATCCGAGCCTGGTTTTATGCGTTGATGCCATATGCACGAGTAGAACACAAGTGAGTTGTGGGCGATATAAGTCATACTGCTTACCAGCATGTTATACTTTGGTTCAGCGGTATTGTGAGATGAAGCGGCCCGGACCGACATTACGCGTACGCTTACGCGAGACTGGTTTCACCGCTTCGAGCACTCGTTGCTTAAAGGTGACCGGCGGGTGTCTGTCTCTCTCACTTTAGTTGAACCGAGTGTGGCTACGCCCGGTCCTTGCGAAGGTTAAAACAGCCCCAACTTGACAAACTATCGTTGTGATTTTGATGCGTAGGTAAGAACGGTTCTTGCTCAGCCCGTAGCAGCCACGTAAAACTTGCAACAACAAAGTAGAGGACGTCTAACTTGTTTTTGCACGGCATGTTGTGATGTGATATGGTCAAGACGTGATGCTATATTTTATTGTATGAGATGATCATGTTTTGTAACCGAAGTTATCGGCAATCGGCAGGAGCCATATGGTTGTCGCTTATTGTATGAAATGCAAGCGCCATGTAATTGCTTTACTTTATCACTAAGCGGTAGCGATAGTCGAGAAGCAATAGTTGGCGAGACGACAACGATGCTACGATGGAGATCAAGGTGTCTACCGGTGACAATGGTGATCACGACGGTGCCGGAGATGGAGATCACAAGCACAAGATGATGATGGCCATATCATATCACTTATATTGATTGCATGTGATGTTTATCCTTTATGCATCTTATCTTGCTTTGATTGACGGTAGCATTATAAGATGATCTCTCACTAAATATCAAGAAGTGTTCTCCTGAGTATGCACCGTTGAAAGTTCTTCGTGCTTTGAGACACCACGTGATGATCGGGTGTGATAGGCTCTACGTTCAAATACAACGGGTGCAAAACAGTTGCACACGCGAATACTCAGGTCAAACTTGATGAGCCTAGCATATACAGATATGGCCTCGAACACGGAGACCAAAAGGTCGGCGTGAATCATATAGTAGATATGATCAACATATTGATGTTCACCGTTGAAACTACTCCATCTCACGTGACGATCGGACATGGTGTAGTTGATATGGATCACGTAATCACTTAGAAGATTAGAGGATGTCTATCTAAGTGGGAGTTCTTAAGTAATATGATTAATTGAACTTTAATTTATCATGAACTTAGTCCTGGTAGTATTTTGCAAATTATGTTGTAGATCAATAAGCTCGCGTTGTTGCTTCCCTATGTTTTTATATGTGTTCCTAGAAAATTGTATTGAAAAATGTTAGTAGCAATGATGCGGATTGGATCCGTGATCTGAGGTTTATCCTCATTGCTGCCTGAAGAATTATGTCCTTAATGCACCGCTAGGTGACAGACCTATTGCAGGAGCAAATGCAGACGTTATGAGCGTTTAGCTAGCTCAATATGATGACTACTTGATAGTTTAGTGCACCATGCTTAACGGCTTAGAATCGGGACTTCAAAGGCGTTTTGAGCGTCATGGACCATATGAGATGTTCCAGGAATTGAAGTTAATATTTCAAGCAAATACCGAGTTGAGAGATATGAAGTCTCCAACAAGTTCTATAGCTAAAAGATGGAGGAGAATCGCTCAACTAGTGAGCATGTGCTCAGATTGTCCAGGTACTTCAATCGCTTGAATCAAGTGGGAGTTAATCTTCCAGATAAGATAGTGATTGACAGAATTCTCTAGTCACCATCACCAAGTTAGTAGAACTTCGTAATGAACTATAATATGCAAGGGATGACAAAAGTAATTCCCAAGCTCTTCGTGATGCTGAAATCGACGAAGGTAGAAATCAAGAAAAGAGCATCAAGTGTTGATGATTGACAAGACCACTAGTTTCAAGAAAAGGACAAAGGGAAAGAAGGGAACTTCAAGAAGAACGGCAAGCAAGTTGCTGCTCGAGTGAAGAAGCCCAATTCTGGACCTAAGCCTAAGACTAAGTGCTTTTGCTGCAATGGAACTGGTCACTGGAAGCGGAACTACCCCAAGTATTTGGCGAATAAGAAGGATGACAAAGTGAACAAGAGTATATTTGATATACAGGTTATTGATGTGTGCCTTACTAGTGTTTATAGTAGCCCCTGAGTATTTGATACTTGTTCGGTTGCTAAGATTAGTAACTCGAAACAGGAGTTACAGAATAAACAGAAACTAGTTGAAGGGGAAGTGACGATGAGTGTTGGAAATAGTTCCAAGATTGATATGATCATCATCACACACTCCCTATATTTTCGAGATTAGTGTTAAAAGCCAAATAAATGTTATTTAGCGTTTGCGTTGAGCATGAATATGATTTGATCATGTTTATTGCAAAATGGTTATTCATTTAAAAGTTAAAGAATAATTGTTATTCTGTTTACATGAATAAAACCTTCGATGGTTATACACCCAATGAAAATAGTTTGTTGGATCTCGATCGTAGTGATACACATATTCATAATATTGATGCCAAAAGATGCAAAGTTAATAATGATAGTGCAACTTATTTGTGGCACTGCCGTTTGGGTCATATCGGTGTAAAACGCATGAAGAAACTCCATAAAAGATGGATTTTCATAATCACTTGATTATGAATCATTTGATGCTTGCGAACCGTGCCTTTTGGGCAAGATGACTAAAACTCCATTCTCCGGAACAATGGAGCGAGCAACAGATTTGTTGGAAATCATACATACTGATGTATGTGGTCCGATGAATATTAAGGCTCGCGACAAGTATCATTATTTTCTGACCTTCACAGATGATTTGAGCAGATATGTGTATATCTTCTTGATGAAACATAAGTCTGAAATAGTTGAAAAGTTCAAAGAATTTCAGAGTAAAGTGGAAAATCATCGTAACAAGAAAATAAAGTTTCTGCGATCTGATCGTGGAGATGAATATTTGAGTTACGAGTTTGGTCTTCAATTAAAACAAAGTGGAATAGTTTCACAGCTCACGCCACATGGAACACCACAACATAATGGTGTGTCCGAACGTCGTAACCGCACTTTATTGGATATGGTGCAATCTATGATGTCTCTTATTGATTTACCATTATCGTTTTGGCGTTATGCATTAGAGACAGCTGCATTCACATTTAATAGGGCACCATCTAAATCCGTTGAGATGACACCGTTTGAACTGTGGTTTAGCAAGAAACCCAAGTTGTCGTTTCTTAAAGTTTGGGGCTACGATGCTTATGTGAAAAAGTTTCATCGTGATAAGCTCGAACCCAAATCGAAGAAGTGCGTCTTCATAGAATACCCAAAGGTAACTATTGGGTACACCTTCTATCACAGATCCGAAGGCAAGTTATTCGTTGCTAAGATGGATCCTTTCTAGAGAAGAAGTTTCTCTCGAAAGAAGTGAGTGGGAGGAAAGTAGAACTTGATGAGGTAATTGTACCTTCTCCCTTATTGGAAAGTAGTTCATCACAGAAATCAGTTCCGGTGATTCCTACACCAATTAGTGAGGAAGTTAATGATGATGATCATGAAACTTCAGATCAAGTTGCTACCAAACCTCGTAGGTCTTCCAGAGTAAGATCCGCACAGAGTGGTACGGTAATCATGTTCGGAAGTCATGTTACTAGACCATGATGAACCTACGAACTATGAGGAAGCGATGATGAGCCCAGATTCATGAAATGGCTTGAGGCCATGAAATCTGAGATAGGATCCATGTATAAGAACAAAGTATGGACTTTGATTGACTTGCTCGATGATCAGCAAGCCATGTTAAATAAATGGATCTTCAAGAGGAAGACGGACACTGATAGTAGTGTTACTATCTACAAAGCTCGACTTGTCACAAAAAGGTTTTCGACAAGTTCAAGGTGTTGACTACAATGAGATTTTCTCAACTGTAGCGATGCTTAAGTCTGTCCGAATCATGTTAGCAATTGCCATATTTTATGAAATCTGGCAAATGGATGTCAAAACTACATTCTTTCATGGATTTATTAAAGAAGAGTTGTATATGATGCAACCAGAAGGTTTTGTCAATCCTAAAGGAGCTAACAAAATGTGCAAGCTCCAGCGATCCATCTATGGACTGGTGCAAGCATCTCAGAGTTGGAATACACGCTTTGATAAGTTGATCAAAGCATATGGTTTTATACAGACTTTTGGAGAAGCCTGTATTTACAATAAAGTGAGTGGGAGCACTACCGCCTTTCTGATAAATATATGTGAGTAACATATTGTTGATCAGAAATGATGTAGAATTTTTATGGAAAGTATAAAGGAGTATTTAAAAGGAGTTCTTTAAAAGAAGGACCTCGGAGAAGCTACTTACATATTGAGCATCAAGATCTATTGAGATAGATCAAGACGCTTGATAAGTTTTTCAATAAGTACATACCTTGTCAAGATTTTGAAATAGTTCAAAATGGAACAGTCAAAGAAAGAGTTCTTGCCTGTGTTGCAAAGGTGTGAAATTGAGTAAAGACTCAAATCCCGACCACGGCAGAAAATAGAAAAGGGAATGAAAGTCATTCCCTATAGCTCAGTCATAGGTTCTATAAAGTATGCTATGTACCAGACCTATTGTATACCTTGCTCTGAACTTGGGAAGGGAGTACAATAGTGATCTAGGAGTAGATCACTGGACATTGGTCAAGAACATCCTTAGTGAGGACTAAGGAAATATTTCTCAATTATGGAGGTGATAAAAGAGCCCGTCGTAAAGAGTTACATCGATGCAAGCTTTTTACACTGATCCAGATGACTCTAAGTCTCAATCTGGATACATATTGAAAGTGGGAGCAATTAGCTAGAGTAGCTACGTGCAGAGCATTGTAGACATAGAATATTTGCAAAATACATATGGCTCTGAATGTGACAGACCCGTTGACTAAGCTTCTCTCACGAGCAAAACATGATCATACCTTAGTACTCTTTGGGTGTTAATCACATAGCGATGTGCACTAGATTATTGACTCTAGTAAACCCTTTGGGTGTTGGTCACATGACGATGTGAACTATGGGTGTTAATCACATACACATGTGAATATTAGTGTTGAATCACATGATGATGTGAACTAGATTATTAACTCTAGTGCAAGTGGGAGACTGAAGGAAATATGCCTTAGAGGCAATAATAAAGTTATTATTTATTTCCTTATTTCATGATAAATGTTTATTATTCATGCTAGAATTGTATTAACCGGAAACATGATACATGTGTGAATACATAGACAAACATATAGTCACTAGTATGCCTCTACTTGACTAGCTCATTAATCAAAGATGGTTATGTTTCCTAACCATAGACATGTGTTGTTATTTGATTAATGGGATCACATCATTAGGAGAATGATGTGATTGACATGACCCATTCCGTTAGCCTAGCACTTGATCGTTTAGTATATTGCTATTGCTTTCTTCATGACTTATACATGTTCCTGTAACTATGAGATTATGCAACTCCCATTTACGGAGGAACACTTTGGGTGCTACCAAACGTCACAACGTAACTGGGTGATTATAAAGGAGTACTACAGGTGTCTCCAAAGGTACATGTTGGGTTGGCGTATTTCGAGATTAGGTTTTGTCACTCCGATTGTCGGAGAGGTATCTCTGGGCCCTCTCGGTAATGCACATCACTATAAGCCTTGCAAGCAATGTAGCTAATGAGTTAGTTACGGAATGATGCATTACGTAACGAGTAAAGAGACTTGCCGGTAACGAGATTGAACTAGGTATTGGATACCGACGATCAAATCTCGGGCAAGTAACATACCGATGACAAAGGGAACAACGTATGTTGTTATGCGGTTTGACCGATAAAGATCTTCGTAGAATATGTAGGAGCCAATATGAGCATCCAGGTTCCGCTATTGGTTATTGACCAAGAATAGTTCTAGGTCATGTCTACATAGTTCTCGAACCCGTAGGGTCCGCACGCTTAAGGTTTCGATGATAGTTATATTATGAGTTTATGAGTTTTGATGTACCTAAGGAGTTGAGTCCCAGATGAGATCGGGGACATGACGAGGAGTCTCGAAATGGTCGAGACGTAAAGATCGATATATTGGACGACTATATTCGAGTTCGGAAAGGTTCGAGTGATTCGGGTATTTTTCGAGTACAGAGAGTTACGCGAATTCGCCGGGAGTATATGGGCCTTATTGGGCCATACGGGAATAGAGGAGAGAGGCCAAAGGAAGGAGGCCTCGCCCCCTCTGGTCCGAATTGGACAAGGGCAGCCCCTTTCCTTATTCCTCTCCCCTCTTCCCCTTCTCCTACTCCAACAAGGAAGGAGGAGTCCTACTCCGGTGGGAGTAGGACTCCCCTTGGCGCGCCCTCCTAGGCCGCCGCCCCCTCCCCTTACTCCTTTATATACGGGGCAGGGGGCACCCCATGACACACAAGTTGATCTACGTGATCGTTCCTTAGCGCGCGGTGCCCCCTCCACCATATTCCACCTCGGTCATATCGTCGGAGTTTAGGCGAAGCCCTGCGCCGTAGAGCATCATCATCGTCACCACGCCGTCGTCTTGACGGAACTCATCCCGACAATTTGCTGGATCGAGTCCGGGATCGTCATCGAGCTGAGCGTGTGCTGAACTCGGAGGTGCCGTGCGTTCGGTACTTGGATCGGTCGGATCGTGAAGGCGCACGACTACATCAACCGCGTTGTTATAACGCTTCGCTTACGGTCTCACGAGTGCGTGGACATACACTCTCCCTCTCGTTGCTATGCCATCACCATGATCTTGCGTGTGCGTAGGAAATTTTTGAAATTACTACGTTCCCCAACAACTTCAGCATTGAAAATACTTCAGGAATAGTTTTCACCATCCCCTGCATATTGTAGTTCATCACAAAGCTCTTGTAGCTCGGTGGGAGCGACTGAAGAATTCTGTCAATGACCGCCTCGTCCGGGAGGTTAATGTCCAGCTGGGACAGGCGGTTGTGCAACCCAGACATCTCTCGACCTAGGCATGAGCTTGGAAAACCATTTTCAGCTACTCGAACATCTCATATGCTCCGTGTTGCTCAAAACGCTTTTGGAGCCCGGGTTATAAGCTGTAAAGCATGCCGCACTGAACGAGGGAGTAATTATCAGCACGTGACTGCCAAGCGTTCATAACGTCTTGTTTCTCTGGGATGGGTGCTTCACCTAGCGGTGCTTCTAGGACATATTGTTTCTTGGCTGCTATGAGGATGATCCTCAGGTTCCGGACCCAGTCTGAATAGTTGCTGCCATCATATTTCAGCTTGGTTTTCTCTAGGAACGCGTTGAAGTTCATGGTGACATGAGCGTTGGCCATTTGATCTACAAGACATTTTGCAAAGATTTTAGACTAATGTTCATGATAATTAAGTTCATCTAATCAAATTATTTAATGAACTCCCACTCAGATTTGACATCCCTCTAGTCATCTAAGTGTTACATGATCCGAGTCGACTAGGCCGTGTCCGATCATCACGTGAGACGGACTAGTCATCGTCGGTGAACATCTCCATGTTGATCGTATCTTCTATACGACTCATGTTCGACCTTTCGGTCTCTTGTGTTCCCAGGCCATGTCTGTACATGCTAGGCTCGTCAAGTTAACCTAAGTGTTTTGCATGTGTAAAACTGTCTTACACCGTTGTATGTGAGCGAGGAATCTATCACACCCGATCATCACGTGGTGCTTCGAAACGACGAACTTTAGCAACGGTGCACGGTTAGGGAGAACACTTTCTTGAAATTATTATAAGGGATCATCTTATTTACTACCGTCGATCTAAGTAAACAAGATGCATAAACATAATAAACATCACATGCAATTATATAGTAGTGACATGATATGGCCAATATCATATAGCTCCTTTGATCTCCATCTTCGGGGCTCCATGATCATCTTGTCACCGGCATGACACCATGATCTCCATCATCATGATCTCCATCATCGTGTCTCCATGAAGTTGCTCGCCAACTATTACTTCTACTACTATAGCTAACGGTTTAGCAATAAAGCAAAGTAATTACATGGCGTTGAATCAATGACACGCAGGTCATACAATAATTAGGACAACTCCTATGGCTCCTGCCGGTTGTCATACTCATTGACATGCAAGTCGTGATTCCTATTACAAGAACATGATCTCATACATCACAATATATCATTCATCATTCATCACAACTTTTGGCCATATCATATCACAAGGCAATTGCTGCAAAAACAAGTTAGACGTCCTCTAATTGTTGTTGCATCTTTTACGTGGCTGCAATAGGGTTCTAGCTAGAACGTTTTCTTACCTACGAAAAAGCCACAACGTGATTTGCCAACTTCTATTTATCCTTCATAAGGACCCTTTTCGTCGAATCCGCTCCAACTAAAGTGGGAGAGACAGACACCCTTTAGCCACCTTATGCAACTAGTGCATGTCAGTCGGTGGAACCTGTCTCACGTAAGCGTACGTGTAAGGTCGGTCCGGGCCGCTTCATCCCACAATACAGCTGAAGCAAAATAAGACTAGTAACGGCAAGAAAGTTGACAACATCTACGCCCACAACAGATTTGTGTTCTACTCGTGCAATAGAGAACTACGCATAGAACTAGCTCTGATACCACTGTAGGGGAACGTTGCATAAAATAAAATTTTCCTACGTTCACCAAGATCCATCTATGAGTTCATCTAGCAACGAGAGAGAGAGAGAGAGAGAGAGAGAGAGAGATAGAGAGAGAGATGCATCTACATACCCTTGTAGATCGCGTGCGGAAGCGTTCAAGAGAACGGGGTTGAGGGAGTCGTTCTTGTCGTGATCCAAATCACCGGAGATCCTAGCGCCGAACGGACGGCACCTCCGTGTTCAACACACGTACGGTCAGCATGACGTCTCCTCCGTCTTGATCCAGCAAGGGGGAAGGAGATGTTGATGAAGATCCAGCACGACGGCGTGGTGGTGGATGCAGCAAGGCTCCGGCAGGGCTTCGCCAAGCAACTACGGGAGGAGGAGGAGGTGTAGCAGGGGGAGGGAGGCGCCAAGACTTAGGGTGCGGCTGCCCTCCCTCCTCCCCCCCCCCCCTTTATATAGGCCCCCTGGGGGGGCGCCGGCCCCTCTAGATCCCATCTTGATGGGGGGGGCGGCCAAGGAGGAGGTTTGCCCCCAAGGCAAGGGCGCCCCACCCCTAGGGTTTCCAACCCTAGGCAGGGGGGCCAGGGGGCGCACCAGCCCACCAGGGGCTGGTTCCCTCCCCACTTCAGCCCACGGGGCCCTCCGGGATAGGTGGCCCCACCCGGTGGACCCCCGGGACCCTTCCGGTGGTCCCGGTACAATACCGTGACCCCCGAAACTCTCCCGATGGCCGAAACAGCACTTCCTATATATAATTCTTTACCTCCGGACCATTCCGGAACTCCTCGTGACGTCCGGGATCTCATACGGGACTCCGAGCAACTTTCGGTGGGGGGGGACTCCTTCCATGACCATGAATGTTTTAATCAACGAAAAATGTTAATATTGCTTACCTCTTTATTACAGTCCCTCTTCTCTCTTTTTGGGATCTGGTATGTCTGTACTTCTTGTGAAACGACGCCATGCTCTAATGTTCGTGTTCTTTTGCTGGTGAGGACTCACTCAAGTTTAGTAAAATTGATACAATATTAACTTCATGGATTTATTTTTAAATAAATTGATGATATATAATCATGTTCACATCCTCTTTTAATAAAACAATTTTCTTTTGCACCTAAACATACTTTAGAAATTAATACTCTTATGTGGGCTACTCCTGGTTGAATAGAATGAGCACACGTGCTCAAACTGAAGAAACACATGTCCTCATAAACACGTAGAAACACATGCAAGCCAATAAAAAGAGAATTTGAAGAAATATGTAGACTCGTAAACCGATAAAATGGCAAGCAGTGAAGTGCCCCAACACTCACTATGCCCAGACTACACATGTACATGTAGATATGTAATTTCATAGTCTCTGAGTTTTGATTCCTCTAGAGACCATGACCATACAAGATTCATACGTTCAGGGGGTGGAGAGGGGCACCACGATTTGTTGCCTAGGCTTGGAAGGCATCAGGATTCACTATTCTACGTCATGCCAATATTTCACTAGCAACTTGCTTACTTGAACATTGTATAGGGTCACCAGTTGGGTCTTGGAGACACCATTCATTTCCAATGTAAGGGAGCACATGACGTTGGTGGGTACATAGAATTCTGTCGACCACCATCATGGAGGAAACACCGAAAACATGGTGGCATTTCTTTTTCTAGAGACTACCATAAAGTCCTGGCGGTCTAGGATCACAAATTGTTGCTGGACTTTCGGGAGCCAAACAGGCTGATATTTTCATACATTGGGCCACCGTGCATTACCTTTCTCTCACTAAAATTGCTGCTCCTTCTTAAAAAGTACCCCCCTCCATTTCTGAATATTTGTATTTTTAGAGATTTCAAATGAACTATCACATACGGATGTATATAGACATATTTTAGAGTTTAGATTCACTCATTTTGCTCCGTATGTAGTCAGTTGTTGAAATCTCTATAAAGCCAAATATTTAAAAACGGAGGGAGTAACTAAAATTGCTGCTTGCATGGATGAAAACTACTAATCCAGAGGCTATACCATGCACACATGTCAGATATTTCTGGCACAAGCATCAAGCCTAATATTGCAACATATTTTAGCAGACATGTTGACTCCTTCTCTCATCAATAAAAATAAATTAATAGGTGCTCTCATCATGTTTTTCTAAAGTGGATGATCAACACAAAGTTTAATTTTATAACTTGGCAGGGGCCGCGCGAACGCATACCCTTCTAACACAAATTTTGACGTCCACTCTTCAAAAGGAGATAGTAGATCAACACGTTCATTATGTGCAATGTGAACCATTGATCTAGGTCATGAGCCTTCTTGATCGCCCATTGGCCCCGTCCAGGTAAGTATGTTCAAATGTTGCCCTATCCTCTAGTAATATACTCGTATTTACTGTGCCAATCTTGTTAATCTTTCCGTGCGGGACTAAACCAAACGTAATTAGCCTGGTGGCGTGGTCTACCTCAACCGAACACACATTGGCTAGCCAATATTTTCTTACCCATCGGCCGAAGGCTTAGGACGAAGGCTTCAAGGGCCCAGTTGCGTATAGCCTATTAACCTAGAGCCAGCCTCTTGCACGATCTCAAAAACCAAGGAAAAAAGGCAGTGGATGCTCAAAAAAAAAAGGAAAAAAAGGCAGTTTTTTCCTTCCAAAATGAAGAAGAAGAAGAAAAAGGCAGTCTCTTGCACGACGACGTCGTAGGGAGTAGGGCACCCTGCAATTCCTGCCGTCGTCTTCGGCTTCTGGTTGCTCTGAACTGACGAACCGATATGCATGGCTCAAGGTGTACTCAGGCTTCTGGAACAGGACACTCAGAGTTTGTGTCGCATGTCCGTCTGCGGCATCATGTACTCCGCCGGCGGCCGCCTCAAGGAGTGGGAGAGGGGCAAGGCTGGGGCCTCCTGACACACCCGCTTGGCCGTCCTCATCGCCCGTGATGGCGTGTTCTGGAACGCCACACGGCCGGCTCTGACGGGTACGCCTTGGGTGGGACCGGCACGGCGGCAGGTGGAGCCTCCTGTGCGACGTGAAGGCGCTCGCCATGGCCATGTTGTGCGCCTGTGCCTGCGCGTGGCTGGCGACCTGGTGTGGGCTCCAGCGACAAGACCATCAGCCTGTGGCACCGTCAGTTGTGAGGCGGCTTCACCAAGGTCGGCGCCGTCCGGGGCCAGCAATGGCTATCAGAGTTTGGTGGGTGCCGTCAGGGGCCAGTAATTCTACACCAACATAGAGTAAGTTACATGTTTTACGTATCAACCAACGTGGATGACCAGGATTAGAGAAGGGGAGGAAGGGCCCCTACCCGTCTGAAATTCACGGGGTAGAAAATTATTAGGGAAGTTCACGTAAAAAGTTTTGTAGCTTTAACTAAGTGGATGTAGGATTATCATTACTTGGGTGTGTAAAATGGCTTTAAACTGTAAATTATAGCACCTATATACTCTGATTTATATATAGGCTCTGATTTAATCTCTCATTACTTCTCCGAAATAAGGTGATCAGGGAGTCACTCGTGTGTTGTAAAAAAATTACTCTACTTTGAACCAATCTGTGATTGGATGGTTAGGAGGACAGTGATATTCTCAGCCCACAAGGGTTCATGTCATGGTGCTCGCATTTTCCTGGATTTATTTCACGATTTTCAATGATGTGTGTATAGTGGGAGTAGACGTTCCTATCGACTAGATGCGCCTATGGTATCTTCATCAATCTCAAGATATATGCCGGCTCAGTTTCTCGAAGGTGCTCATAAGGGTAGGATGTGCATGTGTGCGTTCATAGGAGTGATTGTATACGCGTATATGTGTGCGCTTGCGTCTGTACTGTGTTAAAAAACGGTTTACTCCATTTTAAAGCCGTTTTTCTCATGGTAAATGTTAATTTATTTTCAGTTGAAAAAATGGCTAGTTTATTTTCATGTAAACAAGGTTTTACACGTCCTTGTTCCCGAAAAACAATCTTCTTGTACGTCTTATAGTTGGTGTATTCAGCAAATTAATACTCACCCAACTATGTACAAGGTGGGCCACTAAAAGTTGACAAGGAGCAATTACATGTGTTGAAAGCGAAACACACACACACACACACACACACACACACACACACACACAACAACGATAAAAAGCCAAGGGGTGATGTCTCCTACTGACAATGCCCAAACTATACATGTACATGTCGGGTCTTAGTTTCTATAGCCTCTAAATTTGGATTCCTCTAGAAATAATGAAAATACATCATTTGGAGTGAGTGGATCTTGCACCGCATCTAGTTTTGTTTCTTAGGCTTGGAAGACATTGGGATTTATTATTCCGCATATTGCCATTGTTTAACGAGCTACTTGGTTCATTCAACCTTGTAGAGGATAGGCAGACGGGTATTTCAGACACCATCTACGTGCAACGTCAAGGAACACATGTTATTAGTAGGTACGTAGCATTCTGGTCTGCAGCCTGTGTGTCACAGACACCAACAAGACTCTGCCAAATTTTATCTTAGAAGCCATCAAGAAATTAGTGTGGAATAAACCACGACTAGGGTTCTCCCAAACAAACCTTGAGCCACCTTGTGGTCTCGAGGTCGATATAGCAAATACAACATGTGTATGCTTCTAAATGAAAGATCGCCAACAAGATATAAATTAGTGCCCAGACACATACTTCACAGAAGATCTTTGAATGGAAGGATTTCATGAGTACCAAATGTGGGGTACAGAATTATTTGGATCATAAGAAGGAGATCACAAAATTTGTATGAATATCTATCCTACAGTTCTTGTTCAAGTTCTTAAACAACCTATGCCAATCGTAATGACATGATCATAACTCCCAGTGACCTAACATACCCTTTATGAATATTGACATCACAAAAATAAAGACCAATCATTCAACACCACCCGCGAGAATGCATCACCTAGCACAAATACATCTTATATACAATCAATCGGTAGCAGAACAATGATATGTTCTGTTCCATCCACGCCTATACTATCGAGGCGCGGCCTCATCTCTGACCCACCCCACCTCGTATACCTTTAATATTTTCTTTTTGTAAGTGGGGGGAAGAAAGGAAACGCTAACCAATGATCAGTGTCAGCAACGTCAGACACCACGAGGGGTGTACGTTTGGTTGATGTCAAACAGCGACGAGCGGTAGTGAGAAATAAACACTAATGATCATAGACCATGTGTGTTCTTGAGGTGAAGCATCTGATTTGTTCTGTTACAAAGTGTGTTCTTGAGATAGTTTTTGTTTGATTTGCACCTTGGTAGCACTGGATGCCTGACGTGGTGATTGTTGTAACCGGGATAATTAAATACTCGAAAGAATTAAAGGAACTAGTCATACGTTTTTTTAGACTAGGTCGGGGTCATTGTCAGTTTTGTGATCATGGGATAGTGTTGTTGTGAATTGCTCTGGCCACACAATAGGTGAAGAGTAGGGAAGGTGTTCATACTAACTTTTATGATCAACTTCAATCTTTGATCGAAAGAACTTCCATACAAAATTTACTTAAATCGGTGATTGTATAGTTGCAGGTTGCAGGTTACCGAGGCCTCATAAAATGACCCTATTAATTACATTCCTTTTTAATCCTGCAGATTACATCTTACTAAGTTACGTTGATGGCCATCACCTTGAAACTTCAATTTTCGCCAATAGGGTATGTGGTAATAGTGGTCATATGGTGACATAACCAAGCCTCATCTGACAGAGTTCATTATATAGTCTCAAGGTGAATGCTTACCCCTGTCGGTGACGAACAATGGACGTGTCGCCTCATCAGTTAGAATGTATGAATAATTTCTGGCCTCATAGATTATGGAATGATGGTATCCTAGCCTCATCGGTCAATTAGAGAAAAGTCTAACTTCATCAGTCAGGATCAAGGAGTGGTCGTGGTCTCATCGGTCATGATAAAGTTTAACTTATAAGATTGAAGGCCTTTTTCGGTACTCTGTCAGAGGTTAAATTCATCAGAACGTTCATGTACAGAAAACTTGATGCCACAATGTCCATTTGTGAGCATTCCTCTTTGGACTATGGGTCCATAGCCATTGCTTTATTAGATGATGATATGTTTATTCTACTTTTGCTACCTTCCCTTGAAGATCGAATGAAGAAATAAGAGCCGACGAGTGCGCCGCGGGCATAGCTCAGATGTCCGTCAAAGAGGTGCGCGCACTGTCGACAGTAACTGAAGCTGACGAGCTCGATTCTTCTAATGGAAGCACAGAGCAGCACGTCTCAACAGTTCTGGACAGAGATCCTGGTTCGAAATCAAGAACTCCAAATCTGATTGATGTGGAAAGGGAAAAGAGTGGCTGGGTTCGTCGGTAAGTTATCTCCGTACAAGTTCCATCATTAACTTGCTTTATGAGCTCGATGGACACGTATACAAGGTTACATATCTGGAAAATAGCTTCATATTATGGACATATCGCCAACATTGAAATTAAATATGTTCTGCTAATTTTTATGTAACTTTAAGAAAACTTGTATGATATTGACACGGTTCATTTGTTTATTTCAAATTACAGTCACAGACACAACGCTATGCCTGACGAACGAGCGCCTAGATAGGATTAGTGCACTTGAACTAGCATTTAGAGGATTTGCTGAGAGGAAAGGAGATGCAGTTGTGGTTCCTTCTTTGGGCTTGACATTTGATTCGCTCGGAGAAGCTTACGAGTACTACAACCTGTATTCATGGGAGTGCGGTTTCGGAATTAGGTACGGGAAGAGCCGTACAAATGTCAAAGGTGCTAAAAGCATGCAAGAGCTACTGTGCAACTGCGGGTAATCAAACATTCTATATGTTCTTCGGTTATTTATAATTTTTCATAATTTTTCCTGCTTATTGAATTTAATTTAATTTCTCAATAGGGAATACCAAAGATAGTGAACTCTACTTCGTCCAGAACAGAGTGTCCAGCGATGATTAGATTGCTGAGAACTGAAGATGATGGCTGGTACATCTGTGAATACAGAGTGTCTCACAACCATGAGATGTTACACACACCAGAGAGCTGGTATCTCAACTGCGTCGGAATAATGTCAACCTCAGCAAAGTTTACAGCATAATCGACACATTTTTTGGGCGTATAGAGGATGTTCCTTTCACCAAGAGATGCCTGAGGACCTTGTGCGCGAAACTAAGCAGAGACCAGGGAAATGAAGATGCTAAGAAGACAATGGATTATTTTGCTGAGCTCAAGCAGTCTGACCCTAAATTCACTTATACAGTCTGACCCTGATATAACCAGATCTTGCAGTGCGTGCTGAAGCCTATGGCATGGCTGCCCCGATTTGGTGTCTGGTTGGAATGGAATCGATTTGTGCCGACATGTGTGTGTGTGTGTGTGTGTGTGGGGGGTGTTTATAATTGGAGGAAGCAAGGGTGTGGGGACAGGCAGCTGGTCGGCGAGATTGATGGTTGTACAGATGCATTTACGTCTGTTCAAGCAGGTTTTTGGGCAGGGAATTGTTGACTTGGGGGGAGATGTTATTTATTGAGAAGCGGCTACAACTTGACGTGGACCAGCGGTTGGACGTAAATAATGAACATTAATGTCGGCGTTAATCTGGAAAATGAGGAGTGATAGTGAAGTGAGGTAATCGATTAGGTGGATAATGAAAAATAAATATATCATACATCCGATTACGAATATATCAAGGGGGTACAAGTTGTGATACACGATTACAACATTTAATCAGAGGGTGGATAAATATAAAAACATAATTTGCCGGTGGATGGCAACTGGTTATAGACAATACAGATCAACATCTATAGAGATACTAAGCTCCCATGATTTGAAGCGTTGTGGTGCTTTGGGCTTGTGGGGTCGCTAAGGGCCCCGCATGTAAGGTTATGTGCTATGTATTTAGCTTTATTTCTTATTCTCTTTTTTTCACATTTTTATTCATGAGAAAATTTGCGAGTATTAATTTTTTTGTGGAAAAATTAACATTTTGTTCAGATTCATTATTATTTATTAAATTCGTAGATATTTTTAAGTTCACGGTCATTTTAATGTTTGTAAACATTTTAAATTTGAAACCTTATTTACTTTTTGAATATTTTTTGAAATTCAAGAAATTTTTCTAAAATCAATGATTTTTAAATTTTAACAATTTTTAATTCTTAAAAATCTTTTAATTAAACTAACACTCTCAAATAAAAAACGATAACCAATTATTACGGAGCTGGCGGTAGGACGAGCGGAAAAAGAAGCTAAGCAACCGAGAGCTTCATGGAGCGGCCCATCTGCAAGTGTTATAGCACCAATTCCACGGTTTTCGTGTGGTATAGGAGCTCTCAAGAGGCCCAAACACCACCAACGACTGATATCGAGGTCGGTAAATACATCACAATCACACATCAAACAACTCCACTCTCCTCTCGAAACAAATATTGTCTCCAGAGGCAACCTGACACGAGATATACAAACGAAAAAACCCACCACCAAAACATAACTAAAACACAAGCCAACAAGGATAAAATCCAAACAAAACAACAGGTCAAAATAATCTATGATATATAAAAGAGTTAATCACGGGTGTGAAGAACGGCGCTGCGAAGCGCTCGTTAGCCTCTAGTATTTATTCATTGGTAAGCGGCTTGAACTTGAACGACAGGCACGAGTCGGGAGAGGTCATGGCGGCTTCAAGCAACCTTGCAACATACGAAGAACAAAGCGAGCAAATTGACTAGGAGGAGAGCGATGATGATGCGGTGGAATTTCGTGTCTTCGCGGGCCGAGACGGTGAACAGCCTCGGCCACGTGGCACGTATGACGTTGATGTAGTTCTCCTCCCATTTCCAAAAGTTGCACTTGCGAGTCTTGCAAAAAGGAAAGAAAAAATGAAGATGGGATATCGCACTAGGACTAGATAGAACAGAAAAATTGAAAAAAGTATTAGGACATACCCACTTGTGCTCGCACTTGTAAAAGTGCTTGCCTGGATTGTTTGTCGTGCGAGAGACCCGCCACTGAACCATCCCATTGTTGCAGGAAGGGCAAATCATGAGTGGAAGTGGTGGCTGCTCCTCAAGAGAAACAAGGGGGGAGCTAGAGAAACAAGGGGGAGCTGGAGCTTGACATGGGAGCGCTTGAGCTAGACATGGCAATGCGAACCATGTACAAGGGTGGAAGTTGTTCTTGATGGTGTATATGAACTATTCTTGATGGTATGATATGCAGTAGTGAGGAAGCTGCAAGCTGCAAGTATTTTATATCTGACGAGAGGAGGAAGATGACCGTTGTTAGTGAGGATTGAGCCGTTGCGAGAAATTGAGGAGCGTGTGCATTAAATTCATATGGGTAGTTGGGAGTTGGCGGATGAGAGGGGGAGAAGGATAGGAGGATGTGACTTTGTCTGGACGAGGGGAGAAAGCGTGTTGAACTGTTCAGGTGATATACCACGCTGTAGAAATGAATACTAGACGTTAAATGGTGTGAATACGACGGAGCTAATATAGCGAGTCCGAATCCCAATGCTAGTGGATGGGATGGATTACAGTGAGGGGAGTCACCGTGAGCTCCTAGGTATTTTCGCTTCTTGTACGTCTTATAGTTAGGTGTATTCAGCAAATTAATACTCACCCAACTATGTACAAGGTGGGCCACTAAAAGTTGACAAGGAGCAATTACATGTGTTGAAAGCGAAACACACACACACACACACACACACACACACACACACACACACACACACACACACACACACACACACACGCACGCACATGCGCACACGCGCACACGCACACGCACATGCACGCACACGCACGCACACGCACACACACGCACACAGATAAAAAGCCAAGGGGTGATGTCTCCTACTCACAATGCCCAAACTATACATGTACATGTCGGGTCTTAGTTTCTATAGCCTCTAAATTTGGATTCCTCTAGAAATGATGAAAATACATCATTTGGAGTGAGTGGATCTTGCACCGCGTCTAGTTTTGTATCTTAGGCTTGGAAGACATTGGGATTTATTATTCTGCATATTGCCATTGTTTAACGAGCTACTTGGTTCATTCAACCTTGTAGAGGATAGGCAGATGGGTATTTCAGACACCATCTACGTGCAACGTCAAGGAACACATGTTATTAGTAGGCACGTAGCATTCTGGTCTGCAGCCTGTGTGTCACAGACACCAACAAGACTCTGCCAATTTTTATCTTAGAAGCCATCAAGAAATTAGTGTGGAATAAACCATGACTAGGGTTCTCCCAAACAAACCTTGATCCACCTTGTGGTCTCGAGGACGATATAGCAAATACAGAATGTTTATGCTTCTAAATGAAAGATCGCCAACAAGATATAAATTAGTGCGCAGACACAGACTTCACAGAAGATCTTTGAATGGAAGGATTTCATGAGTTCCAAATGTGTGGTACAGAATTATTTGGATCATAAGAGGAGATCACAAAATTTGTATGAATACCTTTCCTACAGTTCTTGTTCAAGTTCTTAAACAACCTATGCCAATCGTAATGACATGATCATAACTCCCAGTGACCTAACATACCCTTTATGAATATTGACATCACAAAAATAAAGACCAATCATTCAACACCACCCGCGAGAATGCATCACCTAGCACAAATACATCTTATATACAATCGATCGGCAGCAGAACAATGATATGTTCTGTTCCATCCACGCATATACTATCAAGGCGCGGCCTCATCTCTGACCCACCCCACCCCGTATACCTTTAATATTTTCTTTTTTGTAAGTGGGGGGAAGAAAGGAAACGCTAACCAATGATCAGTGTCAGCAACGTCAGACACCACGAGGGGTGTACGTTTGGTTGATGCCAACCAGCGACGAGCGGTAGTGAGAAATAAACACTAATGATCATAGACCATGTGTGTTCTTGAGGTGAAGCATCTGATTTGTTCTGCTAGAAAATGTGTTCTTGAGATAGTTTTTGTTTGATTTGCACCTTGGTAGCACTGGATGCCTGACGTGGTGATTATTGTAACCGGGATAATTAAATACTTGAAAGAATTAAAGGAACTAGTCATACGTTTTTTTAGACTGGGTCGGGGTCATTGTCAGTTTTGTGATCATGGGATAGTGTTGTTGTGAATTGCTCTGGCCACACAATAGGTGAAGAGTAGGGAAGGTGTTCATACTAACTTTTATGATCAACTTCAATCTTTGTTCGAAAGAACTTCCATACAAAATTTACTTAAATCGGTGATTGTATAGTTGCAGGTTGCAGGTTACTGAGGCCTCATAAAATGACCCGATTAATTACATTCCTTTTTAATCCTGCAGATTACATCTTACTAAGTTACGTTGATGGTCATCACCTTGAAACTTCAATTGTTCGCCAATAGGGTATGTGGTAATAGTGGTCATATGGTGATATAACCAAGCCTCATCTGACAGAGTTCATTATATAGTCTCAAGGTGAATGCTTACCCCTGTCAGTGACGAACAATGGACGTGTCGCCTCATCAGTTAGAATGTATGAATAATTTCTGGCCTCATAGATTATGGAATGATGACATCCTAGCCTCATCGGTCAATTAGAGAAAAGTCTAACTTCGCCAGTCAGGATCAAGGAGTGGTCGTGGTCTCATCGGTCGTGATAAAGTTTAAGTTATAAGATTGAAGGCCTTTTTCGGTACTCTGTCAGAGGTTAAATTCATCAGGACGTTCATGTACAGAAAACTTGATGCCACAATGTCTATTTGTGAGCATTCCTCTTTGGACTATGGGTCCATAGCAGTACACAATGTATTCAACCATGGCATTACTTACCAAAGACACTAACCCTAGTTCTTGCTAGAAACCACAAGCATAATGCCTACTACACGTCATGCATATCCAATTTCACCATTTCAACAAACGCTTGGAAGAAATTCAATTCACTATGCTTTGGGGAAACTATCAACCAGGGTTCCACCTTGGGGTAAAAAATGCTACCGAATTAACAAGATTTTACCATAAAAAGTAGGGGATTCAGTGGAGATTGCCTCAAGGAACAAGGGAAGGGAAAGATACACAAAAAGGAGCTCGGTTTGATGGGGATTTGAGGGGGTTCCTCACCTGTAACGCCCCGGACACAGCCGTCGGTGGTCGTTACTCCTGGCGGGATCTAGACTGGCCCCATAGATCAATACTAGCCTTTTTTGCGCACTTTGTCCTCACTCGTGCGCACCTGGGAGCAACTTCCCGGTCGGTCACCTATCCTGAAATTACCCCAAGCAGAGCACGCTTAACTTTGGAGTTCTGTCCGAATGGGCTTCCGGAATTCCTTATTGATATGAATAGTCTATCATCCCTATTAAGCCAGGCTATCACATACAACCCCACTTAGAGGAACCGACGTCCTCGTCGGGCCACAGGAACGTTCCCTCTTGGCACATATGTCTGTGCATCCAGTCCGGTACATGTGCCATGCCGTGTGCCATGACAGGTCACAAACGTCATGAATAACATGACCGCGCACCTGTCAGCAAACATCCGTGTAACTGTGAGGGTCGGCTCTAATACCAACTTGTAACGCCCCGGACACACCCGTCGGTGGTCGTTACTCCTGGCAGGATCTAGACTGGCCCCATAGATCAAACTAGTCTTTTCTGCGCACTTTGTCCTCACTCATGCGCACCCGGGAGCAACTTCCCGGTCGGTCACCCATCCTGAAATTACCCCAAGCTGAGCACACTTAACTTTGGAGTTTTGTCTGAATGGGCTTCCGAAAAAAAAGAAATTCCTTATTGATATGAGTAGTCTATCATCCCTATTAAGCCAGGCTATCACATCACATCTGTTCTTTGTTGCTTGGGGAGGTGGCCGATTGAGGGCTGCAATGGGGGTGGGCTCCACATGCGGCCCCTCTGGGTTATTACCTCTTCAGCATGATATGTTGCAGTCTATGGCGTCTCCCTCGGGGTTGAGACACCAATGTCGGGGGGACATTGATGTCGCGAACCTCGGTGTTTCGGCCATGCCACGTCGGACGGTCCATGAGTGGCGACCAACGCGTGGGCAAGTTGCAAACCACATTGACCTCGGTGTCTCCCATGTATCGCAAATGCCACGATGGGCGGCATCCCTAAAAGAGGGTTAGATCATGCAAGACTTTTGAAGTAGATTTTATTCACGCTAATCTTTAGTAAGGCTAAAACAATGATTTTGTCCCTCACGGTCGCGGGTAGAGATGATGGGTTGCGGGTTGCAGGATGTGGAGCTTAGCGGGCCAGTGACATTTCTAGGCCCAATCAAAAAACCAGATGATTTAGTTGTTTACGTGAGTAGTAAGGAAAGCTACCCCAGTTCGTGACCTAAGTTTCATCTTTCTTTATTTTCAAAAGAGGTAAATACACCAAAGGAGCCTAAACTTGTCCGGCGCGGTCACTTTAGTGCCTAAACTTGTAAAATGTCAAAAACTGGTGCCACAACTTGTCCATTTGGTGCATATACGGTGCCTCGCTCATACGCCACCGCATTTGCTTGTCGTGTGGCCTGACAGCTGGCGTGTGGCCCACGGGTCAGTGGGTGAGAGCGCAGGAAGAGATGAGTCGAACGAGCGCAGCGATTATTTTCCAGAAACCCCCGGAGCTTTTATTAATTATCGCAAAAAAGTCCTTGATCTGTATAACCGTCCATACCCCCCCCCGCCATTCAGAGAACACAAAACCAAATCCTTAACCCTATGTAGGCGGCGGCTGACATAGTTGATTTGTCGCCGGCAGGAGCATTAAGATCGGTGCATGGATTGAATGTGCTGAACCTATACTTGAGCTTATCTTTTGAAAGTTCCAAGTGACTATCATCTAGGACATCTTTAGGAAGGTCTCCTTCATAATCAGGCAAAATCTCCTTCTCTCTGTGATCATCAACATCTTTATCTACATTACTATCAAACAGGTCGTCATCACCATCTGCTACTTCATAATCACTCTTGTAGAAGTCCTCGTCTGTTACAATTTCTTCTGTGTTCTGATGTAAATCATCATCATCTTCAGAGCTTGTACTGTCACCATTCTCGCAGTTGTCAAATTCAGCCTCTAATTCTTCATTACCAACAAGAGAACTACAGCCTTCACCAAATGGGATGAAACTCTTTGCTCTGATATAACTAATATCTCCTGCACTTTGGTATTTCAGACCAGAAAACATTTTCTTTGCCCTTTCCTAACTTAACTTGAGTTATTACTTTTGTTGGTTCATTCAGTCCATGCAGCAACACATCATCATCATTGTTTAGTAACTGCAGAGTGTCACCATGGTCTACCAGCAGGACCAAGTTCTTGTGTTCTACTGTTGCAGCAATCATGAGCACTATATCTGCATCACATGACTTCAGGTGTAGACCATCACAAAAAGATTTACCGGGTTGGCACCAATGCACATCCATCTTGGAGTTTGCTCTGTCATGGCCCAGTTGGAGAAAGAAATCATCTACCCATAAATTAGACCAAGTATCACTCTGACAGTAGTCAAACCAGTCCACTTCATGATCTATATACTTCATGTTGCTACCAGATCCACACAAAAAATCCCTTGTGATGGATTTCAACTGTGAACAGACCATCAAATAGCCCTGCATTATTAAAATAGAACAAATATTCAGATAACTATGATGCACATATATTCAGCACAGATTTCACTTATGTACAAAAGAATTAGTTACATATTCAGTACACAACATCCATATATTTAGTTTAGTAAACAGATAATTATTTAGTTTAATAAACACTTAATTATTCACTACTTCACATACAACTGCACACATTCAGTACATCTGTACTGCATAGCACAAACTGAGCACATAAATTCAGTTTTGTGCAGTGCACACATTCAGTAGATAACCTGTCACCAAAATTCAGTTTAAGTGTACATCAGGTGTCACCAAAATTCAGTTTAAGCATGAGCAGCTGCTGACATGAAAGACGCCTACTTTCAAAACCCCCAAATAAACCCTAGCGAAAATCAGGATCAATGCAGCCATATCTGATCGGCAACAGTCCACATACACATCACGCATACCATGGAAGAAAGATGAAGATCAAGCACGGCAAAAGAGCCGGCAAACCCTACCCGACGCATACGCATGGAGAAGGAATAGAGAATCGGGATGAAGAGAAAACAGGAAGGGTGTGACTTACCATACGTAGGAGCTGCTTCGCCTGGAAGACGACGGCGAGGGTCATCCATCGCATCCGCCGCCGATCGCCGTGCCGCACCACCTTCACCTCGGATTGATCGTGAGAAAGCATAGACAAATATAGGCGCAAATATAGCAGGCAATCAGTTCCCGCCGTTGGAGAGACTTTTTTGCAATAATTAATAAAAGCTCCGGGGGTTTTCTGGAAAATAACCACTGCTCTCGTCCGACTCAACTCTTCCTACACTCCCACCCACTGACCCGTGGGCCACACGCCAGCTATCAGGCCACGCGAGAAGCAAATACGGCGGCGTACGAGCGAGGCACTCGTATATACACCAAATGGACAAGTTGTGGCATCAGTTTTTGACATTTTTGCAAGTTTAGGCACTAAAATGATCGTGCCGGACAAGTTTAGGCACCTCTGGTGTATTTACCTCTTTTCAAAAAGAAGGATTACTCCTGGCCTCTGCATCAAGCGATGCACACAACCTTTTACAAAAAAAAGCGATGCACACATCCATTTTATTAGTATATTATAAAAAAATCCAACAAACAAATACAAGGATCAAGCCAAAGCCTCCTTTTTGACAACTACTGTCACTACACCTACAAGGTTGATGATGTGCATTGATCGCGCATCAGCACACACCATTTATACCAGTAGCCTCACCAAGCTACCCGATGGCAAGCCGAGAACACCAACCGGTCTAGCTAGACCCTTTAAGCGCAATGCATGCACACGCCCTAGGATCAGCTGTCGCCATCTTCCACCAGCCCCCTTCAGGAGTGATCGACGCATTCACCATGCCAGGCCATTCTACTGTTGACGTTACCACGACGCCAGGCAGCGCCTCCATCTTGCGCTTGTCCGTCCACACGCACCCTTCGTCGAAACTGCGCTGCGCCACGCCGCCGAGGCCCGTCATCACTGAAGGTGCCATCATCGTCCGACCTGGGAGACCTAAATTTTGGGTTTCCCTTGGAACATCCCGAGTGCGGTGACGCAAACTGCAACGACGATGCCTTTAGAAGGAAACGACGTCAGAGCTGCCGCCATCGTCCGCCATCACCGTAGACAGCGCGATTTTCACCAAAAGTTGGATCGCCCCAATCTCGCAGCTGACTGGATCCGTGCGGAGCCTCGCCATGAGGACGTACGCTGCCGCGGACATGCCGGAAGAGAGCCTCCATCTGCGCATCACTAGTCCTTCCACAAGCCGTCAGACGGTCAAGGCCAGTCCGCGACAGATCTAGCTGGGATGCCAGATCCGCGGCCACCGCCACCACCTACCTCCAGGCCGAGCAGCCCACCCCGCAGGCCACGGAGCGCCGGCCACCTTTGCCACCCATCTCCAGTAGGACAGTCCACCCTTTGGCCGTGGAACGCCGGGCCCACCGCACAGATCCGTGGCGTCGTCCGATCTGCTTCCCAGGGAAGCTCCGCAAGAGGCGCCCCGGCCGCCTCAGGGGTCCCATTGCGTTCCACCCGCCCGAGTGCCTTTGGCCCTAATTTTCATCTGACAGCTAGGAAAGATATGGACATTAAATCGATGAACCAGAAGTGGTGGAGACGTAAGCGGGCTGGGATTAGGTTCAGTTTTACTGTCCTAAATGTGTTTGAAAAATCAATACTCACCTAACATTGCCCAATGCAGGCCACTTTTAGTTGACTACGAACAAGTACATGTGCTGATATTGAGGAAACACATGGACCCATGAGCAGTGGCGGAGACAGGCCTGGGGCAGCTGGGGCTATAGCCCCAGGCCTAGTAACAAATTCCCTTGTAATTCCTTTAGAGAAAGCATAGAAACTCATAGAAGTTTTTCAATCACATAGCTTAGCCCCAGGTGCAATCTGCTTCTAGCTCCGCCACTGCCCATGAGCCAATAAAAAGGTAAGCATTGAGGTGCCTTCACGCTCGCAATGGCCAAGCCACACATGTATATCCTCTAGAGATCACGGGCATACATCATAACTACGTTGAGGGGTGGGAGATTGGACCACATGAGGTTCGTTGCTTAAACTTGGAAGGCATAGTGATCCACTATTCAACTTCATTTTTATCTACCACGAGCAACTTGGAACATTTAGCCTTGTTCAGAATGACCAAGTTGGGTATTGTAGACGACATTCTTGTCCAAAATGAAGGAATACACGATGTTGGTGTGCACACAACATTCTCCCCGACATGAATTGTGGGGAGCAAAACACCGCAAAGAAAATGTATCATGATTTATAGACTAGACATGTCAATGTGTCATGATGCAGATCAACTACACTATTCATAAGCTCAAAGCACACGTTTACTCAGCAACTATTCATGCTAGGAATAAGGTAAACCTTACAGGAGGCTCGAAAGCAGCGAGATGCGTGACCAAAGTTTGGCTCAAAGATTTTCTTTGTGTCATCCCGTGAAAATTGTCAGTTCTGACGTACATCACGGCCCAGCGAACAAAGATAATATTCGGTCAATTGATTGTGCCTTGAATAATATGAAACTTCTAATGGAGCCTTTTACATGTCTATGCCAGCCAACATCTCCAAAGTTGAACTCTTCTTGGTGCTGAAACCGATATGAAGCATCAACTATTGCATGTATGAATTGCTTGAGGGAATTCATCTGCCTCAAGTTAGCTGAAATATTTACAACAAAGTCAGACGAAAATATAGTACGCCCACAAAATGTTTCAGGCCCAATGAATCCTTTCTATTTAAGCAGGGCCATTTTCTAAGTTAGCACCATTGATAGTTGTGTTTCGGCAAGCAGGCATTTAACTATGCTAATTTTTAGAGAGACTTAGGATGCATCAACTCAGCTGAAAATTTACCAAACATCCTTATTGTGTGGCCGTCCTCTGTTAACATTTTCAGGACCCAACTCACAGCAGTTCGCTCAACATAAACCTCCAATGTTGCCTCCTCTGTTTCATGAACGATGCGCTGGAATTTGATAATTCTCCGGAATTCATGTATCAAACAGGCTGAAAATTCATGGTACCTGCGCAGGCTATCTGCTACCTCATCATAAAATTTAATATAACTAAGCTTCCTAACTTAAATTGTATTCAAAACAAAGTTTGTACTGGGGAACAAAGTGAAACACAAAAGCTGAATTTCACAACTAGAAGATTCAACAAAAAGTTTTACTTTCATATTATGTTGGTAGGGGCCGCGCAGAAATGTACCCCCTCTAACACAAATTACAATGAACACTCTCCCATAAAGGGGAGATGGTAGATCAATGTGCTCACTAGGTGCAATGTGAACAATTGATCTAGGCCATGAGCCTTATTGATCACCCATGGACCCGTCCAGGTAAGTATGTTCAAAAGTAGTCCTAGCCTCCAGTTATATAATCGTCTTCCCCGAGCCAATCTTTGTAATATTTCCGTGTGGGACTAAAACAAACTTAATTGGTCTGCCGTCCTGGGCTGAACACATTGGTCGACGGATTCAGGGCCCAGGTTGCATCTAGACCACTAATACAAAGCCAGCCTCTTGCACGATCTTCTGAAAAAAGAAAAAGGCAGCCTCTTGCACGATGTAGTTCCTGCTGTTGTCTTCTCGTTGCACTGAACTGAAGTAAATAGCATAAAACTACCACTTTTCGTGCTAGGGTTCCAAAAAACCACCACTTTTTTGTTTGTGACTGATACCTACCACTTTTCTTGTCGGTTGTCTCAAAAAACCCAAATTGCCAGTTGCTAGCATTTTAAACCGTTTTCTGACGGTCCGGGCCCGCCTGTAAGGCCACGTCAGCGCCGCGCTTGACGGCGAGGCCGTTAACGGCCGTTACTCCAACCGGTGCAGTCGGACCGTACCCGCTCGCTCGTTGCCTTTCTCTCTCTGTCGGCAGCAGCTCTCTCTCGCTCCTCCTTTCCCCCGTGCTCTCTGTTTCTCCCAACGATGGCCGCGGCAAAGAAGAAGGACGACGGCGAGCCTTTGAGCTTTGGGGCAACAGCCGGCGGCGAGGGCGGTGCTCACTCTGAAGTCAACAAGTGGCTAGGCAGCGCAAGTTTCCCGACCCAGCGCTCGCCTGGGCCACCGACGCAGGAGGTCCAAATCTCGCCGACGTTCCGCGCGGCCAGGGCAGTGGCCAAATGCATCCACGCGGATCCAGAAGGCGGGCACCAGAGGGCCTCCTCACTTGGTGGCGTGGAGTAAGTTATGAATTGTTTTAATTATCTTTCTTAGTATATTTATGAAATAGGGTTAGGATTTTGTTTCTTAGATTGTTAATGAATTAGTTTCTTTGGTATATTATTATGTATACATTGTAAGCAAATATATGAATTAGGCTTTTGGTTTGGATGATATGTTGTGCAAGTGAAACTGTTGCATACTTTTGAACTTCAAAATATATAGAAATCTGAATGTGTTCTTTCTTTTGTTGCATAGTTTGGATGATGAAGTATGGGAATTGAGGCTGCATTTTTAGGGTAGAGATAAGATGGAAAGGAAGTTTTCCTTATCAGAAATGAATTACTTGTTATTGTTAGCACTGATTGAACTTGAGGGCTATGGGGTGGATGCCTATCTGACCCAAATACAGCAGATGCAAACATGGACCACACCTTGCTTGAAGAGCAGATTCCAATGAGTCAAGTTGGTGATCCCATTGTTTATAGTGTTTCCCAAGAAGGTGTCCTTTTCCCTGTCTCAAATTCTTCACAGCCTCCAGTTGTGCCTGTTGAACCATATCTTAACACACAACAGAGCTGTAATTTCAACAAGGGAAAAGAGGCAGTGGAAATTGAAAATATTGAAGCAGAAGATCAAGATGAAGATGAGTTGGACAAATCCTCTTCGGATTTTGATTTTTTCAGGGGTGATTACAGAGGGAAGAAAATTGCATACAAGTCTTGGGCTAGGGGAGAAGATGAAGGTGGTGGAGGAACAAGTCAGCACCGCAGGGAAGAGGAAGCGATAGCTGAGCATTATTTTGGGGCTGCTTCTGAACCCTCAGATTTTTGGCAGGAGCAAAATGGTTCTGAAGAAGATGATGAAGAAGAAGCTTCACATCATGTGAAAAGTGTGGCACAGAAATTGATACATGTGAGGAAACAAGGCCCAACAAGTAGATCACACAGTGAGCCATATCACTTTAAGTTTGGACATTTCGTGCTAGAAGCTGATGAGTACTGCTTTCTAGGTGATGAAGGCATTTCTGATGAAGAAGATGATGCACTAGGTTGCCTTGTGGTAGGAACAGAAAATTGAAGAAGAAGAAGGAGAGAATATGGTATGATTCCTCTAGGCCTGATGCACATGAACAATTTAGGATTCATTTGTGCTTTCTGAATGTGGTAGTGTTCAAAGAAGCATTGAGAAACTACCATGTTAGGACACTGAGGAACTTTGAGTACCATAGGAGTGATCCAAGTAGGATCATAGCCTGGTGCTCAGATGGAAAGCATAGTTGTGTGTTTTATATTACTGCTTCTAAGATTGCCCATGAGTCAACCTTTAGCATCGAGAAGATGAATCTTGATCACACCTGTGGAGCAAGTGGAGATAACACAAAGGTTACCATGAAGTGGGTTGCAAAGGCTGTTGAGGATACTGTAAGATCCAATCCTGGTGCAGGTGTTGAGACTATACTGAGTTATACAAAAAAGAAATTTGGAGTACATGTTCCAAAAAGTTTGGCCTACAGGGCAAGGAGGAAAGCAGTTGATGTTGTGCAAGGGGATCACAAGACACAATACTACAGGTTAAGAGACTATCTGCAGTGTGTTTTGGACACAAACCCTGGTAGTAGGTGTGTTGTGACAACAAAGGAATTTGAACTCCACCCAACACCTACCCCAAGGTTTCATTACATGTTTTACTGTCTGTTTGTTTGTAAGGAGGGGTTCCTAAATGGTTGCAGGCCTTTCATAGGTGTCTGTATACTGCTTAAATAGTGATTGCATAACAATTGCTGCTTACTAATGGCTTAAAATGCAGGGCTTGATGGATGCTTCATCAAACTAAGCACTGAGCACCAAATCCTGGCAGCAACAGGGAGGGATGGGAACAACAACATCTTCCCTATTGCATTTGGTGTTGTTGACAAGGAGGAGACATATAGTTGGACTTAGTTTCTTACACAGTTATGGACATTAATTGGCAGTGGCAACAAGTTTGGGCCCTACACATTATGTCAGACAGGTAAAGGGTACAACTACTCTTCATGATTTCACTGCTTTTCCTTGCACTATGTAATGCTTTTCCTTGCACTATGTATGCTTTCTCTACTTACTTCACTAGTTATTAATACAAAATCAATGAACAGGGTCTGCTCAATGCAATAGTGGATGTATTTCCCGATTCCCCTCAAAGATTTTGTTTAAGACACATATATGACAACTTCCAATTAGCTGGGTTTAGAGGGGACGATTGAAAAAAACATTTGACCAGGCTGCATATTCTTTCACTAAGCATGGGCATGATCTGGGCATGAAAGCATTGAAGAAAGAGAGTGAGGAGGCACAGAAGTGGTTGTCAAACATACTAGTCCATACTTGGGCCAGGCATAGAATGGATACTATATGCAAGACAGACCCTGTTGTAAACAATCTTAGTGAAGTTTTCAACAGGATGATTCTGGATGTTAGGAACAAGCCCATCAGGACAATGCTTGAAGGAATAAGAACAAAACTCATGATCAAGTTTCAGAAGCTTAGGGAGAAGACAAAGACATGTAGGTGGGATATCACACCCACATACTCAGAGATATTGGAGGAGGCCAAGAAGTGGGCAAAATATTGTGACGCATATATGGCTGGATCAGGCATTTGGCAAGTTACAAGTAGTTCAGAAAAGACCTACTATGTAAACCTAAACAACTACACTTGTGACTGCAGGAGGTGGGATATGACAGCTGTTCTATGTAGTCATGCTGTAGCCGCAATGCAGAAGGGGAAGCTACACCCTGGAGATTTTGTCCATGAGTTCTTCAAGCCCCTCTACTGTGAAACCTACAAGCATATTATATACCCTGTTCCTGGCCCTGATTGTTGGCCACACACCATGGGGGATGACATATCTCCTCCAGTATTCAAAGAAAACAAGGGTAAAAAGCAAACAGCTAGGAAGAAAGGACAATTTGAGGTTCCTGCCAAGAAGGATACATCTAGAATTGGGACAGTGACATGTAGCAATTGCAATAAGCAAGGTCACAGATATACCACATGTGGTGATCCACTAAAACCCAAACTGTAGATGAGGAAGAATAATCACCAGGTATTGATGAAGAAACTTTTGTTTCATAGGCTAGGTAGTTTGATTCTAATATGCTTTGTTAAATGTGCAGGAGAATAGGTCAGACTACTCTTCATCTACCAGAGCTACTGCAGATGGTGTTACACCCCCCGCCACCATCAGCACCAGCCATAGCTAGGAAGAGGCCAGCAACAACCACAGCTACTCCAGGACCATCAAAGAGGAACAAGCCTGCTGGTTCTGCTACTCCAGGACCATCAAAGAGGAACAAGCCTGCTGCTTCTGCTACTCCAGGACCATCAAAGAGGAACAAGCCTGCTGCTTCTGCTACTCTAGCACCTGCCACATCAGCACCTGCCAAGAAGACCAAAGCAACCAAGAAGACAAGGGCTCCTAGCACATCTTCACCAGCCAAGGACACAAGGTCATCCATTGCCTCTTCAGTAAAGAACACTAGAGCATCAACAGCTAGCAGAGGAGGGGGGTACACAGTTTTCAATGCTCCAAGGCAAGCTGCTCAATCTGAGATGGAGATTGGGTCCAAGAGGGTTAGGAAGCCAACTGGAAAGTGGAATGCATATTTCACTGCTAGTGGTAACTACTGAAGATTCCAACATTTGGAAAAGTTGTATGAGTGCTGGAACCTACGTGTTTGCATTCTGAAACCTGAGTGTTTGCATTATGAAACCTATGTATTTGCTTGCTGAAACCATATTATGAAACCTATGTATTTGCTTGCTGAAACCTGAGTGTCTGCATTCTGAAACATATGGGTTTGTGACTCCTTACTATTTATGTTCTGCTTCACATTGGTGCTAGAGAGCTTTGCAACTGATGCAAAGATTGATAGAATGCCACAACACTGATGCAAAGATTGATTGATTCAGAGAACACTGATGCAAAGATTGATAGATTTATTCAAACATTCATAGATTCCACCATTCAAACATTCTTTCATATAAAGAGTTGTACAGAAATGGAAGGGATACAAAGCTCAAACTCGCATTCATACTTAAAATAATTACTAGCAACAACTCTCAATCATAATGATCGAAGAAACGACGCCACTTTGCTCTGGTAGAAGGGTGAGGAGCGAGTACTGCCTGTGCCCTAGCCCACACACTACCAGAAAGCAGACTTTTCCCCACGGCTAAGAACCGACAGGAAAATAGCAAATCCCGTCAGGAAAATATTTCCTGACGTTTCCCCGACAGGAAAATTCCGCCAGGAATAAAGCGACAGGGAAATCCTTAATTGCCTGACGGTCGACCGACAGGGAATATTTCCCTGACGGTTATTCCTGTCAGCCACCCTAAGGAAAATCTCGATGCCATCAGATTTAGAGGTCAGAGTTGTTGTGACGGCCAACCTACAGGAAAAATGGCTAGCAAAGCATGTAATTTTCGTTTTTTGGAATCAATGTTGAGCACGCAACAAACAAATCAATATCCTTTTATTAGCACATACAAGTGGTCCACGTATGATCCATTTAAAACCCAAATCCACATCACATCTTTGTACGTGTACACATAGCATATTTCCATCCATAAATCAATGCATGATTGAACATCTGCTAGTTGACATATGAAACGTTTACTTGCTTAACAACATTAACATGACAGTTGTACGTGTACATGGCACCACCAGTCAACATAATCATCCACCACACTGCACAATGCAACGCAATGATAACAAAATACTCAGTTTCTAAGTCACCTTGGTTCATGATCTAGAGCATCACCTACATCTTCATAAGTTTCTAAGTCACCTAGGCTACCACCATGTTGTCACCATCAGTGTTGCCTCCAAACTAACATCCTCCAAACTAACAGGGGATGAATCGGTGTTCCCCTGCAAAGTTGTGTACACCATTAATGAGAATAATACTGAATTGAGCAGGAGACGATGAGCAACATCCTTCACCATGAGAGTTGTTATCCTCTTAACTCTTTCAAGATTTATCTTTTTGGCATATCTATAAAATAGATCCTAAAGTACTGTGAAACATACATTATTTATGTTTCAAAGTGGCTCCAGAACATAATCTGGCCCACTTGATGATAACTTAAATACCATGACACTATTGAGCAAAACACTTAGCTAATCAAGGACGAAAAAAAGGATGTTCATCTAGTATTTTGTTTGCAAATCTTAGATATGGCATATGGCAGCAATGCAATTACTAGATGTCATACTACATTTTAGTGCTTTATAAAATAATGGACATGAGTAAATGATACTCACCGGTAACTTCAAGTTCGACCTTGTGCCCATTAAGAGGCATTTAATGAGGTCATGGCCCTCTTTGCTTTGATGAAACATGTACAATCTCAAGATTCCAATCATGGATAGATGATTTTTCAGAACAAGAACTAAGGATTTCTGAAAAAGTAATGTTTACTTGTAGCCAGTGGAACAACAATTTATCTAAACAGATGACCAATTCAGCTTCATCTACCAACATGATAGGGTGAATATTGTAATTCAAGGAAGTAAAATAAAGTAATGGGACTATATAGATATTGGGGCAAATAATGGCTGCAGATTTGATGCTAGGTGCCAAAGACTGGCTAAGAGGACCTGAACTAAATCATGCCCTCAAAGAAGATCCAGCATGCCATATACCCTTCCGAGTAACTGAGGAATATAACAGCTGGACTAGATACATAATGGAAGAGACACAAAAATTAGATAGACAAGCATGTACATTAGTCACCTCACACTTCTGACCTGCAAGAACTTGATAAAGAAGATGTATGTACTCCTCATAGTCTTCGGCATCCAGGGGTTTGCACCTGAAGCTAAAAACACACACGGAAAAGAGAGCGCGGACACGCACTGCCTCACTCTTCCAGCAGGCCGTATGTGAACAGGGAGATAATTACCAAATCAAGAGAAGGGTATATTGTCAAAGCGTGAGAGGTACCTGAGACAGGTTTTTCTTTGCTCTTCACTGCATCTGTCATATATGACTTCCTTCCTTCCACCACAAAGATTTGTAAAGATGAGAAGCAGTACCTACAAGAGACTAGCACAATTATGCAAATAATTACTTACATTTCCAAGTAAAGATATGAGTAACTTGCTTCTAAAACTGAACGCTTACTGCCAAAATGATTTGTCAAAGGAGGCGATATCTAGAAATTCTAACAGTGGGCTGCAACTTCAATATGGCTAGATGATATGGCAGATTCAAGCTACAAGAAATCAAGCATGGAAAAATAATGAATATTTGGCATATATAATTTCAAGAGATTATAAGAAAAGATCTCCGCCCCATCTTCACTTGCAGTGCATATTATTAGAAGCAAACATCTAGCAATGATAGAAGAACCTTTTCAGAATTTCGGTGACATCAACGAACGCGAGTGCTAACAACACAACCCAACAGTAGCTCCCAATTTATTTATTTTCTGAAAATTGAATAAATCAAAACACTGAAAACAGATGCAAAGGGCCCCTTATTTTTCCATTCATAAGGCTCCAATGAGCCAGCAAAAGAAAGAAAATCAATATCCTGAGGTCCCAAGATCTAGATTCTACACAACTTCTTTTTCTCGGTGACCAAGGTTGAGACTTACCACAACAAAACGGATCAGCTGGCTTGGACAAAATGGAGAGAAGGAGTCAGCCGCTGTCACGTCACAGAGGAGGCGGCGACTTGTTGGATGTGTGACGGTAGACTTACCCAGATCTGGTGCAGGGAGCACGGGGCGCAGACAACGCGTACAAGGCGGCAGGGTTGGGGTAGGGTGGGCCAAGGGAGGTGGGATGCGGCAACGGATGGAGGTGCAGGCAAGCGACGGTGGAGGTCGGGGAGATGGAAGGCGGGCGGCGGTGGCCTACTCAGGTTCACCAGGGCGGCGGTGGCGAAGGTGAGAGACGACTAGCGGTGAAGGTCGGAGGAGTGGATGGCGAGCCGCGCTGGTTGGATTTACCAGTGGAGGAGGGCGGCGGCGTCGGCGGCTGCAGCCAGGAAGTTTGAGGGAGGCGGCGGCCATGGAGCAGATGAGATGGAGAGGCGAGAGGCCAAGTGGGGAATTGTTCTAGGGGCTTCTTGCTTCTGTACATATCTCTGGGCCTTTTTCCCTGTAGGCCCATACCACACAGGAAAATTGAGTTGGCGCGCTGCTTTTCATCTTGCCGCGCGAGAAAGTTTCGCTCAAAGGAAAAAAAGACCCGCGAGGTAAGAGTTTTTCGCGTGAAAGCCCGTTTTATGGTGGAGCAATGGCGGGCTGGGCCTCAAACAATTTTCTTGTGGGCTGGACACTCACAAGAATATATTCTCCTGTGGGGTATTTTTGTGCCGACAGGAAAATTACGTAGTTTTCCTTGGGGTGCAGTTTTCCCCGCAAGGAAAATTGTATTCCTGTGAGGGGAGTCGGGCCTCACAGGAAAAGTGCAGTTTCTGGTAGTGACATGATAATCTTCCCTGAACTCTTGTGCCTGCGGCCAGGGACAAGAATTGTGAACTCATCTGGGTTGCACTTCTCCAATATCTTGTCTGCGACCCTCCTCTTGAACTCCAGCTCCCAAGCTGATGGCTTGGGCACCGCAGGGCGAGCCCTTTGCCTCCTCACATCCACTGCCTCCACTGCCTCTTCTTCCTCATCTGTCACCTCCCCAAGCTCTGGATCCATCTAGGGTTTCTAGAGGTGGGGTGTGGCAGTTGGGTCCTGGACAAGGACAAGGGTGGGTGGAGGAGGCTACTTATGAGCAGTGGAGAGGCATCTAGAGTTAGTAGGCCTAGGTTTATAAACATAACTAGGCCAGAAAGCCCAAGTAAAAAGCACTAATAAACACACTTCAACTATCTTATAAAGATAAAAAAAATGCATAGCATAGTCCAGCAGTGCTTATCACTGACTCCATAACATAGCATAAGAGGTTCAAATACAGGCAGAACATTCATTACAACATACTTCATAACTTAGCATTAAAGATTCTATCAGCATACACTACAGTTCTTAACATTGGCATAGACATAGACTAGATTAACTTCACATTCCCCAAAATGCACACCCCATATCTTCACATCAGATTGTTAGGCCACATACTTATAAAGGCCTTGGATGTACTTCACCATCTCCAGAACACACTTCAAGAATCAAGGATGGCCTTGATTTTCTCAAGTTTCTCCTTGCTTGCATGCCCATCATTCAGCAGCTCATTCACCACATGCTCAAGCTTGGCCTTCTCTATCTTAAGCAAATCTCTCTCCTGTTCAACCTCTTTCATTGCCTTCATGGTGTTCTTGATAATGTCAGCTTGACTCTGTATAATGCACCTATGTTCCTTGGCATGTTTGAGCTTCTCCATCTGAACCTCCAACCTAGCACTCTCTTCTACCTCTTTCTTCTTTTTCTCAAATTCTTGCTCCTCAACTGCCTTCTGGTAATCCATGTGGTCTGCCCTACCATCCTTCCAGTCAGTCTTTGTGTACATCTTGGATACATCTTGGACAAGCTTTGTGTACTCAATGCACAACTTGTCATTTTTAGTCTTAAGCTTGGCCAAATGCTTCTCATACTTCTGCTTACCAACTACCCTGCCACAGTTCTGTTCATGGAACATGTCCCACAACCTGGACAAGAAATTCTAAACAATTGGACGCCAGGGCTGGTCAACCCACTCAGTAACACCACAGTTAACACCTTCACTTTGCATTTGGAAATTTAAATATACATCACTAATTGCACTAAATTTCATAACAACAAATCATATCAGACTAAGAAACTAAAGGTGAGGCTTAACTAAACTGAATATGTTGTTTAATATAAATTAAGTAACCATATCCCTCAATACCTTAATACCAGGCATATTTCAGTTCATCCTTAAAAATACAGCGTAGGTTCAGAAGATCAACTTGTCAACATAATACTGTGTGGGTTCAGAAGAGCAACTTGTCAACAGAATATTGTGTGGGTTCAGAAGAAAATGTTTCCAATTAAGGTACTATACCTGCTGCACTGGACAACCATAGAAACGCCTTCCAGTTAAGGTTCCTTCAAACGGCACGCACTTAATTGGCCTCATCTGGTGCATCATGCAGGTGGGTTCAGAAAGCTCGAGCTGGCCACAGAAAGGAGGCTCCACGGTGGTGTCAGGGGTCTCCTGCATGAACACATCAACAAAAACACCTTAGCTCACCAACCAGACATAGATAAAAAATTAATTCCCCAATCCAGCAAGAACCCTAAGCCTAACCCTAGTTTCGAAGCATACATAAACCTAGCTCAAACAACAACCATAACCCTGCCTACTAAATAACAGTAATCAAAGCTTACCCTAGCTCACCAAGATGAACCCTAACCTAATCTAGCTCCTAGATGAACCCTAACCCTAGCTCAGCAGATCGAAAAACTTACCCAAAGAGCCATGTCCATGCTTGTGATGTCGCACTCATCCTTTGAGCTCGTATCCCCGTCATTCCAGGAAGGCATGGCGGCGGTGGAGCTTCCATAGCGCAAGGCGCCGCCGGCGTCGAAGAGCAGAGAGGAGAGTGAGAGTGAGAGCAAAGATGAGTGTGCGGGCAGGGGAGCAGAGTGAGAGGGAGGGAGACAGCGACTTAATGAGCGCACCAGGGCAGCGAGCGAGCGGGTGCGGTCCGACCGCACCGGTCGGAGTAACGGCCGTTAACAGCCTCGCCGTCAAGCGCGGCGCTGACGTGGCCTGATAGGCGGGCCCGGACCATCATAATACGGTTTAAAATGCTAGCAACTAGCAATTTGGGTTTTTTGAGACAACCGACAAGAAAAGTGGTAGGTATCAGTCACAAACAAAAAAGTGATGGTTTGTTGGAACCCTAGCACGAAAAGTGGTAGTTTGATGCTATTCACTCTCTGAACTGCGTCGTTAACTGTTGCTGCTCATTGCAGGTGTTTTCCAGATGCGCTGGGGTATGATGTAAATTAAAACTATAATTTTGATCAAGTCCAAATGTCCTGTCATGGACTTTGCTAGCTAGCTCAACTTGATCGATCGCCACCCTTGTGTGTGCTTGGCGGACCCAGTTGTTCCGATCGGACCAAAACATTGAAAGACCACGCACCAGGTGCTGACTCCTTTGGCATCGGGCCAGTAGCACATGGCTTAGTCATTGTATGTATGCATGTAGTACGTCATTTATTAGGGACGTGGAGTTTCTAATCTCGAGGTCAAATGCTCCTGCATGAACAGTAAATAAAAAAATAAAAGAAAAATTCTCAAAAAAATTGGCAAACTTTAAGGATGTTTGAAGTGCATGCAAATTTTCATCACGAATTCACATCAATGCAAGGCTTGGTGAAAAAAACGATGCTCTGTAAATGTTACTTTCAAATGCATTTTGGAGCTCTGATTTTGTTTTTTTAGCACGACTTCCACAAATTTGATTTCATGATCAAAATACATGCACTTCAAACATTTCTTAAAGTTTGCCACAAAAAATATCAGAATTTTTTGAATTTTGTTTCTAATTTTTCCGATTTTACTCTTCACAGCAGGAGCATTTGAGCTTGAGATTAGAAGACTACTTTCGATGTATTAGTCACTAAGCTCAATACAATTTGCCTTGTGCACTCAACAAGTGATTACTATGTGTTTTTCCTTTGCGAATAAGTGATTACTATCTGTGACTGTCACATACAATGTCATGTTTATTTCATCTTCTTATTCCATGATAAAAAATGTAACTTATAGGAAGAACATTGTGAAAATACATCTCGTACCTATAGATATTCGGCGCGACAAATTTTCACGCAAACACTTCTGGAAGAAACATCGTCAGCACGACAAAGCATAATGCGCCAACATGGACTTAGGACTGTGAACCATCCTCTTCATCAATCAAGGGATGACTTGGTCCCAACCTGGAAGGCGCAGCTGAATTGTTAAGACCTACAGTCGTTTGAACTGAAATATTTCATAAGAAGTAAATTTTGTATTGAATTTCTTTCGATCAAAGATTGAAGTTTGATCACCATAGTTAGTATGATTACCTTTCCTACTCTTCACCTGTTGTGTGGCCAAAGCAATTCACAACAACACTATCCCATGATCATAATACTGACAATGACCTGCCATAGCCTTTATAATATATTGGATAGTTTGTGCCCCCGACCCCTTCTTCGCTTCCACGAGTGACAAACGGGAACCCTTCGCATGGCCTTGCAGGCCTTGCTAATGTGTGAAGCAGACCCTATATGTTTTTCAAAAGAAAATAAATGCTCGCCGAACTATGTACTACAATGCAACCACTTCTAGATGACTAGGACGGAGTACATGTGCTGAAATTGAAGACACACATTGACTCACCAGCCGATAACAAGGTAAGAAGTGAGGTACCCTTACACTCATAATGGGGAAACTATAAGTGTATCTTCGTAGTTGCATAGCCTCCGAGTTCTCGTCCATCTAGAGACCATGGACATACATCATACATACCTTGAGACAACAGAGATTGTAACACATGTAGTTTTGTTGCTTAGGCTTGGAAGTCGCCGGGATTCGCACATCCGCCATATTTTCATGTCCCACTAGCAACCTTGTTTCTTTAGCTTTGCTCAGACTGGCGAGTTGGGTGTTGTAGACACCATTCATGTCCAATGGCGTATGTCATGGAACACACGATGTTGGTAGGCACACAAGATTCTATCATTATCCTATATACATAAGAAGTTGATCCCCCACTATCCTATTTATCTGAACATACACACATGCCACGCCACCTAATCAAAGGACCACCACTACATGCATGAGGCAAAGTTTTCCATTATTAATTGATCTCATGCACACTTTTCACCTCACCACACATGCCACCTCATCAAAGGTCCACTCAACATGCATGAAAAAAGGTTTTCCATTATTTTATGCCACTTATATTCAAAATATGTTCTAACTACAATATATAATATTTATTTTTAGCTTTAATTCATGTATTATTAATTCAACAATGGAAGCTTCATACAATCAAATTACTGAAATATATTGCAATCAATTCCCGCAGCAACGCGAGGGTATTATCTAGTTTATAAAATAGTCATGTCACTATGTCAAGACGTGGAGTAGCCACACCGTTCATACCCACAAAGCACAAATTTACTCAGCAACTAATGATGTTGAAAATAAGATAGACTTTACATGAGGCTCCTAAAGTATTGGGGACACATGACCAAGGTTCTGCTAATATATTTTCTATGTATCCCTTGGTGAAAATTGCTGAAGTTCAGGAAATTTGTTCCCACGTGCACCGTGGCCGGGTGAACAAATATAATAATCTTGGCAGTCGATCGTACCACAAATAATGGAACTTCAAGTGGAGCCTTTTAGGTGTTTCTATTCTACTACCTCTCATAACATTTTCAGAGCGCTAAATTCGTCTTGGTCGAAACGAGCTAAATTCATTAGCTCAGTCTGTGTTGATCCTGCAATGTGTCACCGTACCTGATGCATGTATGAACTGTTGCAGAGACCGTTGTCGTCCCAAATTAGCTGAAATATTACAGGATATTCAGTGGAAAATCCACTATGCCCACACAAAGTTTCAGGCCTGAAACCTTCCTGGTTAAATCCAGGTGATTTTCTAAGTTAGCACTACTAACGTTGTGGTCCTGCGCTGACTATGCGATATTTTGGAGAGACTTAAAAGTTATGATGCCTCAATTGAGCGGACATCCGTTATTGTTTCACCATTCAACTCACAATAATTCGCTCGTGATTAATCTGCCAATGTTGGCCACTCTGATTCACGAAACAGTGCCTTAATTTCCTCCAGACATTGATAATTATTTGGATCGGTTTCCATGAATCAAACATGCTGAAGCTTTGTTGGTGCCTGCGCACGACTGTCTACTAGTCTGGCGGCTTGTCTTTTTTCCCCAATCTCATGCACACACATGTCAAAATTATCATTTTCTTGGGCATAAATCTTTAATCTACTTTCATGTTCGTCTAGGCATAAGCATCAAGCCTAATCATTCTTGTTCTTAGGAGACGACATATTCAGACTCTGTACTCCTTTGCTGCCTTCTTTTATCTGTTATAAATAATACAAATAGTTTGTGTTTTAAAGAAAAAAGATTAATACAATATTTCTGAGTTGGCTAATAAAAATTGAATTTCATAATTTGGCAGGGACCGCGCGGACGCGTACCCTTTCTATCACAAATTATGACGTCCACTCAACCAAGGAAGATGGTAGATCAACGCGCTCACTACGTGCAATGTGAATAATTGATCTAGGCCATGAGCCTTCTTGATCACCCATAGACCCCGTCCAGGTAAGTATTTTCAAAGGTTGCCCTACCCTCTAGTTATATACTCAACTTTACCGGGCCAATCTTGTTAATCTTTCGGTGTGGAACTAAGACAAACATAATTACTCTGGTGTCCAAGTGTATCTCAAGTTCTCAACCGAACGCACATCGTCTAGAAGAAAGGCCGAAGGACTCACAGGCCCGGTTACATCTGGCCATTAGCACAAAGCACGGCCTCTTGCAGGACGTCGTATGGCTAACCGTCGACTTGCTAGTGCGCGGTTTGCTGCGTCGTTAACTATTGCTGCTCGTGCAGGGGTTTTCCAGACCGGATGCTCTGGGAAATAAACTTTGATGGTGGACTTTGCTATCGAGATGCTGAACCTGATCGATCGCGGGCCATGTGTGTGTGCTTGGTGGAGCCAGTTCCGATCGGATCAAAATATTAATTGCAAGAGCACGCACCAGGTTCCGGCTCCATTGACATCCGGCCAGTAGCATGACTCGTATACGAGTATTTACATGGCCTAGTAACTGTATATGCGTATGTGTGTTGTACGCAGCGTATCAGTGACTAAGCTCAGTACAATTTGCCAACTATTACTTGTAAGCATGCTGGACCATTTCTGTTGAATACATATTTCTATTAAAAAAATTAATAGCACCTTACGAACACAGCTACATAAGTTGCACATCCAGGTCACATCTTCACTGTGTGCACATGCATGCTAGCACTCAACTACTGGCTTGCATATCCTCTCACGCCACCGGCGCTGCCGCTGCCGCCGGCACACACGCTATCTCAGTGGTTCCCTGGCTGCCGATCCACCTGCGCCATGACACAATTTACCTTAAACTTAGCTGGGTGATGCAACTCTACATGGCCATTACACCATGCAACAAATTAATCATGGCCTAATCCTAAATACTTAATACTAATAACAAGATTTGTTCCAACACCTTTTACATGTCTGCACTGCCCCTCATTACATTTTCAGAACTAAACGCTTATTGATAGACGTGGGCTAAATTTATTATTTCATCTGTGCTGACCTTGCAATGTGTAGCACTACCCTTCGGATGTATGGATTATTTGAGGGGCGGCCTCTGCTGTCTGGTTTAACTGAAATCTTTACAGAACAGTCGGTGAAAATCTACTATGGCCAGAAAATGTTTCAGGTCTGAAGCCTTCCTGTTTAAGCCAGGGTGATTTTCTAAGTTATAGCACTTCTGATGTTGTGGTTCTGCAAGTAGGCAGTCGACTATGCAAATATTGGGAGACTTTTAATGCATCAGTTGAGTTGAACATTTTACCATAGATCCATTAATGTTTCACCGTCCTCAGGTGAAATTTCCAGGCCCAACTCACAAGAATTGGCTCATGGTTAATCTGCAAACATTGGCCATGTCCTGGTTCACGAAACGGTCCCTTGCTCTGGACTCATGAATCATACATGCTGAATCTTTGTTGGTGCCTGCGCATGACTGTACAGTACTCCCTCCGTCCCATAATATATGGGAGTAGTATAAATTTCTGGCGCGGCAGTTGGTGATCTATCCAATTGTTTTGTGGACTTCCGAGAACCAAACAGGTTGATATTTTCATACATTGAGCCACCGTGTGTTCTCTTTCTCTCACTACAAAAAATTGCAGCTTGTCATGGATGAAAGCTAAACTGTGGCCGCTTGCTTCTTCTGTTTATTGCCTCAATACCCATGCACACATGTCAGATTTTTCTCATCTGGGGAAAAATCTTTATTGCTTGTTCTTTTGGGCACAAGCGTCAAGCCAAATCTTGCAACATATTACGAGACAGACATTTGCACACATGATTGTACTCCTTCACTGTCACCAGTAAATAAAGAAAATATAATAGATATTCTCTTGAAAGAAAAGAGATATCAAAGTTTATAATTTCATAATTTAGCAGAGGCCGCGCGGACACATACCCCCTCTATAAAAAATTATGACATCCACTCTCCCAAGGGAGATGGTAGATCAACGCACTCACTAAGTGCAATGTGAGCCATTGTTCTAGGCCATGAGCCTTCTTGATCGCCCATAGACCCTGTCCAGGTAAGTACGTTTAAAGGTCGCCCTACCCTCTAGTAATATACTCATATTTACTGTGCCAATCTTGTTAGTCTTTCCGTGTGGGACTAAACCAAACGTAGTTACCATACTGGCTAGCCGATATATTCGGTTAATCCATTGGTCTAACAGAAAGGCCCAAGGATTCAAGGGCCCAGTTGCGTCTAGCCCATTAAAACAGAGCCAGAAGAAAAAGTCAGTCTCTTGCACGATCAGCGGGGTGCCTCGAGTCCGTGCGCGCCCACGACGACGCCACCGACGCCGTCGCCGCCGACTGCGGGGTTGTCTACTCCGCCTCCGCCAACGGCTGCGTTAAGGCCGGGCCTGCCGGCACTGGTGCACACTCTCTCTTGCCCATCCGCGTCCCGCGCCCAACGGCGTGTCATGGAACGCCGGCGCCGCGGGGCGGCGCGTGTGGGCAGCCGGATCGGACGTGCACGTCCTTGGGTGGGACCTGTACGGTGGCAAGTGGAGCCTCGCGTTCGACGTGAAGGCGTACGCCATGGCCATGCTGTTCCTGTGCGTGGCCGGCGACCTGGTGTGCACCGGCTCCACCGACAAGACCATCGGCCGTGGCGCCATCGGAGGTCACGAGGGCCCCATTAAATGCATCCAGGCCTCCTTGTGCAGGGCCAGCAATGGCTATATGGTGTACAGCGGCGGGCTTGACAAGAGCATGAGAGTTTGGTGGGTGCCAACGGCGACGAGCGGACGATGAAGAAGTGCGTGATTGCACTGCGTGACTTGTTGACTATCGTAGAGTGGAGGATTTGAATTTTAAAGAGTCACACTAAATAGTCTTTAGTCATAGGTTGGGTATGAAATGGCTGTAAACTCTATAGTATAGCCGAAAGTCCTATTCTACTCCTGAATAAACTATAAGCGAATTGTAAACTGTAAGCATAAACAGTAAAATCGAAAATAATTGTAAAAAAATTCTAAAAAAAAATTTGTGATAAACTTTGACAAATGTTTTGTATGCACGCAAAATTTCAGTACGAAATAACATTCGTGCAAGGCGTGGCAAAAAAAAATCAGCACTCCAAAATGTTTCCAATCATTTTTGGAACCTCAAGTGCACCGACGACGAACAAGGCTTCGACTCCTCTAAGGATGAGTAGGGCACGGGAGGCGGCAGGGCCTTGTGTCCCATGCGGGTCAGTCAATCTCCCGTGTTCTACTCTTCCTCGCTGGACACCGCAACTTCACTTCATCGTTCTGATCGCCGGTGCTCATGGAGACGGAGGATGGAGGACGGCAAGGGCTTGGACACTCGACGCCATCGTAGGATAAGTTTAGGGGCTGGTCGGTACAGTTTTTTTGTTCTGAATGTTCGAATCTAATGAAATCCGCTGTGTTTGCATGAATGTCGTTCGGTTTTTATGAAATCCGTCGTGTTTGCATGTATTTCATTCGGTTAGGTCAAAGAGTGGTTGAAATATATGCGGGCAGCATTGGATGACCGCCTCCCCCATCCATGTCCGTAGACTGGTCCCCTCTGTCCGTGAACGGATGCGGGAGGAAATTTGAGGTTCGCCATTGGAGGTGCCCTTACTATGTGTTTTCTCGCGAATAAGTGCTTACTATGTGTGACTGCCACATACAATTTCCCGTTTATTCCCTCTTCTGATTCCATGATAAAAAATATAACTTATAGTAACAACATTGTGAAAATATATCTCCTACCTATAGATATTTCGGTGCGACAAATTTTCACACAAACACTTCTGGAAGAAACATCATCGGCATGACAATGCACAATGTGCAAACACGGACTTAGGACTGTGAACCATCCTCTTCATCAAGGGATGACATGGTCCCCAACCTGGAAGGTGTGGTCGAACTATTGAGACCTACAGTCCTCTAAACCGAAACATTTCATCAGAAGTATATTTTTTGTATGGAAGTTCTTTTCATCAAAGATTGAAGATGATCACCAAAGTATTTTTTTTTTTTTTTTGCGAAAAGATGATCACCAAAGTTAGTATGAATACGTTTCCTACTCTTGACCTATTGTTTGGACAGCCAATTCAAAACAACAGTATGCCATGATCACAAAACCGACAATGATGTGCCATAGCCATTATAAACTGTTGGATAGTTTGTGTCCCCGCCCCCTTGCGTCGCTTACACGAGCGACACATGGGAACCCTAGGTTTCGCCGCCGCCAGGCTCCCCTTCGTTATGGGTTTGTAGGCCTTGCTAATGTGGTTGAGACATCAACAAGTGGGAGGGGGAGGGTGCTGAAGCAGACCCCTAAATGTACTTGAAAAGAAAATGAATGCTCACTGAACTACGTACAATGCAACCACTTCTAGTTGACATGGAAGGAGCACATGTGCTGAAATTGAAGACACGCAGACTCACCAGCCGATAAAAATGTAGGCAGTGAGGTGCCTTCACACTCATAATGGGCAGCCTATAAGCGAATGTTCGTAGTTGCATAGCCTTCGAATTCTCGTTCATCTAGAGACAATGAATATACGTCATCCATACCTTGAGGCAACAGAGATTTAAACACATGTATATTTGTTGCTTAGGCTTGGAAGTCATCGGGATTCGCACATCCGCTTTACTTTCATGTTCTACTAGCAACATGATTTCTTTAGCCTTGCTCAGACTGACGAGTTGGGTGTTGTGGACACCACTCATGTCTGATGGAGCATGTCATGGAAAACACGATGTTGATGGGCACACAAGATTCTTCCCGACGTGATTTGTCAGTCACAAACACCAGCCAACAAAATGTATCATTATTTATAGAATAGACATGCCAGTGTGTCATGACATAGTGTAACCACACCGTTCATATGCACAAAGCACAGATTTACTCAGCAAGTAATGATGCTCGAAAAAAGGTAAACTTTACACGGGGCTCCTAAAGCACCAGGGACACATGACCAAGCAGGTTCGGCTCAAGTATTATCTATGTATCACTCGGTGAAAATTGTTCAAATTGGGGGGCATTAGTTCTGACATGCACCGTGCCCTGGTGAACAGAGATAACAATCTGGGCAGTCGACCGTACCTTAAATAATATGGAACTCCCAATGGAGCATTTTAAATGTCTCCAGTACCTCTCAAAACAATTTCAGAGCGCTAAAATTGTCTTGGTCGACGCGGGGTAAACTCATTAGCTCTCTGTGTTAACCCTGCAATGTGTCACACTGCCTGATGCATGTATGTACTGTTGGAGAGACAGCTGTCGGCTAGATTCAGCTGAAATATTTCTAGGACATTCAGAGGAAAATCTACCATGCCCACAAAATGTTTCAGGATGGAAACCTTCCTGGTTAAGCCAAGGTGAGTTAGCACTACTGATGCTATGATTCTGCGTCGACCATGCTCAATTTTCGAGACTTATGATGCATCACTTGAGCTAACATCGCCTATTGTGTCACCATCCAACTCACAACAGTTCGCTCGTGATTAAATCTGCCAATGCTGGCCACTCTGATTTACGAAAGGGTGCCTTTGCTCTGGACTCTGGTAAATTTTTGGATGGGTTCTCATGGATAAACATGCTGAAACTTTGCTGGTACCTGCACATGTCTGTCTACTAGTCTTTTGTAAGACCCCAAATCTCTAAGCCTCTGAGCTCACCCCATAGGCCGTAAATTTCTGGTGCGAATGGTAGTAATCTACAAACAGGCTGAGATTTTCACTGACTGGGCCACCATGTTTCTTCTTTGTCTAGAAAATTTTCTGCTCATTATGGTCAAAAACTACTAATCTAGCGGCTTGCTTTTTACGCCTCAATCTCATGCACAGACCAGTCAAAATGTTGATTTTCTTTGGCATAAATCTTCAATCTACTTGCTTGTTCGTCTAGGCATAAGCATGAAGCCAAATCTTGCAACATATTTTTATTCTTATAAGAGATGACATTTTCAAAGACTATGTACTCCTTTGCTACCTTCTTTTATCTGTTATAAATACTAAATATGATAAGAGTTTTAATGAAAAAAGATTAACACAATATTTCTTTTAGTTGGCCAATAATATTTAATTTCATAATTTGGCAGGGGCCGCGCGGACGCGAACCCCCTCTATCACAAATTATGACGTCCACTCTCCCAAAGGAGATGGTAGATCAACGCACTCACTACGTGCAATGTGAACCATTGATCTAGGCCATGAGCCTTCTTGAGCGCTCATTGACCCCGTCCAGGTAAGTATGTTTAAAGGTAGCCCTACCCTCTAGCTATATACTCATCTTTGGAGAGCCAACCCTGTTAATCTTTCCGTGTGGGACTAAGCCAAACGTAATTACTCTGGGCTCCAGGTGCATCTCAAGTTCTGAACCGAACGTGCACATAGGCTAGCCAGTACTATTTATTTGCTTAAAAGAAAGGCCGAAGGATTGGAGGGCCCAGTTACAACTAGCCCATTAACACAAGGTACGGTCTACCTTCACCCGCAAAAAAAAAAGGTGCTTGGTGGATACAATTCTGATCGGATCAAAATATTTATTGCAAGAGCAGGCAGCAGGTTCCGGCTCCTTTGACATCCGGCCAGTAGCATGACCCGTATACGAGTATTTACATGGCCTAGTAATTGTAAGCGTATGCCTGTCGTACGCAGCGTATCAGTGAGTAAGCTCAGTACAATTTGCCTTGTGCAATCGAGAAGTGATTACTACGTGTGACAATCACATCACTGTCATGTTCATCTCCTCTTGCAATTCCATGGAAAATATTCCTTTATAATTAGGTGGGACATTATAAAAATACATCCCATGCCTAGGCCTGACAAAATTTCATCACAATTCACACAAGTACTTCCAAAAGAAACATGGTCAACACGACCAAGTATAACACGCCAACAAAGATTTAGGACAAGATCAATGATTTATGGTCCGTTGAAAAGAAATATTTCATAAAAATATTACGTATGGAAGCTATTTGAAGTTTCCTACAATTTTTTAGTAGACTAGAGTAGTAAATAAAAATGGTTCCTAAGCTTGAAAAAATTTCAAGGGTTATGCAAATAAACTGAAAAAAGTTCACTAGAGCATTAGCAAAAAAACTGAAAAAAGATTGTGGATTTGGAAATAGTAATATGAAATTTGGAAAAAAGTTCACGAAGTAAAAAAATATTAACAAATTTAGAAAAATAATTGAATTTTCAGCAAATTCACGCATTTGAAAAATTCCAAAAAGAAGAAAAAAAGGAAAAAGAATCAGGAAAAAGGGAAAACAAAATAATATAAAACCCGTGTAAAAGCCGGACAAAAATCCAGCCCGATAGAAAAGGAAACCCAGAGTCTCTCTTTTCAACGTTATATTTGACGCAAAGAAATACTTAGACATAGGAGGTGATGTATCCCAGGTGGTTAATGAGTCGTGTTATGTAGCGTGAGGTTTTGAGTTCTAGTATGACATAACGCGCTTATTTTTTAAATATTGCAAGGGGGGAATTGGGCCGAGCCTAACAAGAAACAACAAGTCACCAGGGTGGTAGTAAACCAGGAGGTTGGGAGTGCAAATCCTGCCTCTTTATTTGAAGGTTAAAAAAGAAAAACATGAGCCAGGTTTTGAGTTCTAGTATAACATAATGCGCTTAATTTTTGAATGCTGCAATAAAGGGGGGAAAAGAGAAAATTGGGCCGAGCCTAACAAGACACAACAAGTCATCAGGGTGGAAGTAAACCAGGAGGTTGGGAGTTCAAATCCTGCCTCTTTATTTGAAGGTTAAAAAAGAAAAACATGAGCCAGGCCCAGGATGGATGGGTGTAACGGGTGGGCGGGTCGGTTGTGTACGTCGTACAACTCATACGTGCTTATGGGCCAGTTCTTTTGGTGGCTTTTTGAGCATCTAGAATAAGCTGCCACCTACCCAACTTATTATAAAAGCCAGCAAAAGAACTGGCCCTATATGGTTTGTGAGGGGGGTGTACCGAAGCAAGCCTCTTTCAGTTAATTGCCGCTTACCAATTAGGATTCACCTAGTATTCTAGCTCCTCGAGTTGCCGGCGATGATTTGCATCATGTTGCTGTCGTTGTTGTGGTCTCAACTCTCAACACCATTTTTAGTGCAGAGTTGTCTGCTGAAGAGCCAAATTTGATGCATTTCATCATCAAGCAGTTGGTAAAGCATAAAAGTATGTAGGCTACCAGAGTTACCTATTGAACATCCTGCAGATCCACAAGATGGATTCGCAGACACGCGCAGAACGGTCGCCATGTCCTCCGTCAACGGCGACCAATTGCATGTCCCTGAAGATGCAGTTGGCAAGATCCTCGACCTGGGGAGATCTCGTTCTGCTGTACCGCCAACACCAGCCGTCTCGTCGAGGCCTTCCTCCAAACGGCTCCTTCTAGCACGTCCTTGTCACACTCGAGCAGAACGTTGCCCGCTGTCCGCCACGATAGGACCCGGCCTGTGTCCATGGTAAGACTGCGCCACCGTAGCGTAGGGCAAGAAATACGAGGATGCACGTTTGGCTCCTCAAACACCACCTGGTGGCTCCGTCTGCGTGTAGTAGACTAGAGAGTAGAGACGGACAAGGACGTCGTGTTTATTTTCTGAGACTGGGAAGGATTTGGTGTGCTAGGCATGAGTGGGTCGCTTGAATCTTTTTAGGAGGAAGGAGATATGGGCGCATCGTTAGGAAGGAGTAATTTTCTTAGGAAGGAGATTATCACCGTGATTGATTCTCGGGTAATTATGTATGAGAGGGAGATCCACTGATTTGAACCTTAGATTACCACCCTTATGTATGGGACGGAGATCATGAGTAACTATGTATGTGCTGGATATATTAGCATATTTTCAATTAATCTAATCCACGAGTAGATAATAAACATGGCAACCACAATATGCAACTCATACCGATACCTTAACATGTGAGCACGTACTATACATAAAATTGAACATTTATGAACACTATAGGCTAGCACATGAACGCGCAAGTAGGGGATGAACAGATCATACCCTCCGGTTGGACGAGCCAATGTAGCGGCGGCGGCAGCAGGCTCGTCGTTCTCCGTGGCCATTTTTTTGGCGACTATGTCGTCGGTCATGGAGTCGATGCAGGGGAAGTAGACGATGCAGGGGAAGTAGCCGAAGCAGAAGAAGACAGAGACAAAGACGGATCGGGAGCAGGTGGGCCGACACGCTCCCAAAAACCTTCGCCCTTCTCACCGGCAGGACCTCGAAGGACGGGGTTCCGGAGGCATCTGCTCTCCTGACTAACTGTGCACGTGATCGCCGGGATGGGATCGCCGGAAGCAGCACAGTAAGAGAAACAATAGATGACGCCTAGGGATGTGCGAGGAGGGAGTGAGTGTATCGGCCGCAATGGCCAACTCCTCCAATATATAGGCCGCCACGTAGGTGGGTGTGGGCTTAGGCCCATGACCGAGCCCGCGAGTGGCCCATGCAGCGGCACTTCTGTTAGTGAGTCATTAATTAATCCATGATTCATTAACCATTCGTGACCGGCGAAAATAAACTGTATAGGTATTCCCATGGCATGCTTGCGTCATGACGAGGCGGGTGATGGAGGACGCTCATGTACCGCTCATCTTTCCAAGCTCCCAATGGCATATGATAGAGCAGCTCTTATAAGGCCCTGTTTGTTTCATAAGTCCTAGGACTTTTTTAAGTCCCAACTTATAAGTCATAAGTCCCTACCTGTTTGTTTACAGGGACTTATAAGTCCCTGCGGGACTTATAAGTCCATGTTGCACCGCTGCAACGAGGCTCAGGAGAGGGCCTGTCCAGCGATTGGAGGCACCGTTGCAACGAACCGAGGCGGGGCGGCGATGGGGCGGCGAACCGAGGCGGGGCGGCGACGGGGCGAGAGGCGGGCAGCGACGGGCCAGAGGCGGGCGGCGACGGGCGGCGAACCGAGGCGGGCGGCGACGGGCGAGAGGCGGGGCGGCGACGGGGCGGGCGACGGGACGTGCGGGGAACAAGCCTGGAGCGAATAAGTCCCAATAAGCTCCTCCCTGAGAGTCTTATTTGATAAGTCCCAAATCACAACAATAAGCTCCAATAAATCCCTTGTGTTTGGTTTAGGTGGGACTTATAGGGACTTTTTTAAGTCCCTAAACCAATAAGTCCCTGGAAACAAACACCCCCTAAAGAGGTCCAAACTCTGTCCAACTAGCAAAGTGGTACTAAACTGGTACTAAACTTTTCACCACCTGCCATAGACCTACACGGGCCTTAGAGATTGAACATTAACTATTGTCTTCTATGGGCCAGAGCCCATCTTTTCAACTGTACGTTCATCTCTTTGGTTTTGATCTTTAGGCAAGATGTTAATTACATATTGATACTAAGGTAGGATATATCTACTTTTTTGATAGTTTTGATTAATTGCTTACAACATGTGGAGTATAATTACTTACTAAGTATTAACATTGATATTAGGCATGATATTAATTAGCAAAAGATGATAAATGTGTTTATGCTAAACACACGAGTGATGTAGACTGTTGGATAGATGAGGTTAAATGGATAAGATGTGTTAGACCTCCGCAACTCTCTCTTTTCATAGTGACTCGAGTATATATAGTCATGCATAGGAGTATTTTATTAAGATAAGACTGATCTTCTTTTGAGGAAACCACCTTAGATCAGATCATTGTATCAACGTTGTAGAAGGAGAAGACACCAATGGTGCGAGGCCTTGTTCCTACACTCCACATGGCATTGCTCCTCGGGCTTGGCCTCTTGGTCTCCATCCTTGCAAGTAATAATCTCTCTCGTCTCCGATCTTGCAAGTAACCTCAATATTCTACAAACACACATGTGCTGCCTAAAACATTGTGCGTCTATCATATCGGTCCTGGTGCATGTTGGTCAACGTTTTCATATGGATTGTAATTAGGGCTCATATAATATTGCTATTATCTTGAAAGTGTCATGTAGGATAATTGTTGAGTTCGAAGTGAGAGACAGAGAAAAGAGGATTTTTGCAAGAAAAAGAGAACATTTATCTTCTATGTAAAGATAAGGAACAAAATATTATCTTGTACAAATGTATATTTAGCAATATTTTAGATAGCGCGCTACAAAATATAGCCAGGCCCTTCTCTAAATGCTACACAAGTTATAGCGCGCTAATAGCGTGCTATATTTCAAAATAGCGTTTGCAAAAAAAATCAAATATATCTAGAAATAAAGTATTTAAGCAACTAAATTTTTCATAGAAGCAAGCAATATATGCATCTGATAAAAGGAGTGAGAAAGCTAGTGGGAGAATCTGATAAAAGGAGTGAGAAAGCTAGTGATCGTGGGTTGGTTTTGGCCTGTTGGGCTGTGCTTATTTCAGTTTTGCATGGTCTGCACGTTATAACGTTACAACGTTACAACATTATAGCGTGTGTAGCACGCTAATAACGCGATTAGCGCCGTAGCGTCCGATTTTGCCAAAACGTAGCGTCTCCCTTCCAAATATGCTATAACCGCGTTATAACGGCGAAATAGCGTGCTATTTAAAATATTGATATTTAGGGAACAGCATTTTGAGATCTCATTTCAATTCGGTTTTACAAAGTTATCTTTTGTTTAAGTAAACCCTTCATGTGTATGCCATGTACTGCAAACAGTTGATCTTTAGTTGGGGTTATAATTGACACCTGCTCCTATGTACAATCTTGCAAGGTACGACTACTACTGCTGCACGAGGGGCCTCGGTGGGCGTGTGCTACGGCATGAGCGCCAACAACCTGCCGCCCGCGAGCACCGTCGTCACCATGCTCCGCGACAACGGCATCACCTCGGTGCGCCTCTACGCGCCGTACAGTGCAGCGCTGGCCGCCCTCGGAGGCACCGGCATCAGCGTCATGGTCGGCGTGCCCAACAACGTCCTCGCCGACCTGGCCACCAGCGCGCCCGCGGCCGCCGCGTGGGTCCGCGCCAACATCCAGGCCCACCCGGCCGTCTCATTCCGGTACCTCGTTGTCGGCAACGAGGTCGCCGGGGGCGACACGCGGTACGTGGGACCTGCCATGGAGAACGTCCACAGCGCGCTTGCTGCGGCCGGCCTGGGCGGCGTCATCAATGTCACGACGGCGATATCGCAGGCCACCATCGCCGTACACGTCCCCCCGTCCGCCGGCGAGTTCACCGACGAGTCCAAGCCGTTCCTGCTCCCCGTTCTGCAGTTCCTGGAGCGCACCGGGGCGCCGCTCCTCGCCAACCTATACCCGTACTTCGTCTACACGTACAAGGCCGCCGGTGACCTGGACGTCAGCTTCATGTTGTTCACGGCGCCGGGGACGGTGGTGCAGGACGGGAACTACGGGTACCAGAACATGTTCGACGCGAGTGTGGACGCGGTGCACGCGGCGGGGGAGCGGCTCGGCGTGAGCGGCGTGGACGTGGTGGTGTCGGAGACGGGATGGCCGTCCGCCGGCGGCGAGGCGGCGTCAGTGCAGAACGCGAGGACGTACAACCAGAACCTGGTGAACCACGTGGGGAAGGGCACGCCGCGGCGGCCGTGGAAGGTGGAGACGTACGTGTTCGCCATGTTCAATGAGAACCTCAAGGAGAACGGCGTGGAGCAGAACTGGGGGCTCTTCTACCCGAGCACTGACAGGGTCTACCCCATCACCTTCATTTGAAATTGATCTCGTATGTCGTCCGTGTCCATGTAGGCGCCCATGGTCACACCGATGTAAATGTCAAATAAAGGTCCGTCTATGTCACATCTAGATGCGAGATAATATCTCACATCTAAGCTGACATCATCCTCTAATATGTCCCCACTCGTTGACAAACAATACGCCTGGTTGCTCCCGATCACCCCGCGTCGACTAATTTGTTTGTTGTCTGGGCAGTCCATCCTTCCGGCCCAACAACCCCGCCACCTGTTCTTGGTTTTGTTGGGCTTTTTGTTTGTTTGTCCTTGTTTGTTTGAGACGAAAAAGGCCACATGTGTACGCAGACCTGGGCCTTGTTAGTAGAAAAAAACAATTGCAAAAACTATACTTCTCCAAAAAACATAGAATCAAAACATATTTCGACTGAAAATAGATAATGAACACTCAATCCTTAGCAAGATATTGTCTACTGAAAGAAAAATGACATGTAGTAGAACGTAAGAACTTGAGAGCTTAAGAACTTGATGAACTTAAATGAGTCTGGTACATCTCTCTAGAAGAATGATATAAAAATCACAGCTAGCCGCACATCTCTCTAGAGGGGTGGGTAGGTTCAAACTGGATGCTATCCACACACATGAGGTTGCTGCCTGTAATTAAATGTCCATGGGTAAAATGGCACTTGCTGCAGACTAAAGAAAATGACACATACTGTAACCTGCAACTGACGCCACTCTTTGACAAGGGAAGTCAAACCTAAAATATGAATGCATGATTAAAAAAAAGTATCTTATGATTGAATGGACAAACTGTACAATGGTGCATACTATCTGAGAATTGACTAATGAGTCAACTCTCTGAACAATGATACAGAGATCAAGACACATTTTTATCTACAGAAAATAGCACATGTATCTACCTGCGGACACCCAGAGCATGAAAAATCGATCTACACGGCAGCAATTTTGAGCATGTCGCACGAACACAAAACACGCAGGTTTTCGCAAAGAGAAGAGGGGAAATGGGGTACTCACTCCCTCTTGCCGAGAATCGGCTGTGGAGAACTCCGGGACGGTGCGGAGACCGAGGACCCCGTCGGCCGCGCACAGCTCACTGGCAGTGCCGAACTTCGGTGGCTTGTCGGCGGCAGAGGTCGTCGGCGGTGTGGATGTCGCAGGCCTCGACGGCCACGCAGCGCTCGCCCGCCGTGTCCACAGCGGGTGCCTCCTGCTTCGAGCAGACGTGCGCAGCGGGGGGCTCCTCGCCGGCGATCTCGGTCGCCATGGGCTTCGAGCTCTCGCCCCGTCTTTTCCTCCCTCAGCTCCACCGATTCAAACAGTGCTCAGACAAAAAAATCTGTCGGTGTGGATAATTATTGGAGAGTCGTTGTTGTTTTGGATATCTTGCAGAAAGCCCCTACAGAAAGTTGAAAAAGGGCAGTGCAGAACCCTGTGTTCAGTCACCCTACAAAAGGAAAGGCATTTTAGGGTCTGCCTTGCAAAATTTGTCAACACAAAATTGTGATTCGAGAAAAGAGGTCACTGAAAACACTAGGGCACCTACAAAAAGTCAAACAAACAAAAACAAAAAGGAAAAAATGGTTGCGACTGTACACAAAAACTAGTTGCAAAAAATCGAGGTGGATGACTTGGACAAAGTGACATGGAAAAGAAAAGTACAGGCCCACACTTGCATGTGAACGGTCGAATTCCACCTAGGCCGGTTAAACATACACAAACACCACAAAGTTGGAATTTTGAGGCTTGACAGAGGTCCCTAGTTGCAAGTCGATTGTCTAATTGCATTGACACAAACAAGGACAAAACATGGTTGATGGTGCACTTGCAATTGAGGCGAATACGAAATTATAGACCCCGTGTTGCAAATACATGGTTGAGTTGCAACTGTGGCGACCACAAAATAACAAATAGAACCCTAGTTGAAAGTGTAGGGTCTAATTGCGAGTGGCATGAAATAAAGAAACAAAAAATAATTACTATTATTACTGTTATTATTACAAAAAGACAGAAAAATTGAAAAATGACTATTGTTGATGCAAAACAAAAAAAATTGGAAAATTTGGAAAATAAATTTTAAAAAAAGAAAAAGAGAAAAGAAAAGTCCTTGACTACTATTAAATGTCCTTCACTTTTCAATGATATCAACTTTAGTAACATGCTATCGTCCTCCCGTCCTTTCTCAACTTTCACCAAGACGATGCTCCCAACTCTGAAACCGCAGGTATAAGAAAAATCATGCGCGACTTCATCTATCATAGTCTGGTTGTTGGTGGTTCTTGAATACTATGTGGTAGTCATGGGGTTCATTTAGGAAACTATTCCATAAAAAAGCTTGTCCTTTTCATCCATTCCTCAACAACAACAAAAAAACAACACCTACCCCCCCGAGTTGCGAGTCTAGGGTGGACATCCAAATAGGGCAACTACAAAAAATGCGAGCACGTGGTTGACTTGCAACTGGGGAAATTACAAAATACATTCCCTCGAGTTGCGAAGTCTATTGTGGACTTGCAAGCGGGCGGATGTAAATCCCTAGTTGCAGGTCGAGGGTCTAAATTGGAACTACCATGAAACAAGAACAAAAAAAACTACACCGCCCGAGTTGCAAGTCAGGGTGGACTTGCAACTATGGCAACTACAAAACTACATCCCCGAGTTGTGAGTAGAGGGTGGACTTGCAACTAGGGCGATTACAAAAACTACATGCCTCGAGTTGCAAGTCGGGGTGGACTTGCAACTTGGGAGATTACAAACTACATTACCTTGAGTTGCGAGTCGACTGTGGACTTGCAGCTTGGCCGACAGAAACCCCTACTTACAGGTCAAGGGTCTAATTGCAACTACCATGAAACAAGAACGAAAAAACAAACACCCCCTCCCCCCGAGTTGCGAGTTGAGGGTGAACTTCCAATTAGGGCAATTACAAAACAACATCCCCAAGTTGCGAGTATAAGATTGACTTGCAACAGGGGTGAAAACAAAACAACACACCCGAAGTTTGCAGTCGAGGGTGGACTTGCAATCGGGCCGACAGAAAACCCTAGTTGCATGTCGAGGGTCAAATTGCAACTACCACGAAACAAGGAAAAACAACGCCTCGAGTTTGAAGTCGAGGTGGATTTGCAACTAGGAAACTACAAAACTACATCCCGAGTTGCGAGCACATGGTTGACTTGCAATCGGGCGACATAAACTACATTCCTCGAGTTGCGAAGTTGATTGTGGACTTGCAATCGGGCCGACAGAAACCCTAGTTGCGGTCGAGGGCCTAATTGCAATTAGCGTGAAACAAGAACAAAAAACTACCCCCCCCCCGAGTTGCAAGTCGGGGTTAGACTTGCAACTAGGGCAACTAGAAAACTACATCCCCGAGTTGTGAGTCAAGGGTGGATTTGCAACTAGGGCGATTACAAGCACTACATGCCTTGAGTTGCAAGTCGGGGGTGGACTTGCAACTGGGGCGATTACAAACTACATTCCCTTGAGTTGTGAGTCGATTGTGGACTTGCAACTTGGCCGACAGAAACCCCTAGTTACAGGTCGAGGGTCTAATTGCAACTGTCATGAAACAAAGAACAAAAAACAATACCCCCACCCCGAGTTGCGACTCGAGAGTGGACTTGCAACTAGAGGAACTACAAAACTATATGCTTGAGTTGCGAGTACATGGTTGACTTGCAACTGGGGCGATTACAAAAACTACATCCTCGAATTGCAAGTCGGGGGTGGACATGCAAATGGGGTGAAAACAAAACAACACCCACTAGAGTTGCGAGTCGAGGGTTTACCGCATAGGTTTCGTCAACATTGTGAAAAAACATACCAAAAGCTCTTGCCAATGTCGACCTCGCAATGAGCAAAGCAAATTGGGCACACCATCCTGATTCATAGCAAAAAAATAAAATAAAATAAAAAGATCAACATAGAGCAAGATTGAACCTGATGGTGCTCATACTGATGCTTACACCAATGAAACTGTTGAAACAAGTAACAAGTAACTATGGAAAACCTTGTCCTTCTTCATCCATTCCTCGACAACGATAAAAACAACACCCCCGAGTTGCGAGTGTAGGGTGGACTTGCAAATAGGAAAACTACAAAAATGCGAGCACATGGTTGACTTGCAATCGGGAGATTACAAAATACATTCCCTTGAGTTGCGAGTCGATTGTGGACTTGCAACTGGCTGATAGAAATCCCTAGTTGCGGTCGAGGGTCTAAATTGCAACTACCATGAAACAGGAACAAAATAACTACACCCCGAGTTGCAAGTCGGGTGTACTTGCAACTAGGGCAACTACAAAACTGCATCCTCGAGTTGCCGATCGAGGTGGACTTGCAACTAGGGCGATTACAAAACTACATGCCTCGAGTTGCAAGTCGGGTGGACTTGCAATCGGGAGATTACAAACTACATTCCCTCAAGTTGCGAAGTCGATTGTGGACTTGCAGCTTGGCCGATGTAAATCCTAGTTACAGGTCAAGGGTCTAATTGCAACTACCATGAAACAAGAACGAAAAAACAAACACCCCTTCCACCGAAGTTGCGAGTTTAGGTGGACTTGCAATTAGGGCAACTACAAAACTACATCCCGAGTTGCGTAGTATAAGATTGACTTGCAACTTGGGCTATTACAAGAACTACATCCTCGAGTTGCAAGTCACGGGTGGACTTGCAACTAGGGTGAAAACAAAACAACACACCCGAGTTGCGTGTCGAGGGTGGACTTGCAACTGGGCCGACAGAAAACCCTAGTTGCAGGTCGAGGGTCAAATTGCAACTACCAAGAAGCAAGGAAAAAAACAACACCCCCCGAGTTGCAAGTTGAGGGTGGATTTGCAACTAGGGAAACTACAAAAACTACATCCCTGAGTTGCGAGCACATGGTTGACTTGCAACTGGGGCGATTACAAAATACATTCCCTTGAGTTGCGAGTTAATTGTGGACTTGCAACTGGGCCGACAGAAACCCCTAGTTGCAGGTCGAGGGCCTAATTGCAATTATCATGAAACAAGAACAAAAAAAAAACTACACCCCTGAGTTGCAAGTCGGGATTAGACTTGCAACTAGGGCAACTAGAAAACTACATCCCCGAGTTGTGAGTCGAGGGTGGACTTGCAACTAGGGCGATTACAAAAACTACACGCATCGAGTTGCAAGTCGGGGGTGGATTTGCAACTGGGGCGATTACAAACTACATTCCCTTGTGTTGCGAGTCGATTGTGGACTTGCAACTTGACCGACAGAAACCCCTAGTTGCAGGTCGAGGGTTTAATTGCAACTGTCATGAAACAAAGAAGAAAAAACAATACCCCCACCCCCGAGTTGCGAGTCGAGGGTGGACTTGCAACTAGGGGAACTACAAAACTACATGCTTGAGTTGCGAGTACATGGTTGACTTGCAACTGGGGCGATTACAAAAACTACATCCCTCGAGTTGCAAGTAGAGGGTGGACTTGCAACTGGGGTGAAAACAAAACAACACCCACTAGAGTTGCGAGTCGAGGGTTTACCACATAGGTTTCGTCAACATTGTGAAAAAACATGCCAAAAGCTCTCGCCATTGTCGACCTTGCAATGAGCAAAGCAAATTGGGCACACCATCCTGATTCATAGCAAACAAAATTTAAAAAGATCAACATAGAGCAAGATTGAACCTGATGGTGCTCATACTGATGCTTACACCAATGAAACTGTTGAAACCAGTAACAAGTAACTATGGAAAACTTTCAAAAGTACTTATGGTAAAACTGTCAAAAACTAGTAACTAGAAACTGGAAACTAGAAACTACTAGTACTAATAAAAAGCACGAAAACTATCTTTGCTTCCAGATCATAACAAGAAATCTAAAAAGCAAAAAAAGTTATGAGAAAACATAAAAAGAATGACTCCATTTGGGAACAAAACACAACTAGTGATCAGATAGTAGTCCACTTAATCTTAACTACATCAAATCCCCACCTCCAAAAATCTACATTTGGGTAGAATGAACACAAAAAACCAGTTAATTTCAGTTACTGTTTGAGTGATTTGACACTACTGAAAATTCAGTTATTATCTACTGAAAACTTTGGCAGTATTATTTATACTGTCAACTGAACACTTTGAGAAACTGAACCAACCCCAGGTGAATCTAGTAAAAAAACATTAAAAAATTCAACTACGTACCATTCCACTTAAATACTATACATACACAAATTACAAGCCGTCACACTTGGACTTAACTACATCAAAATCACACCTCCCTGTATTTTTGGATAGATTGAATGGAGATAACCCTAACTAATCAAATAACACATACAAAACAAGAGTACATGCTACTCATCTGGTGGAGAAAAGAAGAACCGCATAAATCAAGAAAAGGACACATACTTGACTGGTGCTCTCTTCCCTTCCTTCGACTCCCACAATCACCGCCACCAGACATGAAAAAAATGTCGCATAAAACCAAGAATGTAAACTGAAAAATAATGTTAACCTTGAATTGCTTAGGAAGTCAAAACCCTATAAACTAGCTCTCCCAAACTAAAAACTTCACTACAAAAGCCTAGGTAGATGAAAAACACTCAAACGGAAAACTTCACTCCAAAATTGATGCTATAAGTTGATTAATTTTGTGATGTGCTTTTGTTTTGTATGATCAACTCTTTTAATTTCTAAAATGGGGAATTGCTTGAATACTCTTACAAAAGTTATTTTTAGTCTGCCACAATGTGATCTGAATGCTCACTAACACACACACACACACAAAACACATATGTAGAAGTTATCATACTGTACAAACCTTAACATGAAAAAGAATAGAACAACATGGATCCATACAGAAAAACAAAAAACTTGGTTAACACAAAATGAATCTAGGAGGGGACGAAAAATCTGCCTATCATTCAAACCCTAACACTGGAATCACCTGAACTAAAAAAATGAAAAACATCATAGAAAATGTTTCAAACTCAAACACTTCTATTTTTCTTCAGAATTTAACCAGACAGGGCATAAAACTCCCTTCAGTTCTCACATCTCATACATAGTCAAAAAGACAGCGGACACTGAGATTTCACCCAAAAAGACTAAAAAACAGAACGACACGAACACTCTAATAACTACCAACTGGACACGGATATTGAGCACCAGAACTCATCTCACCCATCGACAGACACGACAACACAAGGCACTGTTCTTCTTCCCCCTCCTTCAGTCAACCTCCACCTCTTCAGCAAATGCAAAGAAGGGGATTCTATGCACACTAACCAGCAACCACACTTACAATTGGGACAAGAAAAGAAAGGCCCCAATTGCATGTCAGGGATAGAGTTGCAACTAGAACAAAAAAAAAACAGTCGAGGCCCTCAGTTGCATGTCGAGGATGGACTTGCAACTAGAACAAAAAATTGGTCTAGTTGAAAATGCATGTCTAGTTATGTACATACAACTGCTGACAATGCCCTACTGGTCCAGTTCTAAGTCTAGTGATGGACATCCAACTAGTCACACAAGATTTGCAACAAAATGTTCACAATTTTTAAATAATGCGTTTATAAAACAAAAATATATAAAATCTAAAACAATAATAAATTTGAAAATCTTCATGAATTTGAAAGCAATACTAATTTTAAAAGTGTCCAATTCTTCTTCAAAGAAACGATATTCTAAAAATACTTGCACAGTTCAGAAAGTTTTCATGTACAAGAGATGCTGTGGATTAAAAGTAAATAAAAATAAAAATGTAAAAATGAAAATAAAAAACTGAACACATGCAGTTGTGTGGCGAGGGCGAGTCATGCAATTGCATGTTTGTTGGCGGACATGGAACTGACACCCGACAAACAATTTTTGTCCTCTATCGCAAAGTTATAGTCGTGTTGAAGACATTAGTTGTAGTTACGGATGATGCTTGCAATTGTGCGTAAAGTAGAAGACATGCAGTTGTCCTCCCAACAAACATGTTTGCCTCAAATTGCAGTCGTGTTGAAGGTATACAGTTGCGGGACGAAGACGACACTGTAATTGCACTGACACGGAAAAAATCATGAATTATTTAAAAGACAAATAGAACAAAAAATAAAAAGAGAAAAACAAAACAAAAAAGACAAGAAAAATGGTTGTAAGCTTTTGTCAAAACCGGTAGAAAAAGTCCTTCATGGGTCCGCTCATTCACACACACACACGCTCCGGGGAGACAAAAAAAAATCAAACAACTGTTAGGTAGCAGGAAATCTCACAAGAACACACAACGACTAGACGTATTTTCCTCCAGAAAAAAAAACAATTCACGTTTTCCTTGGCTGAAAGCCCACAAAGCACAAAAACAGGGGACCTAATAAAAAAAGAAAAAGCCCACAACGGGCAAGCGGGTCTGCCCATGTATTCTTTTGACGGAAAACCAAACCAACCTAGCGACAACAGGCCACACAGGACACCGACTGGACAGGAGCTGCCCACCTCTCGCATGGACCTGCACACGGGCTGCCGCGCGCGACAAACACGACGCGAGCGAGCGCACGAGCGAGCCGGACAACCTGCGTGAATCTTAAAGACAAACAAGATCCAACGCTTCTGAATTTAGATGTGAGATAACTATTTCGCATCTAGATGTGAAATAGCAAACCTGGTCAAATAAATGGCGTCCGCGTGTCCGTGCATCGCTTCATGACTTATACTTGTGCCGCCGACCTATAATAAGGCCCGCGTGCCTTGAAAACAATTTGCAGTGAACTATTTTTTTTTCAAATAATTTGGTGAGCTTCTTGTATTATTAAATATAGCATTCTGGCCTAAAAAGAAGAAAAATATCCTTTTTAGGAACTTAGGATAGGTTTGATGAAAACCATCTTGCCGTTGGATCAAATTTAACTTCCCAAGAACTAACTTGGATATCTTCCTAATATATACTCCCTCCGTCTCAAAATTCTTGTCTTAAGTTTGTCCAAATACGGATGTATCAAGTCACGTTTTAATATTAGGTATATCCGTATCTAGACAAATCTAAGACAAAAATTTTGGGACGGAGGAAGTACGTATTTGTCTTGCCCATACATTTAAGACAGCATAATGAGCGCAGCTAGCTGATTGGTGGGTAATTGCGCCCATGTCCCCGCAAGATCAAATTTAGACCACTTATTTTGTTTTGGCGTATTTGGAAATCACTACTAAGCGTTTTTTTATTATCTTTCAATGGATATTCTTTTTTCAAGGGGTGTCATTGAATATTCTAATCGGAATGGAAATTGGCACTGTCAAAAAAATTAGTACCAGCTTAAAAAAATCTTGGACCACCTTTTGTAATTTGATTTGAAACTTCTAAATTTGACATTCTAAATAAATCTTGGCCCGACTTTCAGAATTTTAAACTCTTCAAATTTCAAAAAATTAACTTCTTGGCACTTTGAAGTTTCAAGATTTGGCAACTCCCATAAAAAGAAAAAATATATAATGTGTGTGGACCCGACCAAGGAAGAGAAGGAATAAAAGAGACAGGGAGAAATTCATGTGTCCCCCCTCCCTGCCGCATTCCGACAAGTGTCCGTCCCAAGTCACCCTCGGAGTAACCACATACTCCCTCCTACCCAAAATATAAGGCGCCGTCTGACTTTTGTCATCTCCGTTGCACAACTTTAACTATGATTTTCACGTATTGTATATCCATAAAATCAGTATACAAACATCTGAAATAAAATTGTTTTGCAAGACAAAAATGACAATGCCATTTATACATGTTCAATTCATGTACTTTGATACTCCCTCCATTCAACAATGGGCGTACTACATTGTGGAATGGAGGGAGTATATATTAGTGGTCAATGTCATAAATCAAAGACCATGCAAAGTCAATCATGCCTTATATTTTGGAAGGAGGGGGTATTAGTTATCATTTAAAATCCTTATTTTCACATTACTTGAAATTTTATGACAAATTTCTCGGTCCTTAGTCACGAAATTGTGCTCCATGGGGTCCAAGGAGGGGGAGGCGTGGCGGTTTGCCCAATGTTGAAATATCACATATCTCACAAGAACAAATATATGACTATAAAATTCTAAAAAAAATAGTTTTCCTGGTTGCAGGGCGGTATAAATGAAAACGTAAGGTAAGCTATATATATTCCTACAGAAAAACACATGTGTATGTCATAGCTGAATTAGAGCTATACATATTGTAATTTTGGCCCCTTAACAATTGAATGGGCCCCATACATTGGGTATTAAAGACTAGTTTGCCATTCAAACATTATTATCATAGTATTTGGGCCCTCAAAGAAGTTTTGACCAAAATGGTTGACTTATGCCAAATGTGATAAAAATGGGCATTACATGTTCTTAATCTAAAGGAAATTTGAGAAAGACAAGAAACTGAATAACTATATTTTGAAGAAAACAAACGTAATTTCTTATAGAAGCCTCTTTTTCATATATTTTTATAGTTTCTTATTTTCCCATTTGTGTATTCATATAGAACTACTACATTAGTGTATCAGAAGAAATGTTTCTTTAGAGATTTTCTTTATCCTTCGCGCATGTTGTTGTTTCCTTTTACCTTTTCATTCTACTACATTTAAGAAATCTATGGAATTCCTCCATGAAATTTTAAACATGGAAGATGCATGGTGTTGATATGACTCTAACATGTATATAGGCCACTTTGCTCAAAATTACTATGAGGTATCATAAGTTTATGATATCATAAACTGTATGAGAAAGCAATCCAGTCAAGGACAAACTCTAAGAGCAGTTAATAACTGACAGGCTAGATATACCCATTTTCACTTTTGTTGTTTTTGATTTTTCAGCAGTCACTTATTTTTCTCAACCAAGATCGACTTGATGCGTTCATAGGCACGGATACAAAACTGTGTGGGTAAAATATATCGTTGCAAGCATCAACAACCATCCACATCAACCTCCGCCATTGACATCACCCGGACTGTTCCCTCAAGAGATGCTTCCAGGAAGGGAATGTCATGTCACGTGTGAGTGCTCATATTTTTGTTTGGTGATGGGAGCGCTTATATTTGTTGTTTATGTGTGTTCGTTGTTTTACCATTGTATATCTCTTTTGTGGGAATTCAACATTGTATTTTAGTTGAGTCATTCTCATTGTATGACCGCTAGCTTTAATATATT